>JAPPVO010000031.1:171454775-171636505 GCA_030407325.1 Camellia japonica | reverse complement strand
AAAAAGGGCACACCATGTTCATATTGGCGAGAGATAACATCTGCATGTGAAACCTCGGTGCTGCTTGGAGCCATTCTGACTTGAAGCAGGCTTACACTTGGGGTCGAGACACGCTCATACTCCAGAGAAACAGCGAGGCCTGAGAAGGTGCACCTGGAATGTAGTCCTCGGACTTTGCTAAAGTTGAAACATGCTAAGATGCTCCAAATTTTCCCTCTTTTCTTTTGCTTTGCAGTCTGGAACCTAAATAGCTTCAGATAGGTCCTTCTTTTACTATTCTGACATGACCTGGGTTGAACCCTGCGGCTTTATGAAAGAACTGATCCTCTTTTGCACAAATGTGGAGACGACACGGCACTCTGAGCACAAAACGATTTTTGAAATTGAAATGAGAAAAGGGTTCTCAACCGGGTATTGAGCCTACAACTGACCACAGCCAAAACGACTCAACAATGGAAAACAAAGATAGAACGACTAACATAACTCAACAAAGGAAAAACAAGGTAAATGACCTAAACACATTTGTTGACACTCAAACGACTTAAAACAAGAAACGAGACAAACAAAACGCACAAACAAACACTCAGCTGTGTTACAAAGGTGAGAGACCTCTCGGTGCACGAGGAGCCAGTTTCTCCGGGTATTGTTTCCCACCCTTTCTCATTTGTGATTCTCACATCACTCGGCCCTCAAGCTCTGTTTTTCTGAAAAAGCCCTTTTCTCACTTTTTCTCTCAGCGCACATCTCTCTATTCTTCAATCTCTCATTTTTAAATCCCTCCCCTGGGTGGTTGATGGATAAATAGAAGTTGTGGGCTCTTGCCCCTAGCATTCCGCTAGATTCTTCTTCTTTCTGCATGCAGCTAGTGAGTTTCTCCCACAAAGGGGTTGCGCTACAACTGGGTGTGTAGCAAATCTGCAGCTAACATCGGTTGATGATGCTTTGCTGGGGAGTTTGGACGTGATAACATCTGTCCAGATGATGGAGTGGAATATCTTGCCCTATTCCAGTTCGTGCTTCGCACTTGGCTTGATACCTCGTTGCTTGGAGGGTGAGAGAGCTTTCAGCCCTTTTGCAATTAGCTTCAGTGGTGCCCTTTCTGGCAAGTAGAGTGCCCTTTCTGGCAAGTGCGTTGATAAAGGGGAAAAGACAGGAACCTGACTCAACTGTGTCCCTAGTTCATCATTTTGACCATTTTTTGTTTTTGCTTTCTACTAAAACAGTTTTGACCAAAATGAGAGTTAGATCAACATGCTTGTTCGATTTTTGATTTAAAATCATGCAAGTTAGGCTATGAGCACTGAAAATTTTCCTTTTTTGGGTCCATGAAAAGGGTCCAGTTTTGGAAAAGATAGAATGATTTTTGAGAAAATAGTCAACCTCAGTAAAAATTCTCAAAAACTATTTTGCAAACGGCCATTGCTCAACGAGCATGAAACCTACTCCTGAGATGCACAACCTCGGATCCAAAGGAAAACTGCCCCGTGCTTGAAGAGAGCTGCATGGCAACGGAAAGTTGCCCCTTGTTTGAACGGCACCGCGGCGCATTGAATGGCAACGGAAAGTTGCCCCTTGTTTGAATGGCGCCGCGGCACACTGAATGGCAACGAAGAGTTGCCCCTTGTTTGAATGGCGCCGCAGCACACTGAATGGCAACGGAAAGTTGCCCCTTGTTTGGATAGCACCGCGGCGCATTGTAGTCAGTCCTCAGAGTGACGAACACAACCAAATCCTCAGATACAGAGAAGACAAAGATGACCAGAACCATGCATGGACACAATCAAATTGAAGTGTTTTACGGCTGGACTTCAGAATGAAGTTGCCTACGTATCCCAAAGATGGGAATCAAGCCTTACGTAGTTCGGGGTTAAGGTACACTCGGGTATTTAACCTCTCCTTTTTGCTCTAACTTTTGCCAAGGCGCCGTGCAGGTTTTCGACCTTGCGAGCTTTGTTTTCTTTTCTTTCAATTCTTTTCTTTTCTTTTTTTTTTCTTTTTTCTCTTTTCTTTCTTTTTTTTTTTTTTTTTTCTTTTCTTCTTTCTTTCTCTTTTTTTTTTTTTTTTTTTTGTATATATTTTTCTTGCTCTAACTTTTGCCTGGGTCGCCCTTCCGGGTTTTCGGCCCAGCGAGCCTCTCAAAGGGTAAAAGTGTACTTGGTCCATGCCAAATGGTTTTAGGATTGAAGCCATCCGTATCCAGGAGAGTGGCTGTTGTTGATTTGCAGAAGGATCCATCTTCGGCTCTTCGAGCACATCTGACATTTTGCCCCTAGTTCGAGGGTGCTTCTGTTCTAGCTTGCAAGCTTCTTCTGATGATCTGATCTTCTTGATCGACTTTGGTGCCTCTTGTTCGAGGGCTGCTTCAAATCTGGCCACACAGGCCTCACATATGGTTGACCGTTGAACATTCTGAACCAAGTTCAAGGTTTGAAAGCAAGGGGTCGAGTCTCGAGGCTGAGAGCGATCCTAGCTGCACAATCTCAAGAGCGATTCCACACAGGTCTTCGCAGGACCGCGCAAAACATTTTTTTGAAATTTTTAAGAAAGCGACAAATCGCTCGCGCTGAAGACAGTGTAGAACCAATCTGGATCAAGCCAGGTCCTTCTCAGTACTCACACTAACAAGCATGATTTCATTCATTAAGGGCTTAGCACGCCTCTCTTTCTCTCAGTTTGATCAAAGTTTTGCAAATCCCGAGGAATTCCTCCCTCTTTGTTTTCACTGCAGTGTTCAAAAAGTTTTGAAAAACTCAGGTCATTACAATGACTTCAAGGCACAGAGTCTTTAGTCAAATACTGCCATCTCGTTCAGAACTTCCAGCATAACTGGCACAAGGCAGAAGCAAACGTGAGAGCGTGAAAATCACTGCTGTTCATTCAAATCTGTTGGCATTACTGGCTCCAAGGCAGAAACAGACTCAAAAGAAAACGAAAAGACAAACGCGAAACAAAATGGTGACGTCCGAGGTAACACCCCCGGAATCACCCGACTTTACAACAGGACTGACTCGATACACAAGACAGACCCTACTGACTCAGTAAGAAAAGACTAACTTGTACAAAACAACAAGACTGACCAATACCCAAGTCAGAAAGCACAAAAAACTGGTATTCACAATTGCTCAAAACAGTGCGTGCCATCCCATATCTGGAGTAAATCGAGCGCCATCCGCAGGTGGTTCATCCCCGATCACATCACATTATCCCCCAAGTTCACGTCAGTGCCGATAGACTTTGCTGACTGGCGGGGATGACCCCGTTGTCAAACAGATCTGTACTTCATGGCGAAGACGAAAGCATTGTCAGTGTCATGCCAGTTTGTTGATGGTATGCGCAGTACTGGGTAGCATCATGCGTAGCCGGAAGAGGGTTCGGGAGAGGCCGAGGCTCAAGGGGTTTGAGATGGCCTTGTCCAACAAGGATTTGGAGAGCTTTGGACAAAGGCATATAGAGGGCATGGAAGACCCTCCGACCTCGGGGTTGGTACTTCAAGGTTTGTGGATTTTTGCTGGGCGCACCAGCGAAGGGATTGGCAGGTGCTGGCCTGGTTTGTTGATTTCTTCCGAGTGCAGGATTATAGCTGAAAGGAACGTTTCTGATACAACGACCCTTCTCCCGGCTTGCCTTGATTCAAACTGCCCCCAACTTGAGTGGCGAAAATGTCGTCCACAGTTTTTGCAACAACTGCGAGCACTTGCTCTTTGTTCAGTCCCTCGGCTTTCAAAGCCTCAACAGCCAACAGAAGATGTTCATGGGGATCCATGCCCGCCCCTACCTTGTTCTTTCCACTCGCCTCCCTTTGCCAAGGGATTGGCCTTCCTCAAATGCAGCCCGTCCCAAGACTGGGGGGCCTTTTGACATGAAATTCCCAGTATGTGGTGTGGTCGATGATGGAGCCAATGTCCCGGAGGCCAGATCGGTCACAGTTCTTTGAAGATCTTCGATCATTCTCTTTAGCTCAGAAGTAGTGGGCTCACGGGTTTGAGATGATTGGGGTCTAGGTGCATCCATCATGCATAAGTCCATGCTTTCTGGGATAAACACCTCAGGCTTGGGTAGATGGGCCGGGGTGATGTATATGCTGGGGTCATAGGTGGATGGTAGTATATGGATGAGATTGAGGTAGGCAAGAGATGTTTGGTCGTTGGGGTCTGAGGTGGAGCTATCGTCCGGTTGTCGATGAGATTTTGGACCTCATGACGAAGGCGGTAGCAACGGTCGGTGCCATGACCGCGCTGCTGATGGTACATACAGTACTTGGAGGGGTTATGTCTAGCTGGGAGTGGGTCAGGCAGAGGTTGAGGATCGAGGGGTTTGAGATGCCCTCTTTCCATCAGGACTTTTAGTGCGCTAGTCAGGCTCATATGGAGAGGGGTGAAAGTTCTGCCCTGAGCTCGGGCTGGGCTGGTTGTTTGTAGGCTTGGTTTGGCAAAAGGGTTGGCTGTGGTGACTGTATTGATTTCAGTGGGTTCGGGAATAGTGCTACTTCCGGCATTGGTACTTCTTGAAATCACCCTCCTTGTCGGTTCCCTTGTTCTGGGAATGATCCCACTGTTGAACGCATTCTCGACCTGAACCCCCAGTTCATGCAAACTTTTGAAAGTGAATAGTGGAGCGACTATCAATTTTTGCAACATATCATGCTCGAGGTTTCGCACCATCATCTGCACTTGATCCCTCTCAGAAGGGCGACGATCTGTCATCTGTGCTGCCTTTGCTCTCCATCTCGCAATAAATTCCACAAAAGGCTCTGTTGGGTTCTGGGGTTGCTTCAAGCTCTTGGATGGTCATTTCAACTTGGGTATTGTAAGAATACTGATCAACAAAGGCCTCAGCCAATTCTTCCCAGTTTTGCTTCACTGTATTCTCCAACTTAGCGTACCAAGTGGCTGCTACACCCGACAGGGTTCTTCCATACAGAGAGAGTTTTTGTGGCTTAGTCAGACCCATCGGCTTCAGGATATCCAAGAAAAGCCGGATATGTACCATAGGATCTCCAGACCCGTCGAAACGGTCAATATGTGGCATTTTGAATCTGTCTGGGAGCCGTACGGCAGCCTCGGTGTACCCATCCTCAATGTCGGGAATGGAGTTAAGGCCATGTGCCTTTTTGAATTGCTTCTCAAGGTTTGCAATTTTCACTGCGGTCAGATCGAGCTCATTAACATCAAGGGGATAAAGCCTCTCATTAGGCTGCACCAAGGGTCTGAAAACTCGGGCTTGAGCCAACCCTTCTCGAGGATCTGGACCCTGCAAATCTTCAGCTGGCGGAAGTGGGTCAAAGTTCGGCTGGGGTCCCAAAGCTGGATGTGAGGCAGATGCCCCAGATGGGCGCTGCGTTTCAATACTGGTCTCAGCCTGCATGGCAGTTCCCTGATTTAGCGCTGCTATTACGGCCACAAATTCTTCCGAACCCTGTGCCATCACGGTCTACTGATGATGTGACTGGTGACTGTGGATCAGATGAACCAATGAACCCTGTCTGGCCTTCTTTGCCTTGCCTCAGCGAAAGAACACTGGTTGCCCTTGAATTGAATCTCTGACCTGACAAAGTCTATCAGCACTAGTCCAATGTACCCGGGGGATATCGAAGCCTTTTGAAGCTATAGTTCCAGAACTACCTAGCAAAAGAGAAAACATGCAGCATCTCAGCCTGATTTCACGATAACCCATATGAGCCGAGCTGAATGACTGTGGCCCTACAGAATTCTGCCCGTAAACTGATACCCTCAGGTAAACTGATTCTCAAAGTACTGAACTGGTGCCCGCAGGCCTGATGCCCAAACTACTGAACTGGTGCCCGCAGGCCTGATGCCCAAACTTGTAGACTGATACATGCATTCCTATAGAGACGCACTCTAAAAGCACATAGCAGACAAGTGAGAGCCAAAACACCCCTATGTTGGGGTAGGGTTTCCCTGTCCTATTTTGTCAGGAGCTAGGGTTTCACTACGCACGCAGCGGTTTCAAACAACCTATATCGGGTAAGCAACCTGTCCTAGTTTGGAATGGTCAAAAGGGTGCCCCGGTAAAACTGGGGTTTGTGTTCCCATACTGGCAGAGCCCACAACCGGTCAGCCTTATGGTCATGCCTTGACAAGACAAGCCTCCGGCAAACCGTTCAGGAATAGCAGATGGCAAACACGGTGTCCTAGGCGCACCAATGCAAATGCAATGCAAAGAAACACACAAGTGTAGTCAAAACCAGATATCATGAGTTCGAGTCAAGTTCTCTAAATCCCCAGCAGAGTCGCCAGAAACTGTAACAAGCCCGCGGGGGACCTCGCTACAGTTCGGACTCGATTTGTGTCACGGTTCTTAATCTGAACCAAAGAGTCCAAATCCGGCAAATCGTTTTGAGAAAACAGATTTTTGAAAGAAGTGCCAAACATGGACTGCTTTGCCAGATACAGAGTCGCCACCTAAATATTTTATTTTTGGGAAATTTAGGAAACCCTGACTCGTTGCCTAAGGCCACGTGTCCGTCATCACCAAAGTTGCCTCGGCTCGGGAACTTGGGTACGATTGGGGAAGGTCACTTCGTGAGCACCCCGCTCGCCCGATCAAAGATCGGCCTCTACTAACCATGATATCTAGTTTTGAAAACATTGTGCTCTTATTCCGGTTATTAGCCTAGATTTACTATGTGATGCGCACAGCATACAAGTATAGACCGGGTCGCCTGAATTGGAACAAAACATTTCATGTTTGTTTTTGAAAATGGTTGATGGTGCTACCGCAGTAGGCTTAAAAATGGATTTGCCACCCTCAGGTGGGCTTAGAAAACATGGTTTTGCCACTATCTAGTGGGCTTAAAACTCACAGTGATGATTGTTCCAATCCAAATAACCCAACCTTCACCCACAGGCATTCAGGCAGTTATATCACATAAGCATAGCCTCATGGTAAGCATGCTATTCATGGCAGTCACTCACACGCATGCAAGGATGCTAAAGCATAAAACTCACCGAGTACTCCAAGCCAAAACAGAAACGATTAGAAATCCATGCATGATCCTAATATACAGAAATGCCTAATGCAACACATGCAAAATGCAACTATAGCAGGCTCGGCTATTCTAAACATGGCGTATGGAATGCTACAGCTAACATGTATTCAACTTAGAATTGAAATACAAATGCAGTTAGTATGATGCGCCGAGCCCGGTGCATGCAAAACAGATGAATGAATGCAAACATGCTATCATACTGTATGCTAATTGAAACATGCCCTAATCTAACCATCATAAGCTGGTAAATAAAAGGGAAGAAAGACGTGGGGTTGGAAGACATACATCACACTCACGCACACTTATTACAATTATGCCCTCGCGCAGAGGGTCCGAATAAATAATACAGTCCCAAATAAATAATACAGTCCAATAAGTACAAAATCCTAATTAATTACAAATTAACTAGGAAAGCATAAATTGGCATGCAAGCCAGGGACTGCCTCGACTCTCTCCGGATGATGATGATGCATGTTCGGGTTGCCTTGCGCGGAAATCCATGCGATGCCCCAATTAGCCTCTGTTTGCAATTGTTCTTGGAATGCGTGCCAAGCTTCGGAAGGCTGCTGATTCTTGATTTGCTGCAACAGAGAGCAGGAAAGGGGCATGGCAATGTATTTTCACATATGTATGCATGCCTCGATCCTCGTGCCACCAATCACGCATCTCGATGCATGATGGCCGAGGAGTCGAATTGCACAACTCAATATGAAATGAATGCACATATAAACACAACAAGACCAAGACTCCATCATGGATAATCCGGAGTGTCGGTGACTGGGGAATTGAGACACGTTCCGTCACTCGGAGTACGAAACGTACCTCGTTTCCCGTGCTCGGGCTAACTCCTATCCACAAACACAATGCAATATATGACATGCATGAATGCAACTAAGATACAACCTAACATGCACATGCTATGAAATGGCATACACGATGCACGAGGTAACGGCATACACAATGCGCTAACATAACCTAGCATACACAATGCTATGAATGAAATGGCATACACAATGCATATGGACTTACACTAACACAAGTGGACCTCAGCCACACTCACATAGAGGCCATTAGATGAAAATGAGACAACTCGAGATGCGAGGACCGACCCTAAGGCACGAAATGCCACTCTAACAAGACACATGGCAAGACATGGAATATGGCATACTAACATGCAAATTTCAGAGGCAATAAGTGATGCAAAACAGCCCCGAAAGATGGCAAAATGACACCCGATGCATGGAATAAGTCCCGAAACATGAAATTAGGCATACGGAATGACCTATGGCTATGTAATGCATGCATTATTTGAATATGAAGTGTGAAGATAGAATTAAGACAGCCCCAAAACGAGCATATTTAAAGTTTTAATCAAGGCCAAACAGTGAACACAAGTGGGGCTAAGTTAGCATGCAAAAATGGCCCCGAAAGTGAGATAATGAAACAAGTAATAGCTTCTGACCTTAAACAGAGAAAGGCCCTTCTACAATATTGAAGAGGGGCCGAAAATATGATGTTTTACAGTTTACAGTAAGCCACAAAAACAAACACAAGTATGGCTAAGCTCTCATGCAAGAAATGGGCCAAAAGGAGGACAAAGAAGTAAGTGATGCATGCTGGCCCCAAAAAGATGAAAATCCTTCAACAAAGTTTAAGAGGGACCTAAAATATGACCTTTTACAGTTGATGATCAAACCCAAAACGGTGTAAAGGTATGCTTAAAATACTATGCAAGATAAGGCAAAAAAGAGAGCTATAACACAAAGTATAAAAAGGATACTTCAAACAGAAAAAGACCCTTAATGAAAAATGAAGAGGAGGTCAAAATAAGGCCATTTAAAGTTCGGATCAGAGCCCAAAAACAGAAGCAAAAGGGGCTAACAAAACATGCAAAAATAAGGCCAAAAGAGAGATACAAAGGCAAGTGGCAAATGGAAGCCTCAAACAGTGATGAGCCCTTCAACAATATTAAATAAGGGCTCAAAATAAGCTACTTTACAGTTTATGACAGAGCTCAAAACAGTTTATACATAGGCCAAAAATAATATGCAAGAAAATGGCATACAAGGGAGGTAATGAAGCAAGTGCAAAAAGGAAGCCTCAAACAGTGAGAGGCCCTTAAACAAACATGAAATAGAGCTCAAAAAAATGCTATTTTCAGTTAGGGTCGGAGCTCAAATATGCAAGCAAGTATGGCTAATGTATTGAGCAAGAATAGGACCAAAAAGAGGAGAGAAGGACTTACCCTTGAAGACTCAACTTTAGCAACCTCTTGGCACAAGAAGTGGTGTTCCTCAGCTCTGGAAAACAGCTCCAAGTGGCTGAATGGAGGTTGGAGAGGGGTGCTATGTGGTGTAGTGTAAATGATGCAAGGACCCTAAAGTTTAGAGTCTTGGAAGAGAGGGAAATGGAGAGTGTATGCAAGAGAGCTCTAAAGAAATTTTCTCACCCCTCAAAACCAGCTGGGAGTGCTGGTTATATAGACAAAAAGGGTGGAAAAGAGGGGATAAATGGGGGGGGGAGAACTAATTTAAGTTTCCCCCCAAAAGGCCAAACCCTCGGACATAAGGCCTAGAGGAAAACAAAATTCACTTTTAAGACACACTTGGGGAGGGGGTTATAGTCGGCTAGCTAAAAAGGGAAAAAAGGTCATTTCACCAGGTAAGTGGCCGCCTGCTACTTTTTTCTGGCCGGCCAGCTACTTTTAGGACAAAAAATGGGCTGCCGGAAAGAAATGTGTCCGGTGGGTGATTGGGAAGTCCAATGGTGGCCATTCAAGTGTCCAAATTGAAGCCTCGGAAGTTAGCTTTCCAATGGTAGTGGCCTCATAGCTTGATTCCAAGTATCCAAATGAATAGGCCCGATTCGGCGAGGGCTGCTCGACTCTTTCTTAATGGTTCATCCCCATTTTCTCCCCCGACTGGATTTCTTCCCTCTTCTTTTCTTTTCTTCAACTTCAAACCCCTAAGTAAGGTGTTTTGAAAGATTTTTCAAAGATTTCATCTCTCTTTCATTCATTTCCACTTTGTCCTTGCTCGGTTTACCGAAAAGCGCAACTTTTAACAAAATGCGAGCGTCAGAACATCGTATGAACTTTATTTCAAAAACGTTTTGAAAGAGAGGGTTTAAGACTAAAATCTTTTGATCAAGATTGTTTTGGTCCAGAACAGGGTATGAAGTTGAGATTTGACTCTCTCTTTGCCGAGGAAATCGCACCTTTCCCCTGCACACCTTTCTCCACCATGTAAACCATCAGTCGCGTCCAAGTCTTATGGACGGTCAAAAATGCTTCACAAAACAATGTAAATGTTTCTGTCCTGTTCGAATTTGAAATTGTTTCATTTTGTGGGTTGATTTATATGGAGACTCGTAGAATCATGGGGATAAACATAAATAAAGAATTGTGTTTATGATATTTAAAAAGAAACGAATTGATGCAAAACGTAAAATGTTGGTTTGCTTTTGAGATTAATCACATTTATTTATCATATTTTGTACGATATCTTATGTTTTTATCATTGTTTATCATCTTATTTGATTGTGATTTAGTCCCTTGGGAAAAATGACCGAATACAATTGCAGAGACGAAGAGGCACATGTTCACAAACATATGAAATTTATTAATGACATAAATTACAATAATCTTTCTTGAATTTTGGAAAAAAATATAATGAGCTTACAAGTTTTGTTTTCTGTGTTTTGTTGTTGATAGTGAACCCCCCCCCCCCTCTTTTTTTTTTCATATTTTAGTTAAATTTATTTTTATATGAACCTAATCTAAATGTATTTAAAAAATAAAATATTTTTGAAGAAATCTAGAAGGAACTTCATAAATACAAAAAAAAAATATGATTTTTTATATTTCTTTTTTGTGTATTTGGTAAATTTTTTAAAGATTTTTTTACAAAATTTTGTACTTATGTACATTGAATAGATTTAAAAAGTAAAAAAAAAAAAAGAATTAAAATATTTTTAAAAATTCACTAAAAACCAAAAGATACGGATTGAAATGTAACGCCCTCAAAATAAACCCATAATACATAATATTAACATGCGGAATTATAAGGAAATAAAGTATCTTATTCCATTCATCAGAGTACCATGAAATAAAAACATCATAATAAATGACCTATGGGCTTACATCTTGCCAAGCCAACACTTGGACACAATTCCATGAGTTCTAACTCAAAAACAAATAAAGCCCTAGGCTTGAAAGTTTACAAGTTGTTCAAATAAAACAAATAAAATAAAGCAAGTCTTCGAGTCCAAATCCTCACAAGCTAATTCCTTGGAGGTAGTGAACCACCTGAACCTGAAAATGAAGTTCCCATATAGGGTGAGCCACAGCCCAGTAGAAAAATACTAAACCAAGCATAAGAATTAACTAAAGCATTAGCATTCGATACATGGTTAACACAAGATAATCAATTTCCAATTTCATGACACGAATGTCTATATTGTCTATGACATATTGTCTATGACACCTTTCACTTTCCAATATTTATTCAACTTTTCAATTATATCATTATGGCTCAGAACCTGGCCAACTATAATAGTGATACAGATGTCACAAAAATAAATGAGACTAAAGCTCAAACCACAACACTTCCATACTTCCAACTGATACACATTATAAGGATGTATCATATCAACAACAAATAGCAATAAGCACACATATGAGTGATGCTACTGGAGTCCATCCCCTATCTCCTCCCAACAAATCCGGTTTAGAGGTACATCCCCTGTCTTCCCCTAAACCGTGGAGTTCATCCCCTATCTTCTCCAAACAACATGCATATGCAATGAAACACACAATTGCCATATACAACACATAATCAATACAAGTAATGTTCTGTATTAATTCAACAGTCAACATAAGTGACTTAATTCCAGTTATACCTAAGCCACATGCAAGGTCTACAACAATCACGACTATCCTCCACCGATAGCCCAAAACAGTTATTTCTAAACAAGAAATAAATACAACAATGAATGTAAAATCAACATTCTCATAGGTAAGTGTTTAAACTACCCAACTATATCATTAATCTCATAATTTTCCCAACTTCATGAATTAAACCCAATTCCACATTTTCCCTTAAATTAATTATACAAATTAATCTAAGCCAAAACCCTAAGGTTTCTCCCAAAATTACCAAACTACCCCCACATACCAAAATACCAACACTTAGGATTAAAGCGTATAATGGAGTAGGAAATCCCTACCTCGAAGCAAGAACCCAAAAAGAAGAAGACGGAGATGATAGCCCAAACTCCAAAGTGCTCCAAATCAACAACCGTTCAGATTAAATGAAAGCCCTCACTCTCCTCTATCTTATTTGTAAAGCAACTAGGGTAAAAACACACCCTAACTAGATCAAACCTAGGAGAGAAGGTGAGTTGGGAGAGAGAAAACTCGTAACTAGGGTTTCTGGATCAAAAGTTGTAAAAAAAAAACGTTTTAAAACTGTTGCTGCGTATTTAAACTGGATAGGCTCGCTCGAGCGAAGACATGGTCGCTCGAGCGACCAGACACATAAATCCACGCTCGAGCGAAGAAAAGCTCGCTCGAGCCAAAAACTCGATGCTTCAGGTCTGCAACTCAGAAGCTCGCTCGAGCGACGAAATGCTCGCTCGAGCGACGAACTCGAAAACATACACCTCGCTCGCTCGAGCGAAGAAATTCTCGCTCGAGCCAAGAAACACATCTCTCAGGTCTAAGTACTAGACGCAATCGCTCGCTCGAGCCAAGGAAAGCTCGCTCGAGCGAATAACCAAAAACGAAGACCTCGCTCGAGCGAAGAGAAGCTCGCTCGAGCGACCAAGCCAAAAAATGAACATGCAGACTTGATTTCTAAACCCAACCAATCTGCAACCAACCTGCTAAACACATCCTATAACCCAAGAATAAGGAATTAAAGGACAACAACAACAAATATAACAGCGGAATCCACGGAACGTAAGTCCGGATGCAATAATCAAATGGGAAAAAGACTGGGGTCGCTATAGAAAACTCAAAAACTATTTTTGAAAATTTCAAAACCATTTAAAGCAATTGAGTTTCTAAAAATTTTAATTCACATAGTACTTAATTTTATTTTTATAAATAATTCATTCATCGTATGAATAGGAAAAAAAATGAAGATGTAAATGAATGCAAATAGAACTACATCCATGGACACGCCACAAAGAATTACTAAAACGGAAGTCAATCTAATTTTGTCAAATTGTGATGAACGCATCTTAAAGAAAACACACACAGATTTACGTGATTTTCCATAAATTATCTACATCTATAAAAAAGAGATAAATTTAATATATAATAATAAAGAATATAATGTGAGATAAAAAAAAAACACTCAAAATGCACAATATTACATAAGTCTCTTGCCTTTGCTAAGAAATTTTAACTCAGAATTTATACGCGCAACACTCTTAACATCAATCGTTTAGAATTTGGGCCGAAATGGTTAACTTTTCTAGGGCTGATGGATACAACAAAAAGGCACATATAATATATGTATCGAGAAAAAAAAACTTATTTAGAAAATATTTTACAATTTAAGTGTATGATTTAAATTTTAAATTTTGTATTTATTAATTTTAAATTTGAACACTTTATAAAAAAAATTTATTGGTACATAACAGTGGTGAAGAAAGAATATATGTTGACAAGAGGCTTCTCTCCAGTCTACATAGTGGATTAGAGCATCCTATTGGGCTCGTAAAGTCTACCATAGAGCTCATTGAGTACTTTATGCCTACCAAAAATTACATTGATTAGATATCAGTAGTCTTTTGATCAAAACACATTTTTGTTAATAATTTATTTTTTAAATCATATTTACTATTGACAAAAATGTGTTCTAATTAAGGGCTATCGATATCCGATCAATATGATTTTTTATAAGTATAAAATAATCGACGAACTCTACACATCGAATTGAAATGTGACCCATGATAAGTTTCACAAACCTAAAACTATGCTCTAATCCATATAAGGCCAATTTGGGAATACAATAAAAAGTCAAAAATCAATTTTTAACCTGTTTTGAATCACATTGCCTCTTACATTTTTTACATATTTAAAAAAAAAAATCAAAAAAACTTAAAATAACTAAAAAAACTAATTTTTAACTATTTTTTCAAAACACTCCATAATAGTATGGGGGAGAAGCCTCTCATTGACAAAAGAATCCTCATACTTTGCTGTTCCTCATGCTTTGGTGGCAAGTTAAAGAACATCTTGTAAAAGTTATAAATGAAGAACTGTAGTGACTCAAAAATAAACAAATAAATAAATTAATGATAAAATAAAGGTAGGGCAAATTCTGATGGCTTTTATGGTGGAGAAATTTTTTTTTTATATAAAAAGGAAGTGAGTGCTGTGTGGGCATTGGTATATATTTTTTTTTTTAGTGTAAAGAGAGGCAACCACGTAGGAGGGGGCTGCTCTCCACTCATTTCCCTCATTCCTTTTATTTTTTTTCTTATTCTTCTTGTCTGAAGCATCCACTATTGTCTGGGCTACTAAAATAAAATAGATGGAATGGTTAGAGAATGTTTGGGGGAAAGAGAAAGCAAAGAAGGGGTGGACTATGATGATGTTTTCGGTGGTGAGAGATACAGAGTGTAAAGAATATTTTTGAGGGAGAAGAGATCAAGGCACAATTACTGAGTTGGAGAAGGCCCGAAGTAGAGAGAGAGAGAGAGAGAGAATGGCGCTAGGTTTGTTCTCACAACCTCTCTCATTTTCGCATTCAAAAACTCACTACTTTCTTCTATAGCTCGAGACCTAGCTCTCTGCTTCAATGGTGGCCGAGAAGCCTCGCGTTTCCTCGGTGGCGGAGTGCTCTGTAACAACGAAGAACTGTCAAAAATGGCTGCAGTCGATGAGTTTGCGGAAATGGGGATCGAAGTTTCGGTTGGGGACTTCGTGCCTTTCATGGGCACTGGTGAAGCAAACTTTTAGGAGGTGTAGCTTCTGAAAAAGGTGTTGAAGGATTCAACATTTAGGGCAGCAAAGAAAAGAAATTTGTTTTTGAGATGTATCTAGATAAGTATGCAAAACAAGGGGCTCGATTCATGCATAGATTTATAGACGTGGCCCAAGTTATACTATTTATTCAAGGTTATTTTATTTATTCAACATCCAACTTGAAAGGAATGTTGCCACCCAAGGATGGTGTTGTATTAGCTTTAAAGAAACATGTGGAGGAAGAAGCCCGAGATCTTAGTGGAGAAGCATTTTTTTGTTTTATGGATCAGTTATATGATCGTATTACTAGTCTGTTAGAGGGTAATGATGTTGCTGAAAATTTGGGAGCATTAAGGGCAATTGATGAGTAAAAGAAATGGAGTGAGTCTTGTTCGGTGTGTAGGTCCAGCTTTTTGGGACAACATGCATGGTAGGTTGGTCCATTGCGGTTTAACCTGTTCTTTCCAAGAAGGTCGCATGTGGGAGCAGGTATTATTCAGAACAACTTTTGAAAATAGTGGACTGTTGTTAGTTTCTGTATATATATATTATACATTCAAAGAAATGAGCTACTTTGTTCATTTTGATTCTAGGAATTGTGGCAACGTTGATTATAGTTGCTGGTAGTGGGGAAGGCCAATTCTTGGCCCACGTTAGTTTTTGGTTCATGATGTTTGGCCCACGTTATTTATGGGCAGTGTGTATATTGGATTTGTGCGTTATGGGCAGTGTGTTTTCAGCCCTTTTTGTTGGATAATTGGAAGGGACACTTGTAGTGAACTTCAGACCCATGTTCTTGAGACCAAAATAAAAAGCTTGGCGAGAACAACATTTTGACCAGTGAAGATCGAGTTTCGACACCGTTGATTTTGGGGGTTTCATCTCATTTCTTCTCCAAAACTTAAGGTAGGGATTTTCTTTGAGTTATATATATATTTTTGCAAGATCTAGATATTCTTTTTCTTTGAAATCATTTTTGATAGCTTCTGAAAATGAATTTTTGATTCAAGAAGATGATTGATTTTCGAAAGTGGGTTTACTTTCTTATTTCTAAAAATAGAAATTTAGGGTTTTTGAACTATGTTGATGAAAGAAAGATGTTCTTGGTGAGATCTTCTCAAATATTTGAAGATGAATGGCTTTTGATGAGAAAATCTAGAAGTTGGGAATTTTTAACAAAGATGTTGAAAATTTTTAGAATATGTTGTTATATTTATTTTGTGTGCCAAAATAAATGATATTTGAAAATTGTTTATTTATTTACATATAAATTATATTTTCATGGAATATGAGAATTGTTGAAATTTTGGGCATTGTTGTTTAAAAGTATTAATATAGTCTTGAGACGACTAAATTGTTAAGATTATTTAAAATGTGGGAATTATGTTATTCCTTTGATGAATTGAAATAAAAATATTTATTCATCTTGTGAAATTACATTGAAATGAGAATTTGATCACAATGGGAATATTGTGTGGGAGTATTGAAAGTGAAAGAAATATTGCATTGCATTTTTAACATGGTAATGGCATATCATTTCATTTCATTACATTACACTTTGATAGTTGATTTGAAAACTTGCATTGAGAAAAGAATGTTGAGAAATAAGTTTTCATGAAATGGTTTTGGGGTAAATAATGATGGTAAGTCTTGACAGGTGGTGTAGAATAAGTTGGCCTGCGGGTCCGGGGTGAAAGACCGAAAAATCCACGCGGATAGGTGATTGTTGATTTTTTTTTCCAGTTGCGATTGGTAAAAATGACAATTTGGTAGTACTTATATAGTCTACTTGCAGACATCGGCCTAGGGATTACCAGAGACGTATTTACCGCCCTTGAAAATAAATTGTTAAGTTTTGAACAATTGAAATTGCATGACATCATTGAGCATGATGGTTTCCAAAGGATAAATATGTAAATTATCTTCAAAAATGGCATAGCATGACATGTGCATTTCATCTCTTGAGACTTGTATAAAATGTATATACTTTGTTAAGAATTTTCTACTGGGCTTTATGCTCACCCTATGGGATTTTTGTGCAGGAAAAGATGTGGTGATTCCACCCAATTAGAGGCGTGGAAGTATGTGTGTTGGGAGTACAATGCTTTCATTTTGCGTGACTCTGTATTGTAAGCCAAGGGCTTTGTATGTATGGGTTTGAATAACCATTTTGTGTAACCAGGCTCAAGCCTTGGAAACTTGTAAACCCATGAGGGTATTTATTTGTTTTATATTATTTTGATTTGAAGTAAATGTATTATCATTTGGGCATGAAAAATTGGGGCGTTACAAGAACTGTACTATAATTGGAAAATTCCATAATGTGACTTTCTAACTTTCTATTAGTAGCTTTTTAATTTTAGATTAATTTTACTTCCTATTTTTAACCATTATCAAATTTTCTATTTAATTCTTGAATTGTCAATTGAATCTAATACATTCTTTAAATATGAAAAATCAAAATTTACTTAGGTTCTAAATTATCAATTGAATCTATCAAGTTTTTTAAATATTTAACTCAAACGCATTTAATTGTTTATAAAAATAATATAAACTCATAAGTATTACAAATTAGCAAAAAAAATATGGAAAATTTAGTAAAAAATCCAGTTTCATGTGCTTATATTCCAATTAGTTCATAATTTTTATTTTATTTTAATTACTCTATAAGATATTTTTATATTCCAATAATTTTTTTTTTAATTTAATCTACCAAATCCTAGTTCCTGTATTTGAGATTTTTTATGAACAATTTTATCTTGATAGATATTTTCTAACCCTTAGCAACCTGATATGTGCTTATGGTATGTTCTAATTTAGACTATTTTTTGACTTTTTGTATATTAACCTTTAAAAATTCGTAACTTTTGTTGTCCATATTTATTTTTGATGAAATTTATATTTCTGATACCTATTTCACGAGATTTAATAAATAAGATCTCACTTGTCATTATCAATTTCACATACCACAAAATTTTCGAATTCACAATGTGAACTTTTATGCCATGATTATTTGAAGTCAATTTCTTATTGCAAGCCAATTACAATACCCACATCATAAAGATTCAGAAGAAACATTTACAAATTACATATTAGGAACGTCTATACCAATATTCACTATGAATATTCATAATTCATATTTAACAATGTGAATGTACACAAAAAATCATTTTTAATAGTGTGAAAAATAACGTAACTATCCAATTCAAATAATATCTATCGTCATCAATGGTCACATACCATATATTTTCGAATTCATAATATGAACATTCATGTCATGATTATTAGAAGCCAAGCTATTATTGAAATCAACTAAAATTTTCACTATGAATATTCATAATTCATATTTAACAATGTGAACATACATCAAAAATCATTTTTAATTGTGTGAATATTAACGCAACTATCCAATTCAAAGTATATTTCTATTGTCAATGTTCACATACCGTATATATTCAAATTTATAATGTGAACATTCATGTCACGATTATTGGAAGCCATGCCATTATTGAAATCAGTTAAAATATTCGCATAAAAAAGGGGATATTGACCAATACGTTCCATATTTTGAACTTATAATCTATATATTCTCATATTTTTTCTTGTGATCCATTTAGTCATTTTGGATGTGTAATGACTCATTTACCCACCACATTAGAGTATTACATTTAAGAAAAGTACATCAAAGAGTTTTTTAGTGTCACATCATATCCGCTTCGTTAGAGTGTCACATTTAAGAAAAATACATTGAAGAGTTTTTAATTTTTTTAGAGTGTTACGTCATACCCGTCACGTTGGAGTATCACATGTCACGTTTGGGAAAAATACATTAAGGAATTTTAAAATTTTTTAGAATGTTACATCATACTTGCTACGTTGTCACGTTTGAGAAAAGTACAATAAAGAATTTTTATTTTTTTTTGAAGTGTCATACATGTCACATTGCCACATTTGAGAAAAGCACACTAAGGAGTTTTTATTTTTTTGAAGTGTCACATCATACACATCACGTTGTCACGTTTGAGAAAAGTATACTAACGAGTTTTTTTTTTTTTTGAAATGTCACATCATACACATTACATTGTCACGTTTGAGAAAAACACACTAAGGAGTTTTTATTTTTTTGAAGTGTCACATCATACAAGTCACGTTGTCACGTTTAAGAAAAGCATACTAAGGAGTTTTTATTTATTTTTGAAGTGTCACATTATACCTGTCACGTTGTCACATTTGAGAAAAATACACTAAGGAATTTTTATTTTTTTTGAAGTAAAAGTTTTGGAGTGTCATATCATATCCGTCACGTTATCATATTTAGAAAAAGTATACTAAGAAGTTTTTAATTTTTTTAGAGTGTCACATTGTTAGAGTGTCACATCAATACCTGTCATATTAGAGTATTACATCATACCTGTCACATTAATAAAAGGGTATAGCTCTCGACCAAAACACTATCAGAATAAAAAAAATAGGACTATATGAAAAGAAACTCTCTACTAATAGAACTTACAAGATCAATAGAAAAAAATTGAGGCTAATTGGAGTACTCATTTGTGAAATGAAATTTATTGATAAATATCAGCCAAAGATAAAATTATATTTATTTAATTATTGTAATCATCATACAGAAACGGGATAGTATCCCTAGCAAATGACTAACTAGCCAAGTGGGTCATCTTGCCTGAGGCCTTTCATGGGGGAAAACTCTGATGTAGGTGATCCATTTACTAGCATTGATATTCTAGCTGTAGATATACAAGTCTTCATCCATCCCACCCATTTCTCACTACAACCAAAATTGGTCATCATCGAATACAAGAACTCTCAATTTATTAAGTTGTATGCCTTTTCAAAGTCCAGCTTAGGATGATTCCTTTCTCTTTTGACCTTCTCCACCAATCCACCACTTCATTGGCAATTAGTACCCCATCTAGAGTATATTTTCCACTTCGAAACGTTGTTTGTACATCACTAATGATCTTGGGTAAAACTTGCCTCAACCTTCTTGATAAGAGTTTAGCTATTATTTTGTACATTGAGCTAACCAAACTGATTGGCCCATAGTCACTCAACAATACAAGATTTTCTTTCTTGGGAATTAAGGTAATAAATGAACTATTCACTCCTTTGGTCAACTTACCACTAGAGTGGAACTCATTCATCATCTGCACAATCTCTCCATTTATGATGTCCCAGCATCTTTGAATACATTTTAGATTAAAACCATCCGACCCTTGAGCTTTGTTACTGTAACAAGCCCGCGGGGGACCTCGCTACAGCTCGGACTCGCGATTTGTGTCACGGTTCTTAATCTTGAACCAAAGAGTCCAAATCCGGCAAATCGTTTTGGAAAACAGATTTTTGAAAGAAGTGTCAAACATGGACTGCTTTGCCAGATACAGAGTCGCCACCTAAATATTTTTAAATGGGAAATTTAGGAAACCCTGACTCGGTGCCAAAGGCCACGTGTCCGTCATCACCAAAGTTGCCTCGGCTCGGGAACTTGGGTACGATTGGGAAAGGTCACTTCGTGAGCACCCCCGCTCGCCCGGTCAAAGACCGGCCTCTACTAACCATGATATCTGTTTTTGAAAACATTTGTGAGTTCTTATCCCGGTTATTAGCCTAGGTTACTATGTGATGCTCGCAGCAAATAAGTATAGACTGGGCCGCCTGAATTGGAACAAAACATTTCATGTTTGTTTGTTTGAAAATGGTTTGATGGTGCTACCCGCAGGTAGGCTAAGACGCGGATTTGCCACCCTCGGGTGGGCTTAGAAAACATGATTTTGCTACTTATCTAGTGGGCTTAAAACGAACATTTGATGAATTGTCCAATCCAAGTAACTCAGCCTCCACCCACAGGCATTTAAGGCAGTTATATCACATAAGCACATAGCCTTATGGCAAGCATGCTATCATGGCAGCACTCACACGCGTGCAAGGATGCTAAAGCATAAAACTCACCGAGTACTCCAAGCCAAAACAGAAATTCATTAGAAATCATGCATGATCCTAAATATACAGAAATGCCTAATCCAACACATGCAAAGATGCAACTATAGCAGGCTCGGCTATTCTAAACATGGCATGTGGAATGCTACAACTATCAAGTATTCAACTTGGGATTTGAAATACAAATGCAGTTTGTATGATGCGCCGAGCCCGGTGCGTGCAAAACAGATGAATGATGCAAACATGCTGTCATACTGTATGCTAATTGAAATATGCCCTAATCTAACCATCATAAGCGGGTAAATAAAAGGGAGAAAGAAGTGGGGGTTGGAAGACATACATCACACTCACCCACACTTATTACAATTATGCCCTCGCGCAGAGGGTCCGAATAAATAATACAGTCCAAATAAAAGAATAATACAGTCCGAATATTACAGATTCCTAATTAATTAACAGATTAACTAAGAGAGCTGTAAAACTGGCATGCAAGCCAGGGGCTGCCTTGCTTCGTTCCGGATAATGAAATGATGTATGCTGGGCCGCCTTGCGCGGAAATCCACTGGGATGCCCCCGATTAGCCTCTGTTTGCAATGTTTCTCGAAATGCGTGCCCGACTCTGAAAAGTTGCTGATTCTTCATTTTGCTGTAACAGAGAGCAGAAAAGGGGCATAGCAATGTATTTCACAAATATATGCATGCCTCGATCCTCGTGCCACCAATCACGCATATCGATGCATGATGGCCGAGGAGTCGGATTGCACAACTCAATATAGGATGAATGCAGATGAATGCTACAACAAAACCTAACTCCATCATGGATAATCCGGAGCGTCGGCGACTTGGGAATTGAGACCCGTTCCGTCACTCGGAGTACGAAACGCGCCTCGTTTCCCGTGCCCGGGCTAACTCCTATCCCGAACACGATGCAATATGCATGATATGCATGAATGCAGCTAAAATACAATCCTAGCATGCACAATGCTATGAAAATGATATGCCTCGAAATGCGTGCACACGGGCACGCAAACCGAGGTGATGATCCTAAGGCATAAAATGCCAAGGGCAATGCAAATGGACTTACACTAACATGAGAGAGCCTCAGCCACGCTCACATAAGAGGCCGTCGGATAAAAAGAAGTGCCTCGAGATGCGTGCCCACGGGCGCGCAAACTGAGGCGATGTATACGGAATGCAAAATGACATGGAAAGGATATGTAATGAGGCTAAAATGAGATGTCTCGAAGTGCGTGCCCGCGGGCACGCAAACCGAGAAAATGGCGTACAAAATACAAAGATGCAAAAATGGCATACAGAATGCAGAATGGACTTATACCAACATGAGAGGACCTCAGCCACTCTCACACGGGAGGCCGTCGGATGAAAATGAAGTGCCTCGAAATGCGTGCGCACGGGCGCGCAAACCGAGGCGATGGATTAAAGCATGAAATGACATACAAAATGCGAAATGGACTTATACTAACATGAGTGAGCCTCAGCCACACTCACATGAGAGGCCGGAGATGAAAAATGGGGTGCCTCGAAATGCGTGCACACGGGCACGCAAACCGAGGCAATGCGTTTAAGCATGAAATGACATGGAAAATGATATGCAAACATGCAAATGGAATTTCAACACTTACAAATGATGCAAAACAGTCCCGAAAGGCGGGGAAATGACACCGAATGCCCGGAATGGTCCCGAAATGCGATAATAAGCACCCGGAATGGCCTATAGCCATACTAAACATGCATAATTGGTACATGACATGCAAAACAGTAGCAAGGCAGCCCCAAGATAGCATTTTTTACAGTACAAATCATGGCGAAATAGTGAGCATAGATAGGACAACAATGGCATGCAAGAATCACGCCAAGAGAGGGGTATTGAAGCAAGTGATACATGCAATGCTCAAACTGAAAAATACCCTTCTACAACACTGATGAGGGACCAAAAATATGCACATTTTCAGTATATGACATTCCCCAACTCAGTAACAAACCATGGTAAGAATGCTATGCAAGAATGAGGATATATAAGGCTATAACATGAGGTACTCCAAATATTCATCAAACCAGAAAAGGCCCTCAATGAAATATGTCAAGAAGACCAAAATATGACTCTTTCCAGTACTGATGATGGCCGGAAACAGAAGCTAAATAAGCTTAAAAAAGCATGCAAAATGGGGGCCAAAGAGGGGTATAAAGACAAGTATAACATGGAGACCCCCAACAAGGTTGATACCTTCTAAAATGTTGTAGAGGGACATAAAAAAAGCCTACTCACAGTTCATGATATGTTCCAAAACAGACTGCATGTAGGTCAAATAAATCATGCAAGTTTACGGTAAATATGAGAAATTATGAAGCAAGTGCATGATAAAGAGGCCAAACATGGTTGAGCCCTTCTTCAATGTTGAAGAGGGGCTCAAAATAGGCCCACTCACAGTTTACCTCATGCTCGAAAACAGATCACTCATAGGCCAAATATTTCATGCAAAAACAGGGGTAAAACATGGATTCAAAGCAAGTGGCACATGGAGCATGAAAACAAGGTTTATCCCTTCTTAAATGTTGAAGAGGGCCTCAAAATAAGCACAATATCAGTTCATGAGATGCTCCAATTCAGATCACACATAGGCCAAATATTTCATGCAAAATAATGGCATATAAGAGGATATTGAAACAAGTGCAAGATGGAGGGCTCAAAAAGAGTTGAGCCCTTAAACAAAGATGAAAATGAGCTCAAAAGAGGACCACTTTCAGTATTTGTCGGAGCTCAAAACAGTGAGCAAGTAGGGTTAAGAAAAGAAGCAAGAAAATGGTGTAAAAGAGGGATTTTGAGACTTACCCTTGAAGACCTTTCTTTTGCTACCTCTTGGCTTGAGGAAAGTTGCTTCTAAGCCTCTCAAGAATCCCTCCTTGCTGCTGGAAATGGATTAGTGATGGTGATGCTTGATGATACTCAAGAAATGGCACTAAACTTGAAGATTTGAGAGAGATTGAGAGAAAGGTGTGTAGGTATGCTTAAAGGCAATTTTTCTAACCCTTAGAAGAGTGTTTTAGCTGCTGTTATATGGACAAAAGGAGGGGTGTAAAGTGGAGGGAAATGCACCCAAGCATTCCCCTCCAAAATATCCCCCGAATACAGATCTTTTCTGGGGGAAAAATGTGCATAGCTGTAAGGAACACATCCCAAGGAGCATGGCCGGCCAAGTGCTTTTTCTGGAGGTGGCCGGCCGGCCACCCCCTATGGCCGGCCGGCTAGGGGGTAAAAATGAAGTGATGATTTGCTGGCCGGCCACCACATGATGGTGTCCTCCCAGGTGTGTACAACAAGGCCCTGTGGTTCAAATTTGACAACTCTGAAACAGGAGAGAGAATAGGCCAATTCAAAGAGGGGTTCAAAAGGTTCAATGAGAATTACTGGCCGGCCATATGTTTTTAGGGTCCTCCCATGTGTGTACATCACAAATATGTGGTTTTGGCTCGAAAAAAATGGCCCTAGGGTGGTCAACATTAGCCCGGAAGTGAGAAAAACGGGCGCCGGGGGGCGCCGGAAGAGCATAACAGGTTGCTTGGACAATTGCTAGCCTCCCACCCTCCAGTGATCTTCCTGATGATAGAACAGAGGTACCTGCCAAAAATGAACAAAAACCGATGCAAAACGAATGCTCGGGGACCAAAACACGCAGTTCGAGGTCCCGAAATAGGCTGTAAGCACCGAAAGTGGCATTCGGCACGAAGTGCGTATCTAAGACCCAGTGTCCCTCGTTATGATAAAACAGAGGTACCTGCCAAAAATGAACAAAAACCGATGCGAAACGAATGCTCGGGGGCCAAACCGCGCGGTTCGGGGTCCCGAAAACCGGCCGTTAAGCACCGAAAGTGGTGTTTGGCCACGAAGTGGGTATCTAATACCCCAGTGTCCCTCGAAAGGGAGTAAATGAGATGCATGCCAAAAATCGGGGGAATCGGAGATGGTTGGGTGGTCCCGAACCGAGGCACACGGCCTGCCGGCTCCGAAAACCGGGAACCGGGCTCCGAAATGGGCAAAATGGCCTACGGCCACGAAATGTAGCCCGCGGCCACTGAGAGATGGTCTACGGGACCTCTCCCTCCCCTCAGGAAAGAAAACAGAGAAAACCAAGTCTGGTTCGCAAACCGAGGCAAGGCACAGAAGAGGGTTTGGAAGTCCGGAGGCAGGGCGCACGGCCACGACTCTGAGACTTCTGAACGAGCACAATATGCAACATCACCGAGCGCTCAATCAGTGACGTCTGAGTCTTAAGGTCGGTCAAAAATGGGGTGTCTACAGTTACCTTCGCAATCTTTAATTGCTTTCCAGATTTCATCCTTTAAAAAAGCTGCCTCCAACAATTCAATTGAATCTGTTTGACTACTTAAGGCAAAAACACCTAACAACTTTGGTCTACACCTCTATCCTTTAGTAAACAACTAACTAAAATGATTTACCACTGTCTGTTTAATCATCCCAGGCTGATCATGAAGTACTCCATTTTCATTGACTAAGTTCAACAAGTTTTTCCTCTGTCTTTACTTGCCATTATATGAAAAAAAAACTAGAATTTTTTTATCCCCATTTTCAACCCATACATTCTAGATTTTTGATGCCATAACCATTCCTTCTTCTTGCTCAGATCCTAAGCTAAACTTTTAGCTTCTGCCTTTCTTTTAATCTCAGAATCCTGAAGAATCCTTTCTTCAGCTTTTAAATCCCATTCATGAAGTTCATCCTCTGCTTTTTTCAACTACTCATCAATGTTACCAAACACTTCATAGTTCCACATTCTCAAATGTGCTCTAAGATTTCCTAGCTTTTTCAATAACCTATAACTGGCCCAACCACTAACTTGTGATCCTTCCTAACATTTCTTTACTTTTGCTTTGAATTTAGGATGTAAACACCACACATTGATGAATCTAAATGGTTTTGGGTCCCAATCCCTTCTATCTTCCATAAGGAGTATTGGGCAGTGATCAGAAATGCTTCTAGGCAGCCCTTACTATTTAAACTTGAATCCTTCCACCAACCTAGGATCGATTAGGAATCTATCAATCCTACTCCATATATCTCCATCCATCGTATTACACCAAGTGAAATTTCTGCCTAACATTGGCATATCTATCAGCTCCAGCTTTTCAATCAATTCATTAAAGTCCTTTATCCCTCTTTCCCTTCTAGAACACCTTTTTCTTTTACTCATGAATCTAAGTTCATTAAAGTCTCCACCTATACACCAAGGACTTGAAAAATATGGTTTAAACTTAGCTAAGGACTCCCATAATTGTCTTCTTTTCGACACATCATTGGGTGCATATACATTTACGATAACACAACTAAAAGAATGATGTACTATACCAGATAATAGTATGAAGTTTCTGTTACTACAACACTCCTTTAGCTCAAAAATTTGTGGATTCCATGAGCATAAAATAACACCAGCACTTCATTTTGCACCCACCTCCATGCACTCCAACTCCTCCTATGGCCATAATGACCTAGCAAAAATATAATCTACTTTGCTTCTCTTAGGTCTCGTTTGGGAACAGGCTAATTTAGTAACTTTTTAGCTATTTGGCTAAAATATGAGCTAAAAAAAACTAGTATGTTTGGGATGACTTTTTGGCTTTTTACGAAAAGATTTGCAAAAAGTAGAGAGAAAAGAGAATCTTTGACTTTTTGGTATGGGTTGGTGGCTTTTTGGCTAATTTAATAATTTTTTGGCTTTTTGGCTAAATAGGAGGGTCCCAAACGAGGCGTTAGTCTCTTGCAGCAGAAGGATGTCAATCTTCCTCTCATTAACTAAATTTTTAATTTTTCTTCTCTTTTTTGAGCTTTGCTTTCTTCACTTTCAGTGCCTTGTTGTCACACCACAGGCCATCAGCCTTCAGCACTGCCATTTCGACAGCAACCTTGCAATCATGTCTCACGAAACCAAACCTTGATCCCGTTGCTTTTCTTCTTTTTGCTGGGATGAAAGCATCCTTAACAACCCCAAACTTATTAAACAAAGTAAACAGACACTTTGGATTCATTGAGTTTGGAATCTCATCCACAAAGCTCGTAAACAATCCATTTTCCACTGATCTACTACCTTGGTTGCCCACTTGTCTTCTTCTTAGCACTGGATTCCAATCTCCAGCCTCCATTCTCGTTAGGTTTAGCTTTCTTGCAACTCGTCTGTATTTTGACACTCCTCGAGAAAAACCATTGCTTTTCTGGAAAGTTGAGGACGGTTTCTTGATCTTTAAACTTGTTAGCCATAACATCAAATCAAAGATACATAGCATGGTTAATTATTGATTTTTGGCCACCTTATGTTCTTACATTGATTTTAGAAACTGATCATTATGTGTAGTGCTTAAAATTGTATTTGATTTCAAAGTTTGAGTGAGAATTTGATTACATAAATAGTATCAAGGGCCTAATATATGTAGCGAGTATATTTTGAGAATGACAATCCTTGTCTTCTGTTAAATTTGTTTTGTTAGATGAATTATACCGGTAGTCTCTATATTTTTGGCTTTGTGTCATTTTAATTCCTCTAATTTTAATTAACTCAATTTTGGTTCTTAATTTATGATTTTATCTTAATTTGATCTAATTAATTACAATGAGTATTTTGATGAAAAATTTGCACATAAGTGACATGTTATGCTTTTATAAGAAAAATTGTAAATTTGTTTAACTTAGTGAGTTAATCTCAACCAATTCAGTGATAATTTTTTTCCAAAAACCCTAATCAAAGTTATCAATTGTATTAAATTGATACAAAATCGAAAATTAACAGTCAAAATCGGATTAGTTAAAATTACATGAATCAAAATAATATAAGAGTCAAAATACAAATACTACCAATATAATTTATCCTTATTATTTTTCTTTTTTGGGTGAAGGGAGGGGGAAAGGGAAAGAAATATGTTGCACTCACAAGGATAATTTTATAATGGCTCTTTTAGCGGGGCACATCCTATAAATAAAGTGTATAGCATGGCATGCATCAAATATGTGATTGATAATGTGTCACCTCATAAAAAATGACATGAATTACCAGCCCCATTTAGCATGTCAATATATAACCAAAATCAATTGTGTTTTAATTGTGACCGAATTAAATTGGTGGAAGTTATGAGCTATTATGATTAATGTTAGGCTGTTGCTACACTATTTCCACCAGTAGATGATTTTATGAATCTTCTTTATGATGATAAAAGTTGTTGATTTTTGACATCTTTTATTACACATTGCATTTACAAAAATTGATTAGGTTCATCATTACATTTTTAGAAAGAGGGATGGATTAAAATAATTTACCAAAAAAAAAAAGTTAAAATAATTAATAAAACAAAATGTCATATACAACCCATAATTATTTTATTTATTTTTTTCTCACAATTATCAAATCAATTACAAAACAAGCCAACTAACTTTCTAAACATAGCTATTTTAGTCAAAATTAAAATAACCAAAAATTAAATAACCAACTAAAATAGTCAACTTTCTAAAGAAGGCCATTGTGTTCAAAATTCTCTTTGATCTCAAAGTGTCAGTGAGAACTTTATTAAATAGCATCACGAGCCTGTAATATAGCTAGTAGAGTCTTACAATTATTATTATAATTATTATTTTTAATTTTAGTCGGGGACTTTTGGCATCTTTTTTTTTTTTTTTTTTTTTTTTTTTTGATCAGCAAAGAAAAAAACTTTTTGATGAAAGAGGCATAAAACATGCAAAATTACATCAACAAAGTAGGGGAGTGCATAGAGCATCATAGCTAACTTAACGATCCCAACTAGGTTGGCACCGCTAAGAAAGCGCAATCATATGCTTGCAAGCCAATGGAATAATAAGCATAGATTTTATTTAGGTAATTACTGAAACTGATACAGATTTGGTGCACTCATCAGAGCTCAAATCGGCAAATCCCAAATCATAAACTACAGATTTTGCTTGCTTGGGAGAGACTGAGAGAGCCGTTGGATGTCTTGGTGCATCATTAGAGGGAAAAATATCTTCCCGTAAAACAGGTACATGAACAACGGAATGGAAGGGATTACCCAAACAAAAATAGAAAGGCTTGAAGATGCTAACACAGCATATGTCCCCGTAATGAATGCCAACAACATTGCAATCATAGCATAAGCAGTACAAAGAAAAGCTAAAGCAAGTTGCCGCTTTAGTAAGATCGCGTGGTCAGTCATAGTATAGAGGTGGGTAAGCACTGCAAAAACGGATAATGTCAAGGCAATAGTATAGAGGTGGGTAAGCAAGTTGCCGCTTTGAAAGCTGCTTTTCTTGTTAGAATTGCCATTCCTTGGTTTGGGTCTTTGTAATCATTAACGTAGCCACCAGGCATGGTGATACCTGCTGCGAAGGTCACCGTTGCTATCAGTGTAGCCACTATCAAATTGGTTTCCTTCGATTTTGAGATGTTTGCGGGTACTAAGGCTTTTGCGAGTGCTAAGGCTTTTGCGAGTGCTTTAATAGGTAGAGTTGGCTGTAAGAACAAAAAAAAAACTAAATTATAAACGTAAAAAAATGGTAAATGCTAGTTTTTGAAGTTTGACTACTCAAATTACCTTCTCTGTTTGAAATTTCTTTTGAAGAAAGTTCCAAGCTTCTTTCGCTGTTCTACTCAAATAATTAGATTTTTCTAGCTTATTTAAGCTATTTCTGCCTAATAAGCTATAAGCAGAAGCTGTACCAAATTTTCTGACATAAACTCCCAAATCAAAATAAGCTATAATCACTCTCAAAAGCTACAACAAATAGTGCTAATATCCTATGGTGTACACTTGATCATTGATGGTATAGTTGGTAGCATGGGCACGTCCTCTAGTTAATTCAAAAAATAAAAGCAACCTGTTAAGAACAGTAATATCATTCAGAGAGCTAGACATGCCAAAGAAAGCATATCAAATCCACAAGTCGTAGGAGGCGATTGCGTCAAGTACAACTATTGGTTTGTGGTAGTGTCCAGTGTAAGCACAAGCTTGGGCGGTTGGACATTTATCCCAATGCTAGTGCATACAATCCAAACTCTCTCACATTCTAGGAAGCCCGCATTACTCTCCCTCTTGCAATAATCTGGCGACGTCTGCCTTATTTGAGGATCTTAGGTAAACACCTCGTCCACAGTATTAGCAGGTATGCCGTATTCTAGGATCCGAAGTGCAGCAGTCATCTTATGCACACCAGATAATCCAAGAGCACCAGTGGCATCATGGGTTTTGATGAAGTATTCATTGACTTATTGAATATCATGTGAGAGACTAAGAAATAATGATCGCCTCATTCGAAAACGTCTTCAAAAGTATTATTCTGGATAGACAGGATTATCTGCAAAGTAAAAATTTGTTCTTCGCCTTTAACCCTCTCACGATTAATGTATCGACAACTACTTGTGGAACCAACATGCCTGGTTGGTTGGTTTAAGGTTAACGCATGTATTCTTTATTGTTGCGTTGCTAACAATTGTATCATCATTATATTATCATCAGATGATGAAGATTCATCGAAATCTCCATTGAAGATGACTTTAGTGAAATTGTTCATTGTGGGTGGGTGAATATGAAAATTATAGAAAATATTGTGAGTGAGTACAGAGAGTTTAGAAGATATGAAAATTGTGGATAGGTGAATATGAAAATTATAAAAAAAACCTTGTGTTATAATTTATAGAGAAAATTGTGGGTGGGTGAATGATGGATGATTGTTGGTAAGCAAATAGTGGATGAATAATGGATGGTTATTGGCTGAGTGGTTGTTGGTGAATGAATGCTGGGTGAATGATGGATGATTGTTGGTGGGTGTTTGTTGGTAAATGAATGCTCAGTGAATAATGGATGGTTGTTAGTGGACAGTTGGTGATTGTTTATTTTTTAATGTAATTAATAAATTTTAATTTTTAATTTTTAATTTTTTTTCAATTTTCAATATTTTTTTCATTTTTTTTTATTTGTCTAGTCGAGTATAATGTAAATATATAATTTTTTTTAGAAACAGATGAAAAAAGGTCACCAAAAAAAAAATTACTAAAAAAATTATATTCAAACAACACCTACAAACTTGGAGAGAAAATTGGTTGAGATTTACCAAAATAGAATGTGACAATTGGAGCACCATTGCTATAATTTGGCAATTTATTACTATTCATTGCCAAATCATAACAACGATAATGCTATTATAGCAAATACCATTAGAGATGCTCTTGGTAGATGTAATAAAAATTTAGTACAAATGCTCTATTTGATTCATTAGAATGAGATAAAATAGAATAGAATAGTGATTCTTTTAGCATTCTTATGGAATGATTATTCTCTTAATATAGTGAAAGATGATTCTATTGATAATGCATTTGTCATTATATTTTTAGTCTAACTAAACATGTAAGTAAATATTTTGATAAAACGATCATTTCATTCTGATTCATTTCAATGAACCAAACACTGATTAAACGTGACAAATTGGTTGAAGTGATCCAATGTCTGTTAACAGTTGGAATGGGAAAAGACATACAATGGTGAGACTTGAAGTTGGATATGAAAGAAGTACCTTATTCATCATGCTTAGGCCTTGTTTGAAGTTTAGTATTTTTTAGTGATTTTTTTTGACTTCTTTAGCAAAAGAAAAAAATCATCATTGATTGATTTTAAAATTTTTAAAAACAGTTTTTCAAATTTTTAATATTTTATTACTTTTAGTGAACATTTTTAATATTTTAATCATTTTTTCAAGATCCACTTAATTTATATATACTTGAAAATTCAAAAAAATTGAAATTACAAAAAAAAAAAAAAAAAATCCAATAAACACAACCAAAAAAAAAGTGTACTTTTATTTATTTATTGTATTTGGTAAATTTTTAAAAGATCTTTTCACAAATATTATACTAAGTGCATCTAGATTAAATGGATCTAAATAGTAAAAAATAAAAATAAAAAATGAAAATGTACTTCTTTTTTTTGTATTTAGTAAATTTAAAATTTTTTTTTTTTTACAAATCTTATACTTTTTAAATATATCTAGATTGAGCTGATCTAAAAAAATTTAAAAAAATAATAATTAAAATATTGAAAAATTTCACTAAAATTAATAAAATACAGATTGAAAACTAAAAAGACTATTTTAAAATTTTTTAAAACAAACAGGGTAATAAAACCAAATTCCAAAATGCTCGAATGAGATACACACTATTTCTGCTAGTACATGATGCTATGAATCTTCTTGGTGGCATAGGTACTGTTATTCATTTGAGATAGATAAATGATCTTTAAACTTGTTAGCCACAACATCAAATCAAAGATAGCATGGTTAATTGTTGATTTCTGGCCTCCTTATGTTCTTACATTGCTTTTAGAAGCTGATCATTATGTGTAGTGCTTAAAATTGTATTTGATTTCAAAGTTTTAGTGAGAATTTGATTAAATAAATAGTATTGAAAGGCCAAAATGCAGAGACTACCAATATAATTTATCCTTATTATTTTTTGGGTAAATTACAAATACACCTTTTAAAATTTACTTAAAATACAGATTGCCCCTTGTGATTTGAAAAATTACGAATACCCCTTTGTCAAATTTTTTTATTTAACCGATTTAACTGCAAAATAAAACTCATAATTGCTCTATTATATAATAATAAAATTACCTAAATTATTAATTAAAACACATTTCTAGCATTATTAAAAACTATTAATTGACTTGATAATTTATTAATAAAATTAGTGATTTGTTATGAAATTAGAAATCTCAGGAGGTGAAATATAATTTTCAGAACTACAGAGGGTGATTTATATTTTAATTAAATCTCAAAAGACGTATTTATAATTAATTCTTATTTTTCTTTTTTAGTTGGGGGGGGGGGGGGGTTTTGTGGTAAAAGGATAAGAAATATGTTGCACCCTCAAAAAGGTAATTTACGACGAGTCTTTTAATGGGACACATCATATAAATAGTGTGTATGGCATGGCATGCATCAAATATGTGATTGATAATGTGTCACCTCATAAAAAATGACATGAATTACCAGCCCCATTTAGCATGTCAATATAATCAATTGTGTTTTAATTGTAACCTAATTAAATTGGTGAAAGTTATGAGCTATTATGATTAAAGTTATGCTCTTGCCACACTATTTCCATCACTAGATGATTTTATGAATTTTCTTTATGATGGTAAAAATTGTTGATTTTTGAGGACCTAATTTTATTACACATTGCATTTACAAAAAATGATTAGGTTGATCATTACATTTTTAAAAAGAAGGGTGGATTAAAATAATTTATTAAAAGACAAAATAAATTAAAATAATTAATAAGACAAATTATTATATGCAATGTATAATTATTTCATTTTTTCTCTCATAACTATCAATAAAAAAAAAAAAAAAAACTAACTAACTTTTTAAACACAACTATTTTAATCAGACTAAATAACTAAAAAGCTAAATAAGCAATTAAAATAGCCAACTTTCTAGGCCATTGTGTTCAAAATTCTCTTTAATCTCAAAGTGTCACTGAAAACTTTATTATATAGTATGAAGAGCCTCTAATTTATCTAGTGGAGTCTTACAATTATTATTATTATTTTTAATTTTAGTCAGGGACTTTTGGTATCTTAATTTAATTTGCAAGCCAATGGAATAATAAGCATAGATTTTATTTTCATAATTACTGAAACTGATACAGATTGGGTTCACTCATCACAGCTCAAATCGGCAAATCCCAAATCATAAACTATACGTTTTGCTCGATTGGGAGAGAGAGAGCGAGAGCGAGCAGTTCGATGTCATCGGACAACAGATGTACGACAAACGCGCAGTAAAACACGTACAGGACCAACAGACTGGAAGGGATTACACAAACTAAAATAGAAAGGCTTGAAGATGCTAACACAGCATATGTCCCTGTAATGAATGCCAACAACATTGCAATCATAGCATAATCAGTACAAAGAAAAGCTAAAGCAAGTTGCGGCTTCAGTAAAATCGGGTGGTTAATCTTATAGTGGGAAAGCACTGCAAAAACGGATAATGTCAGGGCAATGGTATCGGTTATCACAAAAGCCTTGAAAGCTGCTTTTCTTGTTAGAATTGCCGTTCCTTTGTTCGGGTCATTGTTATCAACAATGTAGCCACCAGGCATGGTGATACCTGCTGCGAAGGTCACCGTTGCTATCAGTGTAGCCACTATCAAATTGGTTTCCTTCGATTTGGAGATGTTTTCTGGTACTAGGAAGGCTTTTGCGAGGGCTTTCATGAAAGGTAGAGTTGGCTGTAAGAACAAAAACAAAAACTAAATTATAAACGTAAAAAAATGGTAAATGCTAGTGTTTGAAGTTTGACTACTCAAATTACCTTCTCTGTTTGAAATTTCTTTTGAAGAAAGTTCCAAGCTTCTTTCGCTGTTGTAGCTTTCATGATTGTTTTAAAGATCCAGTCTGAGACGCTTCGTTGGATTAGAGAAAGCGCTGCAGCATTCTTCTTTTGGTTCTCCTTGCCAGTCTCATCATCGTACCCATTCTCTACCGTATCCCACAAATCCATAGATAGAAATAGAGTTTTCATCTTCACATTCCAAAGCTCGTAGTTCTCACCATCAAAAATTGGAATTGTGGCCGCCATGGAGTTTTAAGGATTTTCTTTCTTCACCTTGCACCTGATATTGCTTCTACAAACCAACAACTCTGATACCAGATGGCAGCCTTTTGTGTAGACCAGACCTTGGCAAGAAGAATAGAAGTTGATTTTTCAGCAGCAAAACACCAAGTATTTATATATTGATTCTTCACAACTTGATGACTAAAGAAGTGTACAATATATCATACCATAGAGATTAAAGTTTTGTTTGGCATAATCTATTTTAGTTCATCTTTTTATCTTTTATTTTTTTTAGTTATATCAGTCAACATCTTCTCTCTATTTTTTTATACATTTTTTTATAAAAAGTCAAAAAATACACTTATTTAAGACATTCCAAATCACCCCTAACTATAGTTTACATAACTTAACCACACATATCTATGGTTACAGCTGTCATGCAGAAAAAGTCAATTAATCACTAATTGTCAAAAATCAGATTGAATTGAAGGGCAGATGTGATGTGTATATACACACAAGATGTGATATGTATATCAACACAATTTTATTTTATTTTATTTTATTTTTTGATAATGGTACCTAACTGAAAAATAATTTAAAAAGCACTTGATAATAAAAAATGACTTAAATTTAAATTTGGTGTGGTGTGTGTAGGCACTCTATTTGATTGACTTCAAGATTTGAGTACTTTTTTTTTAACATTCCATGATGAAAATAAAAATATGCTATTTCACAAAATTCTCAATAAAATATAAAATTTAAGCTTTAATCCACTCCTTTATCCGTATTGGCTAAAATATTTTAAATCGATTTTAACTTAAACTTTATATATTTGACCCGTTAAAATATATTTTATTAATCTATTTATTTTTATTTTATAATTTTATATGTTGTTGTGTATTTTTTTAGGTATTTATATATATTTACACAAATAATATTTTTATATATTATTATATTATAAAATACATAGTAAATTTATGCGATGCACAGTAATCTTTTGAAATCATTTCCTTCTCTGCCGAATTTTTTTTTTTTGAAATAATTATAAAATACATAGTAAATTTATATACGTTACAGTATTCATACATTTTCAATTCAAAATGCTATATTACAATCAGATACTTTAATTTTCTAACATGTATCACTTTAAATAATATATAGTTATATTTGTCAGGAAAAAATTGTGAAATTATGTATTATTCTCTTATCAACTTAAGTTCAATACATGTATAAATACATGTCATACAAACAAGTGTCTTACATCGAACACTTTCAATAATAAATTAAGACTCTGCAAAACATCTCAATTACGAAAATGATTGTACTTTTTTTTTCTCCTCACAGAAAAAATTACATTATTAAGGAAAAATGGATTTTGAAATTCATAATAGGATAAAGCTTGGGAGCTCGAATGAGCTCCCCCCGAATCCCTAGAAAATGGAAACAGAGGGAAAAGAGGGGGAAAAAAGGGTGAAGGCAAGAGAGAGAGAGGGAGAAAGAGAGAGGAGAACAGAGAGGGAGAGAAGAGAGAAAAGGGAATGGAGACACACACACACACAGAGGCCCCTGCATTCCGGCCAATCGTCCGATCGTCGCAGCTCCGCTCCGCCGCCGTCGCCTCCGCCTGTGCCTTCTTCTCTTCTTCTTTCTTTCTTCTTCTCTTCTTTCTTCTTCTGATTTTCTGATTGAAAAAAAAAAAAAAAAATGAAAACGACGAAACGACGTCGTTTCGTAAATTAGGGGGATTCGGGGGGCTCAATTCGAGCTACGTAGCATTACTCTTCATAATAATATGATATCGGCTCAAACTCTTACTCATCCAAACATTTTTATTACAATGAGTGTAATGGTGAGCAAGTAGAAAAATAAAAAGATGGTGAAATAAAAATTACATAAAATTTATTGTAACATGCTCTCCAACCAAAGTTAAAGAAGCTGAAGCGGGAATTGTGCTACCCGTTATGAAGTTTAAGAAAAACAATGTACCTCATGCACATATTTTAGTCAAATTACAAAGAAAAAAAAAATCAAATGATGCCCAAATATTATCGCAACAACTCAACGATATAGAAAGTATGTACATCAAATAAAAAATTTCTAGCAATTTTTGCCATATGCTAATTACTAACCGATGACATAATAAATTATGTAACTTAACAATTTCATAAAAGCGACCCCGCAAACACTTAAGCATAGATATATAAACATCGTGAAAATAATTATGAAATTTCTATATCGATCGAAATATTAAAGTAGAATATCATACCATTTTCTTAAAAAATTATTCCACATTTTCGACGTAAATGAAAATATACAAATGAGTAATGTTATATTGTTCATTATGCAAAATATTCGCAGCACATAAAACGAGAGTCAACAACTCTTGATATATAAAAATATATTACATATTGATGTTAATGCATTCTTATACCAATAATATGCAATAGTGGGTTCAATAAATTTGTATTATGAAATGAACTATTAAATAAAAGTGTGTAATTTTTTTTTATCAGCAAAAAAATATTATTGATGGAAAACATACGATGTATGAAAATTACATCAATAAAGAGGAGGGTGCAAAAAGCATCATAGTGAAACCTCATGATCCCAACCAGGTTGGCACCAAGAATGTCACGACCCGAACCCGCCCCTATGGGTTAAGGACGTAACCGGCCAGTAATCCTGAGATTACCTACGGCCTCAAACCAAAATAGACGTGACTCAACAGAGTACAGGGGCCAAACGGAAGCAATAATTAAAACTTTGTCCATAGAGCCGTGCTTATATGCACTTTTAAACAACCATGCGCATATACGTTAATAACTCACAACAAAATATAGTACCACAAATTTCTTTACAGCCATGATCATCTAAAATGAGTCAACCATATCAAAATATACACAGGTATACACAAAGTCCTTGCCGACAAGACAAAATATAAATACGTGACAAGATGGCAAGGATGGGTCTCGTGCGTGAGACACGAGGGCTGACTCCTCAAAACCTTAGTTGTTCCAAACTAGTTTCCGTGAGGCTGGGTCTGGACTTCTCTTGGCTCACCTACAAAGACATGAATGAGCGTGAGCGAGAGCCCAGTGAATAATATCAAATACAAATTTGCATAACATTGTAGAACAACATATTCCGAAAGGCCTTGGGCCCAACTCGTAATTCTATTTAACAGATATATAACTATACGAAATACAAATCAAGTGATTGTAATTCCAAACATTCTGGCCTTTGGCCCATTCAGATTTCCATTCATGTCAAAACGGCCTTTGGCCCAGTCATTCATGTCAATCGGCCTTTGGCCCAATCATACATTTCAATCGGCCTTTGGCCCAATTACTCATTTCCATCGGCCTCTGGCCCAATTATTCATTTCCATCGGCCTCTGGCCCAATTATTCATTTCCATCGGCCTCAGGCCCAATTATTCAATTCCATCGGCCTCAGGCCCAATTATTCAATTCCATCGGCCTCTGGCCCAATTATTCATTTCCATCGGCCTCAGGCCCAATTATTCAATTCCATCGGCCTCTGGCCCAATTATTCATTTCCATCGGCCTCTGGCCCAATTATTCATTTCCATCGGCCTCAGGCCCAATTATTCAATTCCATCGGCCTCTGGCCCAATTATTCAACTATTCGTTGAATTGCAAAACTTACACAGAAGTAACAATTAAACAATGACATACTATAAATATCTTGTCAAGATATTACTCACAGTGATCGGTTGATTGGTTCGCCCTGGAACTCGACCCTACACATGCCATGAACATAAAAGGGTCACTAACAATTCAATCCGTTCAAAATTCACTTATTCCTCTTTAGGCTTTATTATTATCTCATTAACTCATTTACAATGCTTAACATATGCCTAAGAGTGCTTTCAAGTGAAAGAGAACGGAAAACAGAACACAAAATACAAGAACAGAATTTCTGAAAACAGGGTCCCCGCTCGAGCGTAGACTTCCCGCTCGAGCGGACCCTTAGGTCTGCAGAAGTACTGGTTGCCTCCAATACCCGCTCGAGCGTGCATTATTCCGCTCGAGCGGACTTCATGCCACATAGCTCCCCGCTCGAGCGTCAACTTCCCCGCTCGAGCGGCCCTTCCCCCGCTCGAGCGGAAGTCAGAATTCTGGAAATTCCAGATTGTGTTCTTGAGCTTCAATTCAATTTCCCAGCTACCATTCTTGCATGCAAAGGCTCAAATCTCAATATAGTCATACTAACATGGTTCCCTTGCAAGATTATAGCATTATGAAGTTCAATTTCTTGATTTGCTTACATGCATGTCCCAAAACATAACAAACCCATCACCAATATAACAAGTTCATGCATTCAAGCTCATATCTTTAATTAATCAAACATGCAAGGCCATCTTGACTTCATTTCCATCCCAAATAATGCAAATGGTGTTCATTCTCATGGAACACAACAAAAACATGCTTGCATGTAGGATTTAACACTCATATTTCCACATTCAACTTAATACATGCTTGTTTATGTAAAATCATGGTGATCCTATACATGCATGTGCATTCAACTTCAAATTCATCAATCATAACACAACTTACAAGTTCAATCTCATGAATCTACTCACCTAGGAGTTTAATCTTCCAAACTCTAGTCAATTCTTGGACTTAGTCTTCAAGATTCCCAAGTCTTGAGCCAAAACCACACAACTCTCTCCCCTCTCTCTCTAAGGCCGACCCTCTCTCTCTCTATTCTTGAGTTCAATATCAGCCAAATGAATTAAAGAGGGGAGTTGGGTGTATAAAGCCTTGACAACAAAACCCACTAAGGCCATTTTAATAATAATAAAGTAGTTGGGCTCTAATTCATTAATTTAATCCATTTAATCTGACCAGAGTCAATTTTTAATTAAATTTCACCGTAGGCTCTAAAAATTATGCCAACCACAATGGCGTAATCAATTTCGGGTCTTGTGGCCGATAAGGCTCTCAATTTAATCTCCAAAATAATCAATCAAACAGATATTCCTACGGTGAACAGATAGAATTTCAAATCGCATATATTCACATAATGGCACATAAAATCATGCTAAACACATAGTCATACTCAAATTAAAGGCCAATTAGCATTCTACGGAACAGGGGTATCACAGTCTTCCCCCCTTTAGGAAGTTTGGTCCTCCAAACTTAATTTACCTTTAGTCGAACACGATTCGAAACACTTCTCATTCAACGGTTCCAATCCTTTTGATAGCCACTTACTTGGTCACAAAATCAAGCAAAACTCAGTTCTTACTCAGTCAGAGACTTACCTTTTCTTCCATACAAGGCCTGTATGGTGCCCTACCGAAACTAGAGTGTAAGTCGTAGTCGTGAGCAAGGTCTGCCAATGATGGATAGATCTTCCCAATTCCCCGAAAATCTAAAATACACATTTGGAGTATTTCTCCCAGAGTCTAACTAGTTCTTTCTGATTATGCATCAATTTACGGATGGAGACAGCGCCGAATCATAATTCAGTTTCATATCAAATTCATAATTTATCCAGACCATATACAGAAATCATAAGTCATGATTAAGTTTACGCGATACATCCATTAGCATTAATAGACAGAATAGAACAGAACATATGCTCGTGAGGTTATGAATAACCAGTTCCATAAAGGAACCCCCGGATCGGGGTAACATTACAAAACAGAAGCTGAGCCCCCATTGCCTCTTGAAGGCTTTTCAGAATTCAAACACCTTTTTAGAGCTTCTGTCTAAACAATAGATACTAAGGTCCCATGCAAACGAGCAATCTTATTGATGTAAACAGTGGCTAGTCTACAAGTATCATACAAAATTTTATAGGGAGATCTACCTACAATAGTCCCTACGGGACTTATACCTTGGGTGCTCAAGGTAGCCCCACAACGAAATTTGTAGCCACATATTCCTATTTCCATTCCAAAATAGAGAGGGGTTGAAGTAGTCCCGTCACTGTCTTAAATTCAACTTCGACCTGTCGGCACTGAAAAATATTTAGACACATTCACCAACTGCCCTCCTCAAGGTAGGTCACCATCATATTTATTTCAATGTCGGCTAACTTTATCACGGATGTTCGGTCCATTCCTCGTCACAAAAGTTCAGTTCATTCTTCAATAATTCCACAATTCACAATCTGATTCGGTATTTAGTCCAGTGACTCATCACAATTATCCAAGGTCAATCAAAAGTCTTCAGGAATATAAGGTGGATCCAGATACTGATTCCCGAATCAGCAAAGGTAACATCGAAGTAATTACTCACACAATACACATAGTCCAGACATCCCCATAATACTGATTGTAAGGTACAATAACATCGAAGCAGGAAATTTCTGACACAATACACGTGTTCCCAACTCATTCAACAGTTTACAGTTTACAATTCAGTTCAATATTCAATTCCCTGTTCTATCGAGTCTTTCCATATCATCGGATAGCCATCAAAAGGATAAGGCAATTCATATATAAACCTCCATAATGGCAAAGGCAGTATCAAAGGAGTCAATCACATGTTAAGCACAATTTACCCATCCCCAGGGCCCCAATTACAGAATATAATGGCACTGGGCAGGTATTTACAAGGCGTACTGAATTCGCACACTTACGGACAATCAGGATTTCTCACAGCTTCTTGGATGTCTATAACATCTGCATAATACCAAAGGATGACATTCTGGACACAACAAAGGAATAATCGTCTCGGAATCAAGCACACCCGTTCACGACCGTCGATGGCTGACTCGAGATCGATTAGTTAAACCCACCCGTACGAAACCGTCGGTGGCAAAAGGTATCTCAATCAAAGGTGCTACATAGGCTTAACGTCCCCTAGCACGAAAGGACGCCCCAAGAATGTCACCAATACAAACATAATACCACTCACTACAACCTGATTCCCCAAAATCTGATAACGTTGAAGCAACTACTCTCCCCTACAAAACACATTTGATCAGTCAAAGACAGATGTTCAGTACTGCTTATAATCAAATCAATCTGCCATCATCAGTCTCCACAGCATCAAACCAACTAGAATGGGACAATACACAAGCATCGTTCCTTAAGACACCCAATCACGGGATTTGTACGATTCGGCTCATTTGCAACACATATATCCTCGATAGTTGGGGGTTGGTTCTCAACGGTGTTCATGGTTAGATCAATCTGTCATAGCCCACAAAAGGTCTTTCGAATAGGTTAAGTACTCTAAACAGATTCAAGTTTGGGTCTATCGATTTTTCTGCCAAGGATAATCTGGCTATTTATTTACAGGCAATCCCCAATCCCTTTTTACAAAATTAAATCAGACAGAGGGTCTTATCAACCAATCCTGACACAGGTCTTGCCAAATTAAATCGGACAAAGGTTCCATCAAATTATATCAAATGAGGGTTCCATCGGAACAATATCAGGCAAAGGTTCTATCGGATCAAATCAGATAAAAATTTTCTCAAATAGGGCACATTCGGTTCTGTAAGGCCCACTTCGTTTGTTTAGGCACATAGCTGATAGTTTCACAACTGCTCTAAGTTTATCAGTTCTCAAGATCATATCAGAATCATTCACCACAACTGTTCATATCAAAGTGTTTCAAATCATGTACAATACGGTATTGTCCACATAAGTTCAGGTATAGTTACATAAGCATGCAAGTGTTCATATCAGGAGGTACGTATCATAATCAGTATAGCGGTTCCCAAATAAGCCTGATATGCAAGAACATGGTGCACAGTAACATATTAAACAGAGTTCCTCAGGTACGCATGGTATAGGATTGTTATGCAAGAGTTCCAAATTAGCCACAAAAGCATAGGTTTATGAGTCGAGCCCAGTATAGTCACATAATCCATTCGACTTCCTACTAATCAAAATACATGGTCTCACAATTATAGAGTTCATCATTTAGGGTACTCAACTCGGCCACACGATCACAGAGTCATAGTCCAGTGGTTTAGTCATTGAAGACAGTAATGTATCAAATCACCTTAAGCATAGATTCAGATGTACATGTGCATGTGCAGAGTCAATCGATATCCTAACACATATTTCACAAATTTCCCCATGGAGCATATACATTCAATGAATACAGTCTCACTTATGGGTCTAACCAATCTAGATACACATGCAGCAAATACGAAAGGATATGCCGATTCGAATCAAATAATATCCCAAGCAAAGGTGTACACATGTACTAATTCAGAATCGATCAACACATAAGCATTCGTTTGTAAACAATATAGATACCTGGGATAACAATCACAGTATTCCGAGTGCTTTCTGGGTGAGTGTAATTACTCTATCCTGAGTAGCAATTCCTACCACTGGTACGAATCTAGCTGAGGCAGAACATTTATTCACATTTGCTCAGTTCGGGAACAATTCCTTACCGTATGGCCCACTTTACCACACCTATAACAAGCCTCAAAATCTGATAACAAACTCCTCGGTGTTTCTTACACTGGTGGCGGCGAAGGTTCTTGCCGTAGCGGCAACTGACGCTGTTGTCTTAAGATCTCTGCCATTTCCTGCACCGTTCTCTCCGGTCTATCAAATCGGGCTGTGGAAGAGCCTTCCAGCTTGCATGCCCTTACTCAATCCATACTCTACACAATCTCTTATTAAACCTTGCCAATTACTGGGATGTCCCATACAAAAATAAACACGGGTACACATGGGTACCTTCGCACATAGACACATCTTTATATTCTCATTTCACATATTGTACGCAATTAATCACATGCATAACAGATAATTGCATACCTATCAAATATAGCATGCTGAACATTTACTAAGTAACTATATACTCAAATCATGTTCATATTTCACATAGACACCCGTAGGCAAAATTGAATGCACATAAACATCTTTTCATGGTTCATATATTCATGTATGTGCATTATAACAAAACAATTTGTTGCACACATTAGTGTAACAATTCATATCTCATATTCGAATCATGTGTGGTACTTTCTTTAGCGTGACATATCATGTTGGTCAAGCATATCAACATATCTCATACATAGGCCACGGTACTATTTCCCCCGGCTAGGGCCTCATGACCATAAGCCATAGTATTATGTCCCCTGGGCGAGGGCCTCCGCTAAGGATACCACAATTACATTCAAGGAGAATTTAGACAATCATTCATTTATGCCAAACATAGCATTATACTTTATAAAAGGTTCACAAGTATGCATATACTAGAGAGCCTACATATCCCAAAGGCTTACCATGCAAGCAATTTGCAAATTGTAGCACATAACTGTTCATATCGAAACACTTAAGCATATTCTTGATGCTTCCAAAGTTCATATAAAAATAGTTAAGCATATTATCCATGCCTCCAAATTCATATTTATCGCATGAATGCATCCTAGATCTCATCTAGACGCTTATTGCTCTTTTTGGACAAGTGTGTGAGTTATTAACTCGTGCTCTGATACCACTCTGTCACGACCCGAACCCGCCCCTATGGGTTAAGGACGTAACCGGCCAGTAATCCTGAGATTACCTACGGCCTCAAACCAAAATAGACGTGACTCAACAGAGTACAGGGGCCAAACGGAAGCAATAATTAAAACTTTGTCCATAGAGCCGTGCTTATATGCACTTTTAAACAACCATGCGCATATACGTTAATAACTCACAACAAAATATAGTACCACAAATTTCTTTACAGACATGATCATCTAAAATGAGTCAACCATATCAAAATATACACAGGTATACACAAAGTCCTTGCCGACAAGACAAAATGTAAATACGTGACAAGATGGCAAGGATGGGTCTCGTGCGTGAGACACGAGGGCTGACTCCTCAAAACCTTAGTTGTTCCAAACTAGTTTCCGTGAGGCTGGGTCTGGACTTCTCTTGGCTCACCTACAAAGACATGAATGAGCGTGAGCGAGAGCCCAGTGAATAATATCAAATACAAATTTGCATAACATTGTAGAACAACATATTCCGAAAGGCCTTGGGCCCAACTCGTAATTCTATTTAACAGATATATACTATACGAAATACAAATCAAGTGATTGTAATTCCAAACATTCTGGCCTTTGGCCCATTCAGATTTCCATTCATGTCAAAACGGCCTTCGGCCCAGTTATTCATGTCAATCGGCCTTTGGCCCAATCATACATTTCAATCGGCCTTTGGCCCAATTACTCATTTCCATCGGCCTCTGGCCCAATTATTCATTTCCATCGGCCTCTGGCCCAATTATTCATTTCCATCGGCCTCAGGCCCAATTATTCAATTCCATCGGCCTCAGGCCCAATTATTCAATTCCATCGGCCTCTGGCCCAATTATTCATTTCCATCGGCCTCAGGCCCAATTATTCAATTCCATCGGCCTCTGGCCCAATTATTCATTTCCATCGGCCTCTGGCCCAATTATTCATTTCCATCGGCCTCAGGCCCAATTATTCAATTCCATCGGCCTCTGGCCCAATTATTCAACTATTCGTTGAATTGCAAAACTTACACAGAAGTAACAATTAAACAATGACATACTATAAATATCTTGTCAAGATATTACTCACAGTGATCGGTTGATTGGTTCGCCCTGGAACTCGACCCTACACATGCCATGAACATAAAAGGGTCACTAACAATTCAATCCGTTCAAAATTCACATATTCCTCTTTAGGCTTTATTATTATCTCATTAACTCATTTACAATGCTTAACATATGCCTAAGAGTGCTTTCAAGTGAAAGAGAACGGAAAACAGAACACAAAATGCAAGAACAGAATTTCTGAAAACAGGGTCCCCGCTCGAGCGTAGACTTCCCCGCTCGAGCGGACCCTTAGGTCTGCAGAAGTACTGGTTGCCTCCAATACCCGCTCGAGCGTGCATTATTCCGCTCGAGCGTCAACTTCCCCGCTCGAGCGGGAATCATGTCTGCAGAAAAATACTGGGGGCTCGATTTATCCGCTCGAGCGGCCCTTCCCCCGCTCGAGCGGAAGTCAGAATTCTGGAAATTCCAGATTGTGTTCTTGAGCTTCAATTCAATTTCCCAGCTACCATTCTTGCATGCAAAGGCTCAAATCTCAATATAGTCATACTAACATGGTTCCCTTGCAAGATTATAGCATTATGAAGTTCAATTTCTTGATTTGCTTACATGCATGTCCCAAAACATAACAAACCCATCACCAATATAACAAGTTCATGCATTCAAGCTCATATCTTTAATTAATCAAACATGCAAGGCCATCTTGACTTCATTTCCATCCCAAATAATGCAAATGGTGTTCATTCTCATGGAACACAACAAAAACATGCTTGCATGTAGGATTTAACACTCATATTTCCACATTCAACTTAATACATGCTTGTTTATGTAAAATCATGGTGATCCTATACATGCATGTGCATTCAACTTCAAATTCATCAATCATAACACAACTTACAAGTTCAATCTCATGAATTTACTCACCTAGGAGTTTAATCTTCCAAACTCTAGTCAATTCTTGGACTTAGTCTTCAAGATTCCCAAGTCTTGAGCCAAAACCACACAACTCTCTCCCCTCTCTCTCTAAGGCCGACCCTCTCTCTCTCTATTCTTGAGTTCAATATCAGCCAAATGAATTAAAGAGGGGAGTTGGGTGTATAAAGCCTTGACAACAAAACCCACTAAGGCCATTTTAATAATAATAAAGTAGTTGGGCTCTAATTCATCAATTTAATCCATTTAATCTGACCAGAGTCAATTTTAATTAAATTTCACCGTAGGCTCTAAAAATTATGCCAACCACAATGGCGTAATCAATTTCGGGTCTTGTGGCCGATAAGGCTCTCAATTTAATCTCCAAAATAATCAATCAAACAGATATTCCTACGGTGAACAGATAGAATTTCAAATCGCATATATTCACATAATGGCACATAAAATCATGCTAAACACATAGTCATACTCAAATTAAAGGCCAATTAGCATTCTACGGAACAGGGTATCACAGTCTTCCCCCTTTAGGAAGTTTGGTCCTCCAAACTTAATTTACCTTTAGTCGAACACGATTCGAAACACTTCTCATTCAACGGTTCCAATCCTTTTGATAGCCACTTACTTGGTCACAAAATCAAGCAAAACTCAGTTCTTACTCAGTCAGAGACTTACCTTTTCTTCCATACAAGGCCTGTATGGTGCCCTACGAAACTAGAGTGTAAGTCGTAGTCGTGAGCAAGGTCTGCCAATGATGGATAGATCTTCCCAATTCCCCGAAAATCTAAAATACACATTTGGAGTATTTCTCCCAGAGTCTAACTAGTTCTTTCTGATTATGCATCAATTTACGGATGGAGACAGCGCCGAATCATAATTCAGTTTCATATCAAATTCATAATTTATCCAGAGCAAAATAGGGCAAACCCGAAAACAAAAACACCCAACACAACCCCAACTGATAACCAACCCACACAGATCATTAAATTGGGTTGAGGTTCCTAAAGAAACAACAGAACAAACAGCATAACAGTGGCAACACAACAGATGACAGCAGCAAACAGGGCAGAAATCAGCAAATTAACAGCGGAAATACACCCAGTAGCAATCCACCCCAGACCCAAATTAACAGATATCAGTCCACCCCAGACCAAACCAGATATCAGCAAACATACAACAGAAATACACCCAGTAGCAGTCCACCCCAGACCCAAATTAACAGATATCAGTCCACCCCAGACCAAACCAGATATCACCTATAGCAAAATCTGAGCTGATGTAGATTAAACATAATGTCATTAACTGAGAGGGGCAAACCTGTACATGATGCTTTGAACCATATTGCAATTCTCACTTTGATCAATTCACAGAGTTCCTCCCAGCTGGGTTGGGCATTGTTGAAGATACAATCATTCCTTAACTTCCATACTGACCAGAGCACCGCAAACGGGATGATTCTCCAAATTTTCTTCTCTAGTTTTTTGAACTTTGATCCTGCCCACCAAAGAAGCAGTTCATCCACTGATTTTGGTATCACCCATTGAACACCCCACCATCTCATAATTTTGGACCATACTAACCAAACAAAAGAACAATGCAGGAGTACATGGTTGTCTGTTTCCTCCTCCTCATTGCAGAACACACAATGTAGACTAGTATGATTCTCCAGAATCCCCATCCTTTGAAGGTAATTTGAAGTCTTAATTCTTCTCTTCCAAGCAAGCCAGCCAAAGAATTGGACTTTTGGGGGCGCCACATTCTTCCAGATGCACTCTGTTATCCTGAAAGTAGAACCCAATGAGGATTCGCACCAATGGTATGCTGATGAGACAGAAAACACTCCTGAAGGGTCCGCCATCCATTTCAGTTTATCAGTGACATTCACCCTTACCTCAGATGCATTAAGCAACAACCCCTTCAATCTATCTAATTCCTCCATTTCCTATACAAATAAATTCCTTCGAAACAATGAATACCAATCATGTTGACCAACTCTAGCTCTCACTGTAGACACAGATTCAGATTTGTTCAGAGCCAATAAAAAGAGTCTAGGGAACATAACCTTCAAGCAAACAGAACCAGCCCAATTATCAAGCCAAAACTTTGCCCTCAAGCCATCCCCAAGTTCAATTGTAGTATTCGAATTAAAAAAGCCTAGCACTTCAGGTTTAGATACTACAATTCCCACAATGTCTTCCCATATTTTAGACTTCATTCCACCTCTTACAAGTGCAGGTGACCAGTCATCAGTAGGTCCATAGTACTTTTTGCAGATCACATCCTTCCACAGGGATTTCTCTTCTGCCCCAAACCTCCACCACCATTTTAATAGTAGACATACATTCATCAGATCCATTCTTTTCACCCCCAGTCCTCCTTGACTTTTACTAAGAGTAACCTCTCCCCATTTAACCAAATGGATTTTCCTTCTAAGGTTCGAGCCTCCCCAAAGAAAAGTTGATTGGATTTTAGCAATCTCCTTTGCTACTCCTGTAGGCATCTTAAACAGAGAGAGATAATATATAGGCAAGCTAGACAGCACAGATTTTATAAGTGTTAATCTACCTGCAAAAGAGAGGTACCTTCTTTTCCATGAGGCAAGCTTGAATTTAAACTTTTCAATCACAGGCTGCCAAGTCAACTTTCTACTAGGACTAGCTCCCAAAGGCATTCCCAAGTACTTCAGAGGTAGTTTTTGATAAATGCAGTGTAATTTAGAGGCAAACTCTTGACATAGAGTTGACGATATACCCACCCCACACACCACACTTTTATGATAGTTGATTTGTAGGCCCGACATAATTTCAAAGCATCTCAATATTCTCTTGATATTTAATATCTCCTCCCATTCAGCTTCACAGAACAATATAGTATCATCAGCAAATTGCAAGTGCGTTATCCTAAGATCAAAACCCATAACTGCACCCTTGATCAAACCCAGCTGCTTTGCCCTTTCCAACAATATATTAAGACCTTCCGCCACTATATTAAATAGAAAAGGTGATAACGGGTCTCCTTGTCTCAGCCCTCTCTGAGGTTTAAATTCAGAAGTTGGAGAACCATTCACCAAAATAGAAATACTAGCTGAAGTTACGCATTCTTTTATCCAATTCACCCACTTGTCCCAAACCCAAAGTTTGATAACATTGAGAATAAAAATCCCCAATTTACTGAATCATATGCTTTTTCAAAATCAAGCTTCAGTATAACCCCCTTTCTTCTGTCCTTCTTCCACCCATCAACAACCTCATTTGCAATCAATATCCCATCCAGAATATTTCTACCCCCAATGAAGGCAGACTGTGTAACACTGATTATTCGAGGCATTACTTTCTTCATCCTATTGGAGAGTACTTTTGCAAGAATCTTATACAAGGAACCAATCAGACTGATAGGCCTATACTCTGCAAGGCTAGAGGGATTATCATTTTTTGGAATCAAAGCTATGAAAGAGCTGTTTAAACCGCGAATCAACTTCCTATTCTGGTGAAATTCAGTCATAAATTGGAGTATATCACCCTTAATAATATTCCAACATTTCTGAAACATGTTAAAATTAAATCCATCTGGGCCAGGAGCCTTATTTCCCCCACAATTCCTAATTGCTGCCTTCACTTCAGATTCTGAAAAAGATGATTCCAAAAATTCAGAGCTCTGATGTTCTCCAATGGTGTTAAAAGGGCCTAGCAGCCCTGGTCTGCTAGACCAAGAATCTGAGAAGTGGTTAAGAAAATGATTTTTCACTTCAGCCCTAACCTCTTGGGGATTCTCCACCGCAGAACCATTAATCACAATAGAACATAAGGCATTCCTGTTCTTCCTACTACAAGCCATAATGTGGAAAAATTTTGTATTTCTATCACCTTTAATTGCCCAATTCAGCCTTGATTTCTGCAGCCACACCCACTCCACCATTTTACTTAGTTGCTATGCTTCCGCTTTAACCTCCCTCCTTCTAGCAGCCTGTGGTGGTGATAATGACCCTTCTTCTGCCAGTAAGTCCAAAGTATGTAATTCCTCTTCAACTTGTTTCAGCTTGAATTCAACATGACCAAAGACCTCATTGTTCCACTGCTTTAATGTGGCTTTTAAAGCTTTCAATTTATACAAGCACTTGAACCCAGCCCAACCATCTAAAATTGTTTTTGCCCAACACTTTTGAACTACCTTCATGAAGCCTGGATGAAGAAGCCATGCATTAATGAATTTGAAGGGTCTAGGACCCCAGTCCCTCTCATCCTCCATCAGTAGGATAGGGCTATGATCTGAAAACCTTCTAGGGAGACCCCACAATTTGAAGTTAAAGTTACACACCCAGTCTGTGTTAAGGAGAAATCTGTCTAATCTACTCCATCTTTCCCCATCCTGAGAATTGCTCCAGGTGAAGTTTCGCCCGAACATTGGTAAGTCAATTAACTCTAATTGGTCAATCATTGCATTGAATTCTCTCATCCCCCTATCCATTCTAGAGCACCCTTTTCTTTTTGAAATTCTCCGGATCTCATTAAAATCCCCCCCCCCCCCCCAACACCAAGGATTTGGGAATACTGATTTCATATTTAACAGGATATCCCACACCTCCTTCCTTTTAATTGCATCATTAGGACCATATACATTCACCACCACACACTGAAAGCTATGATAAAGCATACCTGATAGGAGAATGAAACTTTTATTGCAGCAACAGTCTTTAATTTGGAACACTTCTAGATTCCATACACAGAGTAAACCTCCAGCAGCTCCTGTTGAATCCACAGCTATAAAATCCATCATCTCTCCTGCCCAAATGGACCGAGCTAACTTTTCATTACTCACAGATTTCTTAGTCTCTTGCAACAACACCATGTCAACTTTATTGTCAAGGAGCACCTTTTTTATCATCCTCCTTTTAATTGACTTTCCCAATCCCCTCACATTCCAAGATAATAGCTTCATTACAAAATGTCCATAACTCCTTATACCTCCTAGGGATGCTATTCAGTTAACATTGCCCTCCCTCTCCTTCAGCTTTACAATATCTCTCTCTTCCAACTCCATTAGTTTGCTTATAATCTCCTCCTCTTTACCTTTGCAGTCCATCCCAAGGACCCTACTGAGCTGCAGATTTGTTTTAGCTTCATTAAGTTTGCTTATAAACTTCTCTTCCTGACCCTTGCCGTCCATCCCAAGGACCTTGCTGAGCTGCACATTTGTTTCCGCTTCATTGAGGACTCTCCTTCTTGACTCACTTGACATGGAGAGTGAAATTGCTGCTACTGCTGACCTAAAAACCGCCCCTTTCTTCAAATTCATCGGCATTTCTTTCCTATTTTTTCTAAACTGAAGGCTGCCCTTCTCGTTGAAATAGTGACCTGAAACCCCTTTTGCTTTTTCCTTTCTTGTAGCTTTTCTTCTTTGATAAGACTTCGATGCTTCTCCCCGTGAGCCCTTCTGGTATGGCTGTTTCATCTCTACATTTTGGGCTTGGTACAATAAGTTACTGATAACCTGGTTTGGATCAGAACAATTGGGCTGTCATCAACACCGCAAACAGGGCCCATACCACAAGTCTGTACATGGGCCTTGTTGAGAACCACTTCCAGATTCAACCCAGGTGTGTCACGAATAGACCCACTTAAACTTCTCATGAAGCCTGAAGTACTCTCCTCTCCATCAACTTTTCGATTACCCCTCCGATCATCATGCTTCTCTGCATGCGCAGCCTTCATCATCACGCCTACTGTTGCACCCCCAGAGCTTGATCTTCCCAAGTTGCTGTCAGTTTCCTCGACCAGTGAAACATTTAAATCTTTGTCTCTGCCTTCCAGGTCAGCTCTGTCTTCATGTTCACTTCTCCTTTCTGTAATTGCCATGTTACTCATTTTGTCCAGCTCATCTTCTTGTTGGATATCCACGTCATCATCATCATCCTCACCCCGTTTGTTCCTCTGTTCTGATCTCTGTCCATCTTCTTTCTTATACGAACTGTAGCCATCGCCTTCATCATGCTTCTTATGACATTTGCATATCTTAGTTATCACCACCCTGGTAACAATTTGTTCCTCACACACTTTCACTGGATATAGAATTCCTTGACAGTCTAAATTCATAGATTTATTGATAGATTCCATATATGTGGTGACGATTCTCATCCTTCCACATTGTAAGTTCTTCATATTAAGAGTATCATCATCAAACTCAATAACTTCGCCCCATATTCTTCCTATACTGCTGAAGGTTTTGTTGTTCCAGAGATTTAATGGCACTCCATAGCAGCTCAGCCATACACATCGTTCTTGTGCAATGACCATTCCTTTTTTTCCATTCATTGACCGATTTGCACCACTCGTTAATCCAACCACTCATTATGATGAGTTTTTCTTTCATCTCTTGGGCTGATTGAAATGAGATTACTAAATCCCTTCCACCTGCGGCTGTAACTTTGATATTTCCCACCTCCCTCTTGGTTAAATCCTTCCTAAAATCCTCCTCCGAGCATTCTGGTCTCAACCGAGCAATTACACTCTCATACAACCAACCATTACCTTCTTCATAAGCTCTTACGTTTAAGCTTGTAGATTCTCTCCTTCTCCCTTCACTTACCACCTGGGCATATGATTTCTTTGTATTTCCAGAGTAGCATTTGCATAACTTGACATTTCTACCTTTCTTACCTGTTTGCCATATGGTAACCTTGGTTGAGCTCCCTGTTTCTTCTCAAAATCTGCTGGTTTGACCTTCAATGCTTTGTTATCACACCACAGGCCGTTTGCTTTCCGAACTGCCATTTGTGCCGCCACTGGGCAGTCGTATCTAACAAATCCAAATCTTGATCGTGCATGTTTCCTCCTCTTGAACGATATATAAACATCCTTCACCACCCCAAAGTTATTAAATATTGCGTACAACCCTTTTGGATCCATTGAGTCTGGTATGTCATCCACAAACAGTGTATACATTCCTACTCTTTGCTCTGAGAAACCTCTACCAGTTCTTCCATGTCTGCGCAGTACTGGCATCCAACCCCCTGCACCCGCTCCATACTTCTGTTGCCATTCCATTCCTTCGCCACTCCCCAAATAGTATCATTAGTTATTGTTGTAATAAAAGTGTGTAATTGCGCAACTAATTTCATACATTCAATTGTATTAAAGGTATGGATTATATAGAAAATTGAGGTGAAAAGCTGATAGAAAAAGATTTGTGTAACATTACATATTTAAAGGGCTTGTTTATTTTTTATTATTTAAGATGAGATTGTGATTTTAACAATCTAGTTATAAATTAATATTTATGTTTATAAGATTTCTCATTTATCATTTAAATTTTTTAGCCAAGTATGTATTCATTTCTTGTTTAATTGTATTTTGAATACAGATTAATTTACCTCTGCAAGTTTCCATAGTTTATATAAGTATCACATATCAATTTAAGCGGCATGTAAAATTACAATATTAACAGTTGATAAAAAATTACATGTCACGTGCAACACACGTGTCCAACTACTACTAAATTTAAAATTGACAATTAGGTATGGACAATTTAAGAATAAAAAAAGGTATGACAAATTATTAACACTAAATAAATTGTAGACTTTATACAATCTATATACTGATATACAAATATAAAATTTATATAGAATTTTCATACATAATAATGTGACTTAATATGGACATTTTATTTTAAAACAAAACATCTACAAAGATAAATTTATTTATAACAATAGAATTATTATATTATTCTTATTAAAAAAATTGTATGATTTTTATGCATAAATAAAAAAAATTATTATTTTTTTATAAGGCACGTGCATTGTGCGTGATTGTCAACTGTGAAAGATTAAAAAATGATTCGCAGAAGGTAATGGGGGTAACTGTAGACACCCCATTTTTGACCGACCTTAAGACTCAGACGTCACCGATTGAGCGCTTGGGGATGTTGCATATCGTGCTCGTCCAGAGGTTCCAGAGCCTCGGCCATGAGCCTTGCCTCCGGACTTCCGGAGTTTTCTATACTTTGCCTCGGTTTGCGAACCAGGCTTGGTTTTCTCTGTTTCTTTTCCCTGAGGGGAGGGAGAGGTCTTGTAGATCATCTCTCAGTGGCCGTGGGCTACATTTCATGGTCGTAGGCCATTTTTCCCATTTCGAAGCCCGGTTCCCGGTTTTCAGAGCCGTTAGGCCGAGTGCCTCGGTTCGGGACCGCCTAACCACCTCTGTTTGCCCTGGTTTTTGGCATGCATATTATTTCCTCCCTTTTAAGGGACACTGGGGTCCGAGAGACCAGCTTCGTGGTCGAATACCACTCCCGGTGCTTAACAGTCGATTTTCGGGGCCTCGGACTGCGCGTTTCGGCCCCCGAACCTTCATTTTACATCGATTTTCGTTCATTTTTGGCAGGGACCTCTGTTTCATCACCAGGAAGGTCGTAGAAGGGTGGAAGGCCAGTAATTGTTCCAGCAACCAGTTATATTCCATCATCGCCCTCCGACGCCCATTTTTCTCACTTCAAAGCCAATGTTGACCACCCTAGGGCCACTTTCCTCAACCCTAACCCCCATATTTGTGATGAACACATCGGGGAGGCCACCAATATCTGGTGGCCGGCCAGTAATTCCATTTGAACCTTTTGAACCCCTTTGAAAAGTGGGTTGTTCTCTCTCCTGGTTCACAGTTGCCAATTTTTGACCACAGGGCTGTGTTGAGAACACATGGGAGGCCACCAATCTGTGGTGGCCGGCCACTAATTTCACTTGGCCTTTTTGACCCTTGGCCGGCCGGCCATGGGGAGGGCCGGCCGGCCACCTTCAAGCCCAATACCTGGCCGGCCAGCATCCTTACACCTGGCACATCACAGATATGCACTTTATTCCCCCCCAGATTCTGCATCCGGGGGGCAATTTTTGGAGGGAAACTTGGAGTGATTTCCCTCCCTTTTTTTCCCCCCTCTTTCTCCCCCTCTTTGGCCTATATAACCAGCACCCCAGGTCTGGTTTTGGGGTTGGAAAAATTTGCTTCAAGCTTGCATTACACCCCTCCCCCTATCTCTACACTTCCAAGCTCCAAACCTCCTAAATCCTACCTCATTTCTACACCATCACCTAGCATCACACCACCACTCCATTTCATCAGCTTGGAGGGTCTTCTCAGAGGCTAGGAGGCAGGTTTTCTTGGTCCAAGAGGCAGCAAAGGATTGGTCTACAAGGGTAAGTTGCTTTCTCCCTCTTTTGAGCTCATTTTTGCATTATTTCTTAGCCCTTCTTGCTTATACTTTTGAGCTCCGGCCATAACTGAAAGTGGAATTTTTTTGAGCTCTATTCCATGTTTCATGAAGGGCCTCTCACTGTTTGAGGCCCCCATTTTGCACTTGCTTCATTATCCCTCTTGTATGCCTATTTCTTGTGTAGCATTTTAGGCTTATGTGTAATCTGTTTTGGAGCATGTTGTAAACTGTAAATAGGCTTATTTTGAGCCCTTCTTCAACATTGTAGAAGGGTTTATCACTGTTTGAGTCCTCCATGTGCTACTTGCTTTGATATCCTTATTTTACCCCCATTTTTGCATGATTTATTAGCCTATTGAGCTTCTATTTTTGGACCTTGTTCCGAACTGAAAATGGCCTTGTTTTGACCACCTCTCCATATTTCGTTAAGGGTCTATTGCTGTTTGGAACATCATTTGTATATTTTGTGTTGTAGCCTCTCTTTTAGGCCATATCTTGCATTGCATTTTGGGCAGAGTTGTACACTGTTTTGAGCTCGTCCATTAACTGTAAAAAGTCATATTTTGGGCCCCTCTTCAACATTGTTGAAGGTTCCTTACCTGTTTGGTACCAGCATGTATTAGTTGCTTCTTTATCTCCATTTTGGCCCTTATTTTGCATAGCATTTTGAGCATACTTGCATCTGTTTTTGGGGCTTGTCATAAACTGTAAAACATCATATTTTTGGCCCCTATTCAATAGTGTAGAAGGTCCCTTCTCTGTTCGGGGCCAGAATCTGTGAGTTGCTTCAATATCTTGCTTTCGGGGCCATTTTTGTATGCTAGCTTAGCCCCATTTGTGCTCACTTTTTGGCCTTGCTTAAAACTGTAAACTTGCTTATTTTAGGGCTGCCTTTCTTCTGTATTTACACTTTGTGTTCAAATATTGCATGCATTGCATAGCTATAGGCCATTTCATGCGCCAAAATTCATGTTTCGGGACTCGTTCCATGCATCGGGTACCATTTTACCATGTTTCGGGGCTGTTTTGCATCACTTATTGCCTCTAAAATTTGCATGATAGTATGCCATATTCCATGCTTTGCCATGTCATGTTAGAGTGGCATTCGTGCCCTAGGGTCGGTCCTCGGTTTGCGTGCACGTGTGCACGCATTTCGAGTGTCTCATTTTCACATATTGGCCTCTTATGCGAGTGTGGCTGAGGTCCACTTGTGTTAGTGTAAGTCCATATTGCATTCCGTATGCCATTTCATTCCATAGCATTGTGTATGCTAGGTTGTATGTTAAGTGCATTGTATATGCCTTGTTACCTCGTGCATCGTGTATGCCATTTCATAGCATTGTGCATGTTAGGTTGTATCTTAGTTGCATTCATGCATGTCATGCATATTGCATTGTGTTCGGGATAGGAGATAGCCCGAGCACGGGAAACGAGGTACGTTCCGTACTCCGAGTGACGGAACGTGTCTCAATTCCCCAGTCACCGACACTCCGGATTATCCATGATGGAGTTAGGTCTTGTTGTGTTTTCATGTGCATTCATTTCATATTGAGTTGTGCAATTCGACTCCTCGGCCATCATGCATCGAGATGCGTGATTGGTGGCACGAGAATCGAGGCATGCATACATTTGTGAAAATACATTGCTATGTCCCTTTCTTGCTCTCTGTTGCAGCAAATCAAAAATCAGCAGTCTTCCGGGGCTTGGCGCGCTTTCCAAAAATTATTACAAAACAGAGGCTAATTGGGGCATCACAGTGGATTTCTGCGCGAAGGCAGCCTAAACATACATCATTCATCAGAATCAAGGCAGTCCCTGGCTTGCATGCCAGTTTATTATTTTCTTAGTTAATTTGTAAATTAATGAGGAATTTGTACACATTTTGGACTGCATTATTTGGACTGTAATATTCTTTTATTCGGGACTGTTATTTATTCGGACCCTCTGCGCGAGGGCATAATTGTAATAAGTGTGGGTGAGTGTGATGTATGTCTTCCAACCCCACGTCTTTCTTCCCTTTTATTTACCTGCTTATGATGGTTAGATTAGGGCATGTTTCAATTAGCATACAGTATGATAGCATGTTTGCATTCATTCATCTGTCTTGAACGCACCGAGCTCGGCGTATCATACTAACTGCATTTGTATTTCAATTCCAAATTGAATACTTGTTAGCTGTTGCATCTCATATGCCATGTTTAGAATAGCCGAGCCTGCTATAGTTGCATTTTTGCATGTGTTGCATTAGGCATTTCTGTATAACTAGGATCATGCATGGATTTCTAATTAGCTTTTGTTTTGGCTTGGAGTACTCGGTGAGTTTTTATGTTTTAGCATCCTTGCATGCGTGTGAGTATTGCCATGAATAGTATGCTTACAATGAGGCTAACTGCTTATGTGATATAACTGCCTTGAATGCCTGTGGGTGGAGGTTGTGTTATTTGGATTGGAACAATTCATCAAATGTTTGTTTTAAGCCCACTAGATAGTGGCAAAACCATGTTTTCTAAGCCCACCCGAGGGTGGTAAATCCACGTCTTAGCCTACCTGCGGGTAGCACCGTCAAACCATTTTCAAACAAACAAACATGAAGTGTTTTGTTCCAATTTAGGCGATCCAGTCTATACTTGTGTGCTGTGCGCATCACATAGTAATCTAGGCTAATAACCAGAATAAGAACACACAATGTTTTCAAAACAAGATATTATGGTTAGTAGAGGCCGGTCTTTGACCGGGCGAGGCGGGGTGCTCACGAAGTGACCTTCCCCAATCGTATCCAAGTTCCCGAGCCGAGGCAACTTTGGTGATGACGGACACGTGGCCTTAGGCAAACGAGTCAGGGTTTCCTAAATTTCCCAAAAATAAAATATTTAGGTGGCGACTCTGTATCTGGCAAAGCAGTCCATGTTTGGCACTTCTTTCAAAAAAAAATCTGTTTTCTCAAAACGATTTGCCGGATTTGGACTCTTTGGTTCAAGATTAAGAACCGTGACAACAAATCGAGTCTGAGCTGTAGCGAGGTCCCCCCGCGGGCCTGTCTACAATAACAAAAATACTTTAGACCACTAATTAGTGGTGGTTTTAATGATGTCCCACCTACTGTCACAGTGCGTTTTTGCCTTCTTTTTTTGTTTTTTTCAATTGCCACCTCACTAGTGGTAGGGTTAGTGATGACAAATTAATGGTCTATAGCATTGCTCAATGGGATAATACCCATTTAATGGCTCACCAATCCAAGTTTTATTTTTTGATGTTATTTTTGTTTGCTTTAAATTTTGTTTTGTTCTAGACCGGTCAACTTTAAGCGATTAATGAGTGTTCCATTTTTTTGTAGAACAAGAGAGTGGGCCGCTTGATATGAGCTTTAGTTGTTTGATTTATTTATTCGTTTGAGAGGGTAATTTATAAAAGAATTGGGCCGAGCTGAATAGAGGGTCATTTTGGGCCGCATTGCGAAGGGCCAAGTAAAATAGCCATAAAAGTTACCTCGGTTCGAAGAAGAAGCCTTGGAGTTAGACCGGTCGCACAGCCGTGGTGATTGGTCCGGTCCCGGAAGGCCTTATTTCTAGTCCGGTCGGAAGGAGAACTATGGATGATTCGCTGCTCTGAATTAGTCCGGCCAAGGCATGGTGCGGCTAGCTCGACCTCGGCGTGCGAAGCCGAGGTAGGAACGTGGGAACGCAAAATCCGAGCTATGGGTTAGCTCGGTCATACAGCCGGTCTGACGATGAAATGCTATTTCGGTTGTATGACATCTTGCCGAAGTAAAACCATCTCACTTGGTTTAAGCAGTGAGGGGGTGTTGAAGGATAAGCATTATCTTTCAGGAGTATGAATCCTGGTAGGACTCTGCATGGAGAAGTAAAAGTCCTACTAGGATTGTGCCACACGGAACCTATAAAAGCTCACAAACATCACCTATGGAAAGGTAACACAACTTTGTTTTCTGAATACACAGAGCCTCTGTCTATTTGTCAAGCTTACTGACTTAGGCATCGGAGAGGTTTCCGGCACCCACCCGCCGGCTAGCTCACGTTCGTATTTTCAGGTGATAAAGCGACGTCGTACAGAGGAACGCAGACTTGATCAACATGATTATACGATAAGGTTTATTTCTTTCCCGTACAGTTTGCCTATCTAAAAAAAAAAAAAAACTAAAAACTAAATAAAGGAGAGAGAATATTTTTTACCAAATTTCTCATGAGGAGGAGCAGTACAAAATTTGGGCCAGGTCATTTTAGGATTGTATATTCCACTGGGGAGGGTAAATCCTATGTTATACATACTTCTATGTATGTACTATATACACTTTATTATAACTGACATAATTTTATATAAAATTTTGTAATATCAGTCACAACATAGGTAAACACAAATTAACATAATAAAATATTTAAAATTTTGTGATTCGTGTAACAAAAGTTTATGGTTTGGTTACGTCTTTTTTTATTAAGGTAATTTATGGCGAGATTATATATTTTGTGATTGATATTATGAAATTATACCAATTTATGATATGATGCATATAATACACACATTTTGCATATAATACACACATTTTTCTCATTCCACTAAATAATAAAATGCTAAGATTCTTTTTTTAGTATTGTATCTTGGTCAACTTGTTAGGCTACCCACGAGACTGAGATAGCATTGCAAAGGAATCACGTTGAGTTGAGTTTTTTTAGTACTCGAGCTTGATTTGTGTGTTTATTAAGTTCAAAAATTCAGTGCAGCTCCGTCGAATAACTAATCTAGTTTGACTTGAGCTCAAAACTCGGTAATAAATTTTGAAAAAATTGTATAAGACAGAACAGTGAAAAAATAATTACATTTTTATAGAAATGCAAGTCTCCTGTGTGTATTTGAACAGATAGATATAATTTTGGAACAAATAGAAAAAAAATTTAAACAGATAGAAAAAAAATTTAAACAAATAGATATAAATTTGAATAGATAGTCAATGAAAAGTCAAACAGATAAAAAGAAGCCAAAAGGTAAAATTGAAAATAAAATATTCTCTAAAACTTCTCATCAAATTATTTCACAAAGCGTGGACCTTTCATATTTAATGTTTAATAATCTGAACATAATTAAAAAGTAAAATATTGATAAAAAAAAAAAAATTAGGGCAAATTACCAACACCCCCTCGAGGTTTGACTAAAATACGGATTCCTCTCTGAGGTTTGAAAAATTACAAATTGCCTCCTAAAGCTTATATTTGCATAACAAATGTGGGGGCAATTTGTTATGTAAATATAAACCTCAAGGGACAATTTGTTATGCAAATATAAACCTTAGGGGATAATTTGTTATGCAAATATAAACCTTAGGGGGCGGGATGTAATTTCTCAAATCTCACTGAGAAATTTGTATTTTAGTCAAACCTTGAGGGAGTGTTGATAATTTGTCCAAAAAATTATAAATTCGAACATGTACTGATTTTATTATTATTATTATTATTATTATTATTATTATTATATTAAAAGAATACATAACAAATTATTTTCTAAATGTGTTTAGATTAAGAGAACCTAAATCCAAAAGAAAAATTACAAAAATAAAAAACTATTATTAAATTAGGTGAATCTAAAATGAAAATAAAAGGTTATTAAAAAACAGTGTCACAGACAAAAAAATATGAAAACTAAAAAATTTAAAACAAAAGTTTGGAAAAATAAATCAAACCAAATAATGTAAGTTTTTCTTTTTTTTAAATCTTTCTTCAATAATCTCTAATTTTACACAATTTATTCACAAATTCCTTTTAATTTTTTGTGGATTTAATAATCTAATTAAAAATAGTGCATACCCACAACAAATACAAAAATATAACACTAAACATCTACATTATGATCAATTATTTAATTATGCATAATTAATTTCTCATTATTATCTGTATTATATTGTTACAAAAGGTTCATATATTACTTTTGTGATATCTTATATATGTCAATTTCTATATATATAAATATATATATATATATATATATATATATAAATTTATATACGTCACTGTATTCATACATTGTCAATCCAAAATGCTATATTAGCATCAGATACTTTAATTTTCTAATATGTATCACTTTTTTTTTTTTTTTTTGGGCGAAAAAGAAACTTTATTGATATAATAGTACAGAACAAGATACATAACAAATACATTAATAAAGAGAGGAAATGCAAAAGTAACACGATAAGCTAATTCATCCCAACTAGGTTGGCACTAAAGAGCCCATCTTATCATTTGCTAGCACCCCCGAAGTTGGTGAGCAACCAACCAAAAATCAGAAAAAAAACACCTCAACAACTAGCATAGTAAAGCTGTCCAACAGAGCAACCACCAAGACTTGCATCCAACTATTCCAACCATTTCATATATACTGAACCATCAACAAAAAATCAGAGTAAGCATAACAGTTCCATCCATCATTCAATAAACCAAAACCAGCAAAATCACTTTATGATGATTCCAGCACAGCAGCATAGCATAACACCTCCAGACCTATTGCAAAAAATCCCCAGACAGCAGAGCATAACATACCAGCACCAAATCATGACCTTGACCACCAAACAAAAGCAGCAACAACTATGCAGACTTCAGCATAGCATCAAACAACACCAGATAGCAGCAGACCTCAGAGAAACCAGCAATCAAACTATGCAGACTTCTACAGCAACAACTATGAAGACTTCAACAACTATGCAAACTGCTACTGCCCAAAACAGAACAAATAGACAGAACACCAACTGGACTGAGAACTCCACCAAACTGCAATCTCCCCAAGCACATCCTCTGATTTCAAAACCAAGACACAAACAACAATAAATATGACAAAACACCACCAAAAACATCATAACAACATAGTACCAAAAACAACACTATAGCAGCAACAATCAGCAGCAGCAACCATTAGTAGCAGCATGCATCCACCTGACAGCAAAACTGCCCAGCAAACAAATCGGCAACATAGCAGAATTACCAGAAAAACTAGAAACTCACTGTTCACCTCAAGCAATGATTGAGCACAAACTCTTCCAATCAACATATCCCTCTAACAAACCAGCAGCATGAACCTTACAGCAGCAACAACCCCTCTTCACTAACTCCAAACCAGACCAGTGAGATACCTACAGCTGCAAATACACCTCTGCACAATACAACAGCAAGTCACCAACCTTCAAGAAACCATCCATAACAATCATGCTAATGAAATCAACAACTTCTGATAGTAGTTTCTATGCTCCCTCTTCTCCTAAGTTTTCTGTTAATACTTTTCCACCTCTTCAAAACTTCTTCAACTCAGTCTTCAGATCAATCACCAAAACTTCTCCCTACTTTGTTATATTCAGCAAATGATTCCAAGAATAAAGGAAACAGGGTAATCTGTGCAACTTCAGCCTTAACATACTTGCCTACTACCATTACACAGACAAAATCTAATCTGCCTCAGGTTGAAAATGAAATCACTGGCAGAGAACTGATGATCCTTAAACATATCTTTGAACTAAAGAGCAGTCTTGACTTTTATTAGTTCACAGACTCCTTCTTCACTTGGAGCAACATCTTTAAAAGTACAATCATTTCTATGTTTCCACAATGCCTACAACACAGTAATAGGTAAAGCTTCCCATATCAATCTTTCCTTTTTGTTGAGTCTTACACCATCCCACCAGTTTAGAAGTGACTCCACCGAGCCTGGTAGTACACCTTGCACCTCCCACCACTTTAAAATTTCTGTCCAAACTCTCCATGCCACTGGGCAATGCATTAACACATGGTTAAGTGACTCTTCCTCTAATTTGTAGAAAATGCATAGGGCCGAAGTGTTAATAGCAAGAACACCAATACGTAGAAGGAAATTTGTAGTCTTCAATCTGCCCTTCCAAGCAAGCCAACCAAAGAATTGAACTCTAGGGGGAATATACTTCACCCACACCAACTTACTTGTTGGACATTTATTACCATAACCAGCTGCCAGATTTTTGTACAGAGAGGAGACTGAAAAACTACCAGGTTTTGAGGCAACCCATACCAGTGCATCCTCTGCATCTGACCTTGTTGAATGGGCTGTCTCTAACAAAGTTAGCAATCTAACATGTATCACTTTAGTAATATATAGTTATATTTGCTAGGAAAAACTGCGAAATTGTGTATTGTTCTCCTATCAACTTAAGTTTAATACATATATAAATACATGTCATACAAAAAGTGTCTACAACGAACACTTTCAATAATAAACTAAGACTATGCAAAACACTTCAATTACAACAATAATTGTACTTTTTTTTTTCTCCTCACAGAAAAAATTACATTATTAGAAAAAATGGATTTTGAAATTCATAATAATAAGATATCGCCTCAAACTCTTACTCATCAAAACATTTTATTACAATGAGTTATAATGGTGAGCAAAAAGAAAAATAAAAAGATGGTGAAATAAAAGTTACAGAAAATTTATTGTAACATGCTCTCCAAACAAAGTTAGAGGAGCTGAACCAGGAATTGTGCTATTTGTTATGAAGTTTAAGAAAAACAATGTACCTCATACACACATTTTAGTGAAATTACAAAGAAAAAAATCAAATGATTCCCAGATATTATCTCAACAACTCAATGATGTAGAAAGTAAGTACATCAAATAAAAATTTCAAGCAATTTTTGTCATATGCTAATTACTAACAGGTGACATAATAAATTATGTAATTTAACAATTTCATAAAAGTGACCCGGCAAACACTTAAGCATAGATATATAAATATTGTGAAAACAATTATGAAATTTCTATATCGATCGAAATATTAAAGTAGAATATCATTCTATTTTCTTAAAAAAATTATTCCACATTTTCAACGTAAGTGAAAATATACTAATGACTAATGTTATATTGTTTATTATGGAAGATATTCGTAGCACATAAAACGACAATCAACAACTCTTGATATATAAAAATATATTACATATTGATATTAATGCATTTTTACACTAATAATATGCAATAGTGGGTTCAATAAATTTGTATTACGAGATGAACTTTTAAATAAAATTGTGTAATTGCACAATTAATTTCATACATTCAATTGTATTAAAGGTATGGATTGTATAGAAAATTGAGGTGAAAAATTGATAGAAAAAGATTTGTGTAACACTACATATTTAAAGGGCTTGTTTATTGTTTATTATTTGGGATAAGATTGTGGTTTGAACAATCTAGCTATAAATTAATGTTTATGTTTATAAAATTTCTCATTTATCATATAATTTTTTTAGCTAAGTATGTATTCATTTCTTGTTTAGTTGTATTTTGAATACAGATCAATTTACCACTGCAAGTTTCCATACTTTATATAAATATTACATATCAATTTAAGAGACATGTATAATTACAGTATTAATAGTTGATGACAAATTACGTGTTCCAACTGCTACTAAATTTAAAATTGACAATTAGGTAGGGACAATTTAAGAATAAAAAAGGTATGATAAATTATTAACACTAAATGAATTGTAGACTTTATACAATATATAATAGTATAAATAAGGCATATTCATTAGATGCTTTTTATTTTATTTAAATAATGATATATAAATAAAAATTTATATAGAATTTTTATACATAATAATGTGACTTAATATGCACATTTTATTTTAAACAAAAATATCTATAAAGATGAATTTATTTATAACAATAGAATTATTATATTATTCTTATAGAAAAAAATTGTATGAATTTTGTGTGTAAATAAAAAAATATATATTTTATTTTGACAAGGCACGTGCATTGTGCGTGATTGTCAACTGTGAAAGGTTAAAAAATGACTTGCAGCATGAGGTAATGGGGTAATACCCATTTAAAGGCTCACCAACCCAAGTTATATATATATTTTACACAATCCACGTTTTATTTTTAGATGTTATTTTTGTTTGCTTTAAATTTTGTACCAAATTTCTCACGAGGATGAGCAATACAAAATTTGGGCCAGGTCATTTCAGGATTGTATATTCCACCAGGGAGGGTAAACCCTATGGTATACACATTTTATGTGTGTATCATATACATCTTATTATAATTGACATAATTTTATATAAAATTTTGTAATAGCAATCACGAAATGTGTAACCTAACCATAAATTAGCATAATAAAATATTCAAAATTTTGTGATTCGTGTAACAAAAGTTTGTGGTTCGGTTATATCTTTTTTTGTTAAGTCAATTTATGACGAGATTATGTATTTTGTGGTTGATATTATGAAATTTTATGATAAAATTATGTCAATTTATGATATGATACTTATAATACACACATTTATCTCATTCCACGAAATAGTAAAATGCTAAGATTCTCTTTTTTAGTATTGTATCTTGGTCAACTTGTTAGGCTACCCACGAGACTGAGAAAGCATTCCAGAGGAATCAAGTTGAGTTGAGTTTTTTAGTATTCAAGCTTGTTTATTAAGATCAAAAATTCAGTTTCAGCTCTGTTGAATAACTAATCTAGTTTGACTTGAGCTCAAAACTTGATAATAAATTTTGAAAAAATTGTATAAGATAGAACAATGAAAAAATAATTACATTTTTATGGAAATACAAGTCTCCTGTGTGTATATGCTTGGTGCAAGTCTTTTCTTGCACTAAAGAGATTGTCATATCTTTTTTTGATAATCGAATTCTGAATCAACTTACGCGTGCCCCATCTATTTGCAATTTACCTATAAATTTTTTTACTCTTATTTATATTTTTAAATAAAAATAAATAAACTGAACTTATTCGAGTTCGAACTCGTCTATTAAAGAAGCCTAATAATTTAACTTATACTCATTTATTTACTTAAAAAAGTAAGCCCTTAACCAACCGAGCTCGTGAACAATTTCCCTAACTAATTACTGACGTAGTGTGAATGCCCACACTTTTTGGATCAACGTCCCATTTTATATTTAGGCCAAGTTTGGCATCTACTAAATAATACAAAAAGTCAAAAAGTCACTATCCTATTTAAGTCACATCATCTTATTTAAATCACATCACCTCTCTAACACATCACATCAAATCCAACTCAAACCCAACCCATATAAGCCAATAAGTCAAAAAGTGCACTTTTTTAGAACATCCCAAACCAACCCTTATTTATGTTTGGTGAAAATACCAAAAAAATAATATTTTATTGATAAAAAAATGCAAAAAAAAAAAAAAATGAGATACAAATAGATTAGGTTGAGGCACGGATATCTCGTTTTTTTTTAAAGAGATCAAGCCCACTACGGTAGGAAGAACCCAAATACTGATGCAGCAATCACTAAACTATGACTTGTCCCCTTCAGGATATAACAGCCTGACCACTTGTTGTATGGTTCAGGCCAACTCTACACAAGATGGTAAACCCAAAGCTCCACCAAGAAAAAATACCATTCTTTCGCTAGTAATCTCTCAAGTATAAAAAAATAGTTGGTGTAGAAAAAAGTAGATAAGAGAACTATTTATAGGCCACTAGGAGCTTACAAATTAAATCAAAAAATAATGACCATTAAACTAGAAAAAAGGGAGATTCTCCAAATATTAACTTACCACTAAGTCTATAAACTTTCAATTAATCTCCATTCATGAACAAGACAAAAGGTCACTAAAAAATAATGAATCTCCATTCACCAAACAAAATGAGATTCATGAACAAGACAAATAAATAAATAAATAAAAAATATTAAAATGGTCCAACAATTTATTTCTCTTTCACCCAAAATTTTAATTTCTCTTACTACAACGTGCTGTCCTAACAAGTTTACAACAATAAAGAAGAAAATCTTGGCCTTAATATTTTGCGAAAGTAGTGCTATACAAACAAAAAGTTCGTACAAAATTATTATACACAACTATATGGCTTATAATGATCTATCTATTCAATAACATAGGTAAATCTGAACCTATTTAACTTGATCAATTAATTGAAATTTCATATTTATTTCCACTTCTAGTTGGTATCTGAATATTAATGTAATCCTCTGTATCATCAATGTATTCACACATCTAAAAAAATTTAAACATATGGTCGATTCTGATGAAGCAATAAGGAGGATTTTTGTATCAGAAATAAACAAATAATCAGGTTCTTCATTAGAGGAAGTAACAATATCCATTACAACATATAAGAGTTTTAGAGGTCAAATTTTTTGGTCTCTAAAAATGAAAATTTTGTTGCAAAAGACATTTAGGGACCAATTTCTATCGTCATAAGGATAGTCGCTAAAATGTCATCCTGAAAAGTAAAAAATAAGGCTTTTAGCGACAAAATTTTAAAAATGTCACTAATAAATACACTTTCAGGAACAAAATAATGTGGTCTCAAAATGATTTATTTTTTGAGACGAAAAATTTGGTCCCCAAAAGATAATAATCCATTGCTAATGTCCAATTTTCGTTGCTAAAAATATAATAACGACACTTTTCTCAGCAAAAATATTTGGTTCCTAAAAAATAATTTTGTTTCTAAAACCTTAATTTTTTGTAGTGATTATTCTCAATTTCATTAAGTTGAAATTCAGTATTAGAAGTATTGTCTGAAGAATATTCTATATTAGATTCGGGTTCTTTGTCCAGGAAAAGAATTGATTCTAATTGGTTTTTAAATTCATCTGAGACATCAAGTTTATGGATTTTCCTTTTGGTTAGACATTTATTTGCATAGTGACCTGATTTGTCACGTTTCCAATAGTTTGCGATTTTCTTAGAGGAACGGGGTTTGGATTTAGAAATGTTGGAGGATTTAGAATTAGTAACTTTCTCTTTTTATAATAAGGTTTCTTTTTGTAGTTTGAAAATTTGTGGTAATATTTTTTTGTAGAATATTTGCAAGTTTTGTGGATAGGTGCCCTTCGGGGGGAGAATCCTGATGCAGGAGGAAGAATAGAATTGTAACCAAATTGGTAGCGAAATTGGCCGAGTTTAGTTCGACTAGTTGTGCATTCCTTCTTTAGTTGATTTTTAAGTTTGATATCATTACATAGGGATAATCCTTCAGCGCAAATTTCAAATATTAATTCACCAAAGGTGTATTGATTGTAAGGGATTTGACCATTATGTTCGCTGTGGATTCTAGTCTTGACCTTTTCGGCGAAAAATGTGGGAAGTCCGGTAATAAAGCGTTCTTTCCATAAATCTTGGTTAACATCATGTCGTTGATAGAGTTTAGAGAGAAATATATCTTTGTATGAAGCTTGGAGATAGATATTGTTCTTCATGATGGCATAGGTACTGCTATTCATTTGAGATAGATAAATGATCTTTAAATTTTTTATTTTTTTTTTGATCAGCAAAATTGAAGCTATATTGATGAAGAAAGCAATATACATGCGAAACTTACAACAACAAAAAAGGGAAGTGCAAAGAGAATCATAGTTGGCCTTAACAATCCCAATCAGGTTGGCACTGCTAAAGATGCATAAATCATTTGCTAGCACTTGACCCCAGATTGGTGAGAAACCAATCAAGAGGAACCAAAGTAAAGAAAGAAAAAAACAAAACAGAACAACAAAACCAGTAACAGAGCAACAATATAGCAGCATCAGCAATACACCGATGCAGTAGGCAACATTATAGCAGCAATTCAACTGCCCTGTGTCACAATTTCTAGACACAGTGGAAGACTTGCTTCAGGTTATAGATCACATCTTGCACAGAGTAATTAAACTCTTTCAAAAAGAAGGAAGCCCACATAGCAACTTTAACCCAAATTAGTCAAATCTGGTTGTGCCTTATTAAATAAGCACTCATTCCTGATTTTCCACACTGACCACATTACTGCTAATGGAATCGTCTTCCAAATCTCTTTCACCTTTTTCTTTATTTTTGTACCTAATCACCAATGTAATAATGCCTCCACTGAACTAGGAATAACCCAACTCAAATTCCATCAATTCACAATATTGGCCCATATTCTCCAAATCATGGAACAGTGAAGTAGAACATGGTTCAAAGACTCCACATCAGATTTACAAAGCACACAAAGTGCACTGACATTTGAATTCAGCATTCCCATCCTTTGCAAAAACTCAAAGGAGTTAATCCTACCTCTCTAAGCTAACCAGCTCAGAAATTGTACTTTGGGAGGGGCTAAATTATTCCAAATACTTTTAGTGACTGTAATAGCTGGCCTTTACATGCTTCCACCCATTTCCAGATTGATGCCACAGTAAAAGCTCTAGAGGAATGAGCTAGCCAAGAGAAAGAGTCTTCAACCCCTTCATTTAGCCTAGGTGCATTCTGCAACTGGTCATTAAGATTCAACACTTCCTCATCTTCCCAAGCAAAAAGAGGCCTTCTAAAGGCAAGTTTCCAATCTTTATCCACTCTTCTTCTATGGAAAAAATCAAACAAATTGCCATCTTTTTCAACTGACAAAGTGAATAATCTGGGGAATACCACACTCAGACTTTGATTGTTAAACGACTTATCAACCTAGAACTGCAATCTTCTACCATTTCCAACAACTAACTTGAAATTTTGCAAAAAGAAATCTCTCAAAGTAGGATTTGCTGAAGCCACTGATAGTATGCCTTGCCACAGATTAGACATCAATACTGAATCTACTAATAATGGGCTCCATCTGCCACCCAAACCTTCATACTTACTACAAACCACTTGTTTCCACAAAGCTGACTCCTCTTTGCCGTACCTCCACTACCACTTAATTAATAAACACTCATTAACCTGACTTAGATTTCTCACACCTAGCCCACCTTGATTTTTGCTTAGACAAACCTCCTTTCAACAACTAAGTGCACTTTTTTCCTGATTTCAGATGCTCCCCAAAGAAAATTTGCTTGAATTCTGTCTAATGATTTTGCAATATCCACTAGCAGCTTGAAGATGGATAGGAAATATACTTGCAAGCTTGTCAAAACAGACTTTATCACAGTTAATCTTCCTGCAAAAGACAAATACCTTCTATTCCATGAAGCTAACTTGCTTTTGAACTTATGCACCACTAGTTTCCATATACTCTTCCTCCTTGGATTTGCTCCTAATGGAAGCCCCAGATAGTTCATTGGCAACTTTTGACCGAGGCAATTAAGTTTTTTTTTTTTGTGCAAAAACCATCACTAGATCATCTTGAACACCCACCCCATACACTTTACTTTTATGAAAATTTATTTTGAGTCCTGTCATCAACTCAAAGCATCTTAATATTCTTTTCACATCAACAATTTCCTCACAATCAGCTTCACAAAATATAATAGTATCATCAGCAAACTATAGGTGTGATAGTTTCAACTTATTTGGCCCTATTGTTACTCCTCTAATCAAGCCCTCTTCTTTTGCTCTTTCCATTAGAATATTAAGGCCCTCTGCTACAATGTTAAAGAGGAAAGGTGAGAGTGGGTCATCTTGCCTGAGGCCTTTCAAGGGGGAAAACTTTGATGCATGTGATTCATTTACTAGCACTGATATTCTAGCTGTAGTTATACAAGTCTTCATCCATCCACCCATTTCTCACTAAAACCAAAATTGGCATCATTGAATACAAGAACTCTCAATTTACTGAGTCGTATGCCTTTTCAAAGTCCAGCTTTAGGATGATTCCTTTCTCTTTTGACCTTCTTCACTAATCCACCACTTCATTGGCAATTAGTACCCCATCTAGAATATATTTTCCACTTAGAAACGCTGTTTGTACTTCACTAATGATCTTGGGTAAAACCTGCCTCAACCTTCTTGATAAGACTTTAGCTATTATTTTGTACATTGAGCTAACCAAACTGATTGGCCTATAGTCACTCAACCCCACAAGATTTTCCTTATTGGGAATTAAGCTAATAAATGAACTATTCACTCCTTTGGCCAACTTACCATTAGAGTGGAACTCATTCATCATCTGCACAATCTCTTCTTTCATGATGTCCCAGCATTTTTAAATACATTTTAGATTAAAACCATCTGGCCCCGGAGCTTTGTTACATTCACAATCTTTAATTGCTTCCCAGATTTCATCCTTTAAAAAAAACTGCCACCAACAATTCAGTTGAATCTGTTTGACTCTTAAGGCAAAAACACCTAACAACTTTGGTCTACACCTCCATCCTTTAGTAAACAACTAACTGAAATGATTTATCACTGCCTGTTTAATCATCCCAGGCTGATCATGAAGTACTCCATTCTCATTAACTAAGTTCAACATGTTTTTCGTCTGTCTTTTACTTGCCATTATATGACAAAAACTGGTATTTTTATCCCCATTTTCAGTCCATACTTTCTAGATTTTTGATGCCACAACCATTCCTTCTTCTTGCTCAGATCCTAAGTGCTAAACTTCTAACTTCTACCCTTATTTTAATCTTAGAATCCTAAAGAATCCTTTCTTCAACTTTTAAATCCCATTCATGAAGTTCATCCTTTGCTTTTTTCAACTGCTCATCAATGTTACCAAACATTTCATAGTTCCACGTTCTCAAATGTGCTCTAAGATTTCCTAGCTTTTTCAATAACCCATAACTGGCCCAACCACTAACTTGTGATCCTTCCCAACATTTCTTTACTTCTTCTTTGAAATGAGGATGCAAACACCATGCATTGATGAATCTAAATGGTTTTGGGCCCCAATCCCTTCCATCTTCCAGAAGGAGTATTGGACAGTGATCAGAAATGCTTCTAGGTAGCCCCAACTGTTTAAACTTGAATCCTTCCACCCACCTAGGATCAATTAGGAATCTATCAATCCTACTTCATATATTTCCATCCATCGTATTACACCAAGTGAAATTTTTTCCTAACATTGGCATATCTATTAGCTCCAGCTTTTCAATCAATTCATTAAAGTCCTTCATCCCTTTTTCCCTTCTAGAACATCATTTTCTTTCACTCATGAATCTTATTTCATTAAAATCTCCACCTATACACCATGGACTTGAAAAAGATGGTTTAAACTTAGCTAAGGACTCCCATAATTGTCTTATTTTCAACACATCATTGGGTGCATATACATTTATGATAACACAACTAAAAGAATGATGTCCTATACTAGATAATAGTATGAAGTTTCTGTTACTGCAACACTCCTTTAGCTCAAAAGTTTGTGGATTCCACGAGCATAACATATCACCAGCACTTCCTTTTGCATCTACCTCCATGCACTCCAACTGCTCCCGTGGCCATAATGACTTATCAAAAATATTATTTACTTTGCTTCTCTTAGTCTCCTGCACCAGAAGGACATCAATCTTTCTTTCCTTAACTAAATTTTTAATTTTTCTTCTCTTTTTTGAACTCTGCTTTCTTCACTTTCAGTGCCTTGTTGTCACACCACAGGGCATCAGCCTTCAGCACTGCCATTTCAGAAGCAACCTTGCAATCATATCTCACGAAACCAAACCTTCATCCCGTTGCTTTTCTTGTTTTTGCTGGGATGAAAGCATCCTTAACTACTCCAAACTTACTAAACAAAGTAAACAGACACTTTGGATTCATTGAGTTTGGAATCTCATCTACAAAGATCGTAAACAATCCATTTTCCGCTGATCTACTGCCTTGGTTCCCCACTCGTCTTCTTCTCAGCATTGGATTCCAACCTCCAGCCTCTATTCTCGTCAAGTTTAGCTTTCTTGCAACTCCTCTGCATTTTGACACTCCTCGAGAAAAACCATTGCTTTTCTGGAAAGTTGAGAATGGTTTCTTGATCTTTAAACTTGTTAGCCATAACATCAAATCAAAGATACATAGCATGGTTAATTGTTGATTTTTGGCCGCCTTATGTTCTTACATTGATTTTAGAAACAGATCATCATGTGTAGTGCTTAAAATTGTATTTGATTTCAAAGTTTGAGTGAGATTTTGATTACATAAATAGTATCAAGGGCCTAATACATGTAGCGAGTATATTTTGAGAATGACAATCCTCGTCTTCTGTTAAATTTGTTTTGTTAGATAAATTATACCGGTAGTGTCTATATTTTTGGCTTTGTGTCATTTTAATTCCTCTAATTTTAATTAACTCAATTTTGGTTCTTAATTTATGATTTTATCTCAATTTGGTCTAATTAATTACAATGAGTATTTTGATGAAAAATGTGCACATAAGTGACATGTTATGCTTTTATAAGAAAAATTGTAAATTTGTTTAACTTAGTGAGTTAATCTCAACTAATTTAGTGATAATTTTTTCGAAAAATCCTAATCAAAGTTATCAATTGTACTAAATTGATACAAAATCTAAAATTAACAGTCAAAATCAGATTAGTTAAAATTACATGAATCAAAATAACATAAGAGTCAAAATACAAATACTACCAATATAATTTACCCTTATTATTTTTCTTTTTTGAGTGAAGGGGAGGGGGAAAGGGAAAGAAATATGTTGCACTCCCAAGGATAATTTTATAATGGATCTTTTAACGGGATACATCCTATAAATAGAGTGTTTTATAGGATGGCATGCATCAAATATGTGATTGGTAATGTGTCACCTCATAAAAAATGACATCAATTACCAGTCCCATTTAGCATGTCAATATATAACCAAAATCAATTATTGTGACCTAATCAAATTGGTGGAAGTTATGAGCTATTATGATTAAAGTTAGGCTGTTTGCTACACTATTTCCACCAGTAGATGATTTTATGAATCTTCTTTATGATGGTAAAAGTTGTTGATTTTTGACCTCTTTTATTACACATTGCATTTACAAAAACTGATTAGGTTCATCATTACATTTTTAGAAAGAGGGATGGGTTAAAATAATTTGCTAAAAAAAAAATTAAAATAATCAATAAGATGAAATATCACATACAATTCATAACTATTTCACTTTTTTTCTCACAATTATCAAATCAACTATAAAACAAACCAATTAACTTTCTAAACACAACTATTTTAGTCAAAATTAAAATAATCAAAAATTAAATAACCAATTAAAATAGTCAATTTTCTAAAGAAGGCCATTGTGTTCAAAATTCTTTTGATCTCAAAGTGTCAGTGAGAACTTTATTAAATAGCATCAAGAGCCTGTAATATATCTAGTAGAGTCTTACAGTTATTATTATTATTATTTTTATTTTTAATTTTAGTCCGGGACTTTTGGTATCTTTATTTTACTTGCAAATGAAACAATAAGCATAGATTTTATTTACGTAATTACTGAAACTGATATAGATTTGGTGCACTCATCAGAGCTCAAATCGGCGAATCCCAGATGTACCGAAAAAATGGGCAAATCCCAAATCATAAACTATACATTTTGCTCGCTTCGGAGAGAGAGAGAGAGGGGGAGAGAGCGGTTGGATGTCTTCGGATATCAGTAGAGGGAAAAATATGTGACTGTAAATCAGGTACATGACCAACAGAACGGAAGGGATTACACAAACAAAAATAGAAAGGCTTGAAGATGCTAACACAGCATTCTTCTTTTGGTTCTCCTTGTCAGTCTCATCATCGTACCCATTCTCTACCGTATCCCACAAGAGCTCTGTTACAGAGCCCGAAAGGGTTTCGAGTCAAATTTGGCTCGAATTTGAGAAGGAAGAAGGAGGAAGAAGAAGAAGAAGAAGAGAAGGAGGAAGAAGAAGAAGAGAAGGAGAAGCAGAACTGGAGGGGGCCCTAAAAATGGGGTTGGAGGCGGAGGCGGGCGGAGGCAGAGGCGACGATCGGCCGACGAGCGACGAGCTGCGACAATCGGCCAACGAGCGACGAGCTGAGACGACGAGCTCCCGTCTCTCCCCTCTGCTTCTCTCTCTCGCCTCTGCTTCTCCTGTGTTCAAAATGAAGAAGAAGAAGAAAAGAAAGAAGAGAAAGAAAAAGAAAAAAAAAAAAAAAATTTGAAGCCCAAAACGACGTCGTTTTGGGCTTCGAGCTGGATTCGAGCCCCATATTTTGGGCCCTCAAACATTTTTCATCCCACAAATCCAGAGATAGAAATAGTGTTTTCATCTTCATATTCCAAACCTTGTAGTTCTCACCATCAAAAATTGGAATTGTGGCCGCCATGGAGTTTTAAGGATTTTCTTTCTTCACCTTGCACCTGATATTTGCTTCTACAAACCAACAACTCTGATACCAGATGGCAGCCTTTTGTGTAAGCCTATGTGTAGACACCCCATTTTTGACCGTCCTCAAGACTTGGACGTCGCCGTTGGAACACTCGGTGATTATCCATGTTTGTGTTTGTTTGGAGTTCCCGGAGTTCTCGGCTCGCGCGCCTTGCCTCAGGACTTCTGAAGTCGACTGTTTTGTGTTCGGTTTTGCACCAAACACTTGTGTTTTGCCTTGGAAGGGCAGGGAATGCCTTGTGAGGCATCCCCACATACCACCGGCTGTGGCTAGAGGCCACCGGCTGGCTGGTGTTGCCATCGGCACTTTATTGTGCCGACCGGCACTAAGTTTTGTCAAAATGACACTCTTTGCCGGCCGGGCACTGTGCAGTTGCTTTTTGAGATATTTTCAGACAGCTGTATGGTTTTGGTTCCCCTCCATACACGTGTATGGAGGGATGACCCTCTTAGTTAGCTTAGCTTGTAAGCTTTGCAAGCTTTGCTTGCCTATAAGAGGACCACTCCTCTTCTTGGCTTAGGGTTACAAAGTTTTAGACATTTTAGACAGACCAAGCTCTGGTTTTTAGGGTGAGGATAGATACACATCCTATCTCTCTTCCTCTCTTGTTTTGTACACTAGGTGTTTGTGTCACACTTTTGCTCACCAACACCTAGTGTTTCACCTTCCTTGGGTTCTTGAGGGTCCAGAGGTCTGTTGTGAAGCTTTGAAGCTGGTTTGGTGCTCAAGGAAGCCAACACATCATCTTTGTTGAAGAGGCTCCAAGGGTAAGACACTAACTCTCTTTTTACCCCATTTTTGCACCTTGTTTTTACCTAGTTTAGAACTGTTTTTGTACTTAGTGTATAACACAAAAAAGTTCTGATTTTTAGGCCTCTTTATTGTTTATCAAGAGTGTTTTGTGGTTTGAGTAAGTTTGACCACCCTTAGGCCTTGAAAAGGCCCCTTTTTGTGCTATTTTGTGAGAGATCCGAGACTTTGGTGCTTGGGCCTCTCCACCACTGAAATCTTGAGGGATTTTAGTGGTGGGGATGGTGCCTTGAAGTCTCCAAAAGGGGAGGGCCACCCCCTCTCCTTAATGTCCTTGAAAAGGGCAAGTCTTGGCCTCCAAAGGAGCACCATGTTTGACTGTGTGTTGAGCATGTTTGGTTTGTTTTTCATGTTTATATTGCCATGATATAACATGTTTCTAAGTTGGTTTAGGTCCCTTATGCATGCTTAGCATAGTTGCCTTGTAATGCCTTTTGATCCTCTAACATGCCTAGGTTGTATGCCTTAGTTTCTAGCATGTTTTAGGCTTGCATTTGTGAAGATTTTGTGCTTATCTTGACATGTTCTAGCTCTGTCCATAGTCATTTGGGTTGATCTTGGCATGCATTATATAGCCCCTTTGCATTTTAGGCTTGCTAGCCTTTGAGCATGCATGTGTACCATGTGTTGCTTACCTCATTTTGATGGATTGGAACCATCTAGCATGCTATTTCAGTCCCTTTGGTGTGCTTGTATGCTTGCCCTAGTGGCCTCTTTAATGCTTTAAGAGTATGTGTTAAATGCTCCATGTTTTGGCTTTTAATGCATGCCTTTAGATTCATGTCATCTAGATGCCATCTAGGTGGTCCTTTAGGCTTAGTTTTATGTGTTAAAACTCTGTTTTTAAGTGTTTAAGTATTGCCATGAATGGTTGTAATAGGTGTGGTTCAATGCTTCATTGGTTTGCCTTAAGTACTTGAGCCACTTGTTGCATGCTTAGCCTACTTTGTTGCTTGGTTTAGCATCATATTTTGCATGATTTTCAGAGCTTTCAATGCATGCTCATTGCCTATGTTTGGTCTCCTTAAGTGTGCTTGAATGTTGCCATGTTTGTGCGTAAGTGTTGGTGCCTTAACTTGTGCATGTGTGCATGTGTGTTTGGTCCTCTTGACTTAGCATTTTGGCCACTGATTTTAGGACTATTTGAGTTGCCTAATTCATGTATAAGACCATCCTTCCATTGGTTTGCATGCTTACCTTGCATGCTTGCTTGAACCCTTTGTATGAACATATTGCATAGTCCATGTTGCATGCCTAGTTGACATGTTTAGGGTTGCATTTGTATTGTACATGTTTAGCCTCTTGAAGTGAAGTATGATGGAGGTTGAGCACCCTTGTTTGCTTGTTTGCATTGCATGCATTTGAAATCAAAGTTGCATTCTTGGTTCTTAGGGCCATCATGCATGGAAATGCGCGATTGGTGGTCCGGGAATCGAGGCACATGCCCTCTTGAGTCAAAAATATGATAAAGGGTGTGTTTGGTGCATAAATGGTTTGAATCACATTGCCATGCAAGTTGTTCCCCTCTGCTGCTGTGAGTTGCAGGTTCTGCAGGTACTCAGTGCCGGCCGCAGTATTTAGTGTCGACCAACAGTAAACAAACAGCCGATGGCTTCTTTTTGTGCCGGTGGCCTCCTCCTTTAGCCGGTGGTGTTCTACTCCAGCCGTTGGTGATCCCCAGTGCCCTGAGAGGCACTCCTGGGATTTTGGCAGTCTTCAGAGGAGGATAGCAGGGAAAACAGAGGCAATCCGTGCATGGCAGTGCGATTCCGAGCCAGTCCCGAGCATGCACTGCATCCGGCCCTCATCCCGAGGCGTTTTATTGCTTTAATTAGATTAATTAATCTGTTTAATTAATTTAGTGAATTTGTAATATTTAATTAGCTTGTGTAGTTAATTTGTATTATTCTTTCGGTCCCTCCGAGTGAGGGCAAATGTGTAATAAGTGTGTGTGAGTGGGTGTATGTCTTCCAATCCCCATTTCTTTCTTCCCTTTTATTTACCCGCTTATGTTGGTAGATTAGGGCACATTTAAATTAGCATACCTTATGCAATGCATGCGTGCATCCATGCATTTGTTTACATGCACCGGGCTCGGTACATCATACAAACTGCATCATATTTCCAATTCCAATTTGAATACGTGATAGTTGTAACATTTCACGTGCCATGCTTAGGGTTAGCCGAGCCTACTCTAGATTGCATCTATGTCTGTGTTGCATTAGCCACTTAACATGAACTAGGTCATGCATGTTTTGCTAACCAGTTTCTTGTTTTGGCACGGAGTACGATGTAAGTATTTACGTTTTAACATACCACATGTGTGTGAATGTTGCCATGACAGTACGCTTACCATGCGGCTAGGTGCTTATATGAGATAAACTGTTTGAATGCCTGTGGGTGAAGGTTGGACTGTTTGAGTTGGAATAACTCATTGAAATCCGTGTTTTAGCCTACTTGCGGGTAGCAAATTCGAACTGTTTTCAAAACAAACGGGTATGCAATGCTTATTTCCAAATTAGGCAATCTAGTCTATACTTGTTTGCTGTGCGCACAACGTAGTAATTCTAGGCTAATAACCGGAATAAGAACGCATAATGTTTTTAAAAACGGATATCATGGTTAGTAGAGGCCGGTCTTCGGACCGGGCGAAAGGGGGTGCTCATAGCTGACCTTCCCCGATCGTACCCAAGCTCCCGAGCCAAGTCACTTTGGTGATGACGGACATGTGGCCTTCGGCGCCGAGTCAGGGTTTCCTAAATTCCCCATTTTAAAAATATTTAGGTGGCGACTCTGTATCTGGCAAAGCAGTCCATGTTTGGCACTACTTTTTCAAAAATCTATTTTTCTCAAAAACGATTTGCCAGAGGTGGACTCTTTGGTTCAGATTACGAACCGCAATCCAAACAAAAACGGAGGAGTCCGAGCTGTAGCCGAGGTCCCTCGCGGGCGTTGCTACACTATGTAAGTTGTTGTTTCAGTATTAGACTTGAACAAAACAACAAGAACTTGACTAGACTTTGGCAAGAAGAATAGAAGTAGATTTTTCAGCAGCAAAACATGCCGTTAAGTAACATTTACGTTTTCAAATTTTTTATTTATATTTATAAAAATTTAAAAAAATCAAATAAAAACTTATTTGGTAAAATTTTTGATTTATAAATCAGTGGTCTCAGTTTATAAATTTGGCCAAAAAATGAAAACACAAAAAATGTGTTTCCATTTTGAGTTTTCAGTTTTTTTTCTTTTTACCACCCAACATTAGCCACCACCGCCACCATTTTCCACCACCGTCTTCCCCACCACCACCCACCACCCACTCCCACTACCACCTGCCACCACCACTCACCAGCCACCAGCCACCACCACCTATCACCACCCGCCACCACTACTCCACCAGCCACCACCAGCCACCACCAGCCACCAGCCACCAGCCACCAGCCACCTGCTACCCACTCGCCACCACCACCCATCTCTCGCCACCACCACCACCTACCACCCACCCGCTACCACCCACCACCCGCCACTATCATTCACTGCCCGCCACCACCACCCGCCACTTACTTGCCACCACCACTCACTACCCATCTGCCACTACCATCCACCACCTGCCACCACCAGCCACCTGCTACCCCATCTGCCACCACCACCGACCACCACCTGCCACCCACCTGCCACCACTACCCACCACCCACCATCACCACCACCACCACTGCCACCCACTCGCTACCACCTACCACCCGCCACCATCACCACCACCACCACTACCCGCCACCACCCGTCATCCGCCACTTGCCACCACCACCCACCACCTACCACCACCACCACTACCACTCACTCGCTACTACCCACCACCCGCCACCGTTACCCACCACCTACCATCACACCCACCACCACCCGCCACCACCACCACCACCACCCGCCACCACCCACTCGCTACCACCCACTACCGCCACCGTCACCCATCCACCCACTCACCCACCACCATCACCACCCGCCACCTACCACCACCACCACCACCACCCGCCACCACCACCCGCCATCCGCCATCCACCTACCACCACCACCCGCCACCGCCACCGCCACCACCACCACCACCACCACCACCACCAACTACCCACCACCCATCGTCACCACTTTCCACCACCGTCTTCTGCCGCCACTTGCCACCACTTGCCATTTCTCACTCTTTTTTATATTTTTAAATTTTTTTAAAATATTTTGTCAATTACTAAACGCGTTTGTAGTTTATGTTTTTCTAAAAAATAAACAAAAATCAATTTACAAAATTTTTTATAAATACTGAAAACATAAACGTTACCAAACACATCCAGTATTTATACATTGTGTAACGCCCTTAAATTCAACCCATAATACATACAATGTTGACATGCATTGACTTAAGAAAATAACCTTTATTCCATTCATCAGAGTATATTTATTGAAAGACATTACATGTAAACGAAAGTAAATGCCCTACGGGCTTACATCTTTCCAAGCCAACACTTGGATACAAAAAAACTGAGTTCTAACTCATCACAAATTAAGCCCGAGGCTTGAACCAACATGTAACATCAAAATTAACAAAATAACTAAAAGAAGAGTCTTCAACTCCAAATCCTCCCTAGCTAAACTCTTGGAGGTTGCATATCACCTGGACCTGAAAATGAAGTTCCCATATAGGGTGAGTCACAGCCCAGTAGAAATATACTAAACCACATATAAGAATTGACTAAAGCAATAGCATTCGATAGATGGTTAACACTATTAAATCCATTATATCACTATACAGTTTCATGACAATAATGTCCATGACACGTTTCACGTTCCATTATTTATTCAACTTTCCATTTAAACAGACATGGCTCAGAACCTGGCCACATTATAAAATGAGACTAAGGCTCACTAAAACACTTTCATAATTCAATAAGTACACATACATGCTGCACAAATACACTTCCATGCATCAATAAGTACACAGATTTGCTGTACTAATGGAGTCCATCCCCTTTCTCCTCCTAAACAGGTTTGAGAGTCCATGCCATATCTTCCCTCAAACCATGGAGTACATCCCCTATCTCCTCCCAAACAATATACAATCAATACACGTATTTGCTGTATTAATTCAACTGTCATATTCAATGACTCATTCAATGTGATTAGTTTTAGTTTTCCCTAATCAGCATGTAATGTTTACAACAATCACGACTATCCTCCACCGATAGTCCAAAACAGTTATTTCTAAATAGGAAATAAATGTGTCAACAAATGTAAATTCAATATTTTCATAGGTGAGTGATTAAACTATCCAACTACACCATTTAATCTCATATTCACCAATTTCAAGAATTAAACTTAATTCCACATTTTTTTCTAAATTAATTATGCAAATTAATTTATTACAACAGTTAGGGCTTTTCTCCCTTTCCTCAAAATTAACCCTAAGGTTCAATTTTATCAATTTAATACTATCAATGTCATTTTTCATGACTTTCAATCATACGATGTTTAATAGATGAAAAACCCCTTTTAAAATTATAAATCAAACCCTAGCTTTTTCCAAAATTTCCGAAACAACACCAACATATCAAAATGACTAAAACTTAGGACAAAGCCTATAGGATGGAGTAGGGCATCCCTACCTCTAAGTGAAGAACTCAAATGGAGAAGATGGCGAAAACCCAATGTGCTCCAAATCCAAGATTGTTCAGATTAAAACGAAGCCTAGGTCACCCTCTATCTTTTATACAAAGAGCTTAGGGTAGAAACACACTAAGAGGAGATGAAACCTAAGAGAGAAGGTGAGTGGAGGGAGAGAAAACATGGACCTAGGGTTCTGAAATAAAAAAGAGGATGAAAAAGTGTTTTAAAAACCGCTGTTGCTTATTTAAATAAAACAGGCTCGCTCGAGCGAAGACTTGGTCGCTCGAGCGACCAGACACAGAAAAACCTCGCTCGAGCCAAGAATGCCTCGCTCGAGCCAACAACCCAGAAGCTCGCTCGAGCGAAGAAAAGTTCGCTCGAGCCAACAACTCAAACCCTCAGGTCTGCAACTCGACGCACGCTCGAGCGAAGAACAAACCAGCTCGCTCGAGCGAAGCAAAGCTCGCTCGAGCCAAGAAACACAACTCTCAGGTCTATATCTAGACGCAATCTCTCGCTCGAGCGAAGAAACCATGGCTCGAGTGACGGACCAAAAACAAAGAGCTCGCTCGAGCGAAGAACTGCTCGCTCGAGCGCAAAGGTCAAAATTCTGGGCAGCAACCCTTTGCTCCCAAACACTACCAACCTGTAACAAACCTGCTCAATGCATCCCAACTCAGAAATAAGAAATTAAAGGACGACAACAACAATTTTATAACAACAGGATCCACGGAACCTAAGTCCGGATGCAACAACCAAATGGGAAAAGACCGGGGTCGCTATAACCTCCCCCCCTTAAAGAATTTCGTCCCCGAAATTAAGCATAAGTTTTCAAAAAAATAGGTTTTTCTTAATTCCCAATGATATTACAATAATCAATAACTTGACTCATAACTGGTCATTCCATCTCTTATCAAGAGGCATCTCACAATATGTAAAACAACATATATTTCAACTTGCACTATCATTATGCAATTTCCTTTTTAATTTCAACAGTTTTCAATATACATGATTCCCATTTCCATATCATAGTCAATTTCATGATATAACTCCAATTCTACAACGCATTCAACATATGCAATGTTACACTAGACTTCCATTATGAGGCAAGTTTCAAAATACTACCATAAACTCAAAACGTAAACCATGTTTCACAACTTAAGTTATATTCAATACACTTAAGATTCAATATTACAACAAAATAAACAACATATGCTCAAGCATCTACAAACAGATCCGGATATTTCTCTTGGACCTCCAACTCACGTTCCCAAGTGACTTCCTCCACTCCGTGATGTTTCCACAAAACCTTTACCAAAGGGATGGTCTTGCCTCGCAAAACTTGATCCCGCCTATTCAAGACCCGAACCAGCCTCTCCTCATACGAGGCATCCTCATCTACCTCTAAGTCGGTCCAATGCAATACATGCGATGGATCCGGCTCGTACTTCCGAAGCATACTCACATGAAACACGTCATGAACTCCGGATAACGGCGGTGGCAAAGCTAAACGATAGGCAGCCTCAGCAATCCTCTCAAGGATCTCAAAAGGGCCAATAAATTGAGGGGACAACTTCCTACTCTTCCCGAATCTCATCAATCCCCGTCTAGGTGATATCTTTAGAAAGACATGATCACCCAGCTCAAATACCAAAGGTCTCCTCCTATGGTCGGCATATGATTTTTGACGACTCTGGGCTGTAACAAGCCTCCTACGGATAAGCTCAACCTTCTCCGTCGTTTCCCTCACCAACTCTGGGCCCAACAAAGGTGCATCACCCACCTCGGCCCAACAAACTGCGAGAACACGGTCGGCCATACAAGGCCTCAAACGGTGCCATACCGATACTAGACTGGAAACTGTTGTTGTAGGCAAACTCCACTAAGGGCAAGTGCCTCTCCCACGACCCACTAAAGTCAAGAAACAACCTCGAAGCATATCTTAAGGATCTGAATAGTACGCTCGGATTACCCGTCAGTTTGAGGATGATAAGCCGTGCTAAAGGTCAACTTAGTGCCTAAGGCACTCTGCAAACTCTGCCACAATCTAGCAGTAAAACGAGGATCTCTATCTGAGACGATCGTCACTAGGACCCCGTGCAACCTCACTATGTCCCGAATATACAAGTCGGCAAGATGATCTACCGAATCTTTCACGCGTATAGGAATGAAGTGCGCTGACTTAGTCAACCGGTCTACAACCACCCAAATAGCATCACTACCCCTGCTGAGTTCTCGGAAGACCACAACGAAGTCCATAGTGACATGTTCCCACTTCCACTCGGCAATAGGCAAGGGCGTAACAAACCCGCTGGCCTCTGATGTTCGGCCTTCACTTGCTGACAAGTAAGGCACTTAGACACGAAAACTGCCACATCTCTCTTCATACCCCGCCACCAAAAACTGGCGACCCAAATCTCTATACATCTTGGTGCCTCCCGGATGCACTGCAAGACGTGAATGGTGAAATTCTCGAGTACCTCCTCTCGGCAAGACTCCGGCACAAAACAAACGGTCTCGGTATCTCACACTCAGGTCGGGATACACAGACAAACCCTTCTCAACCTTTCCATTAGAGATCTTCTCTCGGAGGGATTCTACCTCAAGGTCACCTCTCTGTGCCTCTAACACTCTAGTCACAAGTGTAGGCTGCGCAACAACAGAAAATAAGGCCGCAGCCTCAACGGATTCGCCCAAAGACAAATCAAACTCGCCAAGTGCACCCATCATCTCCCATTCCCGGATGGCTATACTAGCTACGTCACCAACAGATTTCCTGCTAAGGGCATCGGCCACCACATTGGCCTTCCCCAGATGATAATGCAACTCGAAGTCATAATCCTCAATGAACTCCATCCACCTTCTCTGCCTCAAGTTCAAGTCTTTCTGTGTAAACAGATATTTCAGACTCTTATGATCCGAGAACACCTCGAATTTCTCACCATACAGGTAATGCCTCCAGATTTTCAAGGCAAAGATTACAGCTGCTAACTCTAGGTCATGCGTAGGGTAGTTCTTCTCGTGTATTTTCAACTGACGTGAGCCATAGGCAACCACTTTCCCCTCTTGCATCAACACACAACCCAAACCCTCTCGTGAGGCATCACAATAGACTGCATAACCCAACCCTCTCTCCGGAATAATCAAGACCGGAGCGGTGGTCAATCTAACTTTCAGCTCTTGGAATGACTTTTCACAAGTCTCACTCCATACAAATTTGACCCCCTTCCGAGTCAGTCTAGTCAACGGCGAAGCTAACCTGGAGAAATCCTTCACAAACCGTCGGTAGTACCCAGCTAATCCCAGAAAACTGCGGATCTCAAACACACTCTTAGGCTGTGCCCAATCTTGCACTGCCTCAGTCTTGGATGTATCCACAGACACTCCTTCCCCCGAAACCACATGGCCTAAGAACTTGACTTCCCCTAGCCAGAACTCACACTTCCCAAACTTAGCATAAAGCTTATGGACTCTAAGCAACTCGAGCACCACTCTCAAGTGTTCCTCGTGCTCTTCCTCAGAAGGTGAACAGATAAGAATGTTGTCCACAAAAACGACTACAAAACGATCCAAGAATTCCCGGAATATTCGGTTCATCAAGTCCATAAAGACTGCCGGTGCATTGGTGAGCCCAAACGGCATACCAGAAAACTCGTAATGGCCATACCGCGTACGGAATGCCGTCTTCGGGATATCCTCCTCCCTGACCTCAACTGGTGGTTACCCGATCTCAAGTATCTTAGAGAAACAACGGGAACCCTTCAACTGGTCAAACAATCATCTATACGAGGCATAGGGTACTTATTCTTGACCGTAGCCCGATTCAACTTCCGGTAATCGATATAGAGTCTCAAAGCACCTCCTTTCTTTTTAGCAAAGAGGGCCGGTGCTCCCCACGGCGAAACACTAGGATGAATGTAGCCCTTATCTAGCAACTCCTGGAGTTGAATCTTCAACTCCACTAACTCGGCTGGGGCAAAACGATAGGTGCCATAGAAATCGGCGCCGTGCCGTGCACTAGATCAATAGAGAACTCAATTCTCTCTGTGAGGTGGCAAACTAACAAGATCCTCGGGAAAGACGTCTGAGTACTCACAAACCACCCTCGGCAACACAGTCTGGGTCTCATCACACTCACTACTCAAGAGACTAGCAAGGAGACCACTCAACTCACTCCGCCCTCGCGGATCATACACCGGTGGATAAAACACTACCAACCCGATCCCAAGAAATAAGAAATAAAAACACTCCCCGCTAAGGTACAAACTGTGACCTCTCGGCGGTAGCAGTCAATAACATCTGGTATGACGATAACCAGTCCATACTCAAAATAACATCAAATCCCGACATGGGCATAACTACAAAAGGAAAAGGAAGCCGACGATCAGCGACCTCTATATCACACCCTCTACATCCGTGTTTCAAAATCAACTCACCCCCAACAGGTGATACTACACATATAGGAGATGCTAACTGTGCCAACTCCAATCCCAAAACAGATGCAAATGCAGCAGATATAAATGAATGTGATGCTCCCGTATCTATCAATACACTAGCAACCGAGTTGCAAAACAAGAAGGTACCTCTCACAACCGATGGAATCGGTACAAGATCCTGCGCGGTAACAGCATATACGCGCCCAGACGGTCTCTGATCAACCTGCTCACCTCTAGGAGCATAAGACTGCTGCACAGACTGGGACGATGAAGCCCCCTGATTGGCCCTCGAGGCCTGAACAGACTGAGCTGGCTGATGACTCTGAGTCTGCCTCAAACTAGATGCACCAATGTGCCACTCACTGCGAGCAAAACCTCTTCATGTGCCTGCCTGACCACACTGATAACACGAGAGCGGCTGGCCTCTACCCTGACTCTGGCTCTGAGATCGAGCCGAAGATGATGCTGCTCTGTACTCCTTCCTTCTGCGGACAAACTGGAGACTTGTGGCCCAGCTGACCACACTTGAAACAGGTAATGTCTCCCTGGCTGCCTTTCCCAGAAACTGCACTCGTCACTGGAAAAGTCGATCTAGTAAAGCTACTCTGAGACTGCTGAGGGTTAAAACCCCTCTGTCTCCTGCCATCACTCTGGCATCCTGACTCCTCTTGGAGCCCCTCTGCCTCTTCTCCTCTTCCTGCATCATGATCTCCATATGGGCTGCAGCATCCACTAGACGCCATACTCTCGGGTCATAGAACCCCAACTCTCATCTTGAGGCCATGCCTCAACTTCTTCTCGAACTCAAGACAACGGCGTTCCTCAGACGCCACCAACTCAGGTGCAAACCTGGACAAACTAGTAAATGCGGACTCAAACTCGCCACTAAAGAGCTCAGCTGCTTAAGCTGGCAAAACTGCTCCCTCAACCTCTCCCTGACAGCTGGAGATAGGAACTTCTCCTGGAAAGCAGCTACGAAGGCCTCCCAAGTCCCTCCTATACGGCCTCTGGTGAATTTCCACCACTGACCTGCATCCCCTTTAAGCTGGAAAGATGCCAAGGTCACCTTCAGAACCCCATCCTCGATGCCAAGCATCTCAAACGTCTTCGTTGTCTGTTCGAGCCGTTCATCTGCCTTAAGCGGCTCTTTAGGATCATCCAAAAATTTGTCCGGGTTAGACCGGAAGAACTCCCTCTTCAGAAAAGAAGGCCCTGCATCTGCAACATGAACCTGGGCTTGATTCTCAGCTCTGAGAATGCCTACAGACTCCCTGAATGCCCCTGCTATCTCTCGGGCCAAAGCACCCATAGCCTGCTGACCTACCGGCTCGGCCACATTGGCCTGACCAACTCCCTCCTGCTGCTCCAGAATCTCATCCGGAATAGGCATCTCCTACCTACCACGCCTACCACGCCTACCACGTCCTCGTCCTCGTCCTGACATCCTAATAAAGGTAACAAAGACAATTAATACGTTTCCACAATAATAAATGTGCCGAAGCTATAACACTCGCGTCCTAATGCATTGGACAACAATAATTCACTCCACGTAAGCACATAATCACATAAGCACCTACGAATTTCATTCCTGGATAATGACAGTCCCGAGGCGTTGCTAGAGTTCCGGTTGGAAACAGCATTGATCAAGTGCTATTCCAACAAGACTCATAGGAACTCAAGGATCCAGTCAACATTCTAGAAATTAAATCCCATACCCACATAATCACATAAACATGTTATCATATAAGCATATAACAGTACATCTAAGTCTCTATCAAGCGAGACGAACCCATTGTGATACTAATCACTTCCCACGTACCCAAAGTATTCGAACCCGGTACGCTCTGATACCAAGTTGTAACGCCCTTAAATTCAACCCATAATACATACAATGTTGACATGCATTGACTTAAGAAAATAACCTTTATTCCATTCATCAGAGTATATTTATTTAAAGACATTACATGTAAACGAAAGTAAATGCCCTACGGGCTTACATCTTTCCAAGCCAACACTTGGATACAAAAAAACTGAGTTCTAACTCATCACAATTAAGCCCGAGGCTTGAACCAACATGTAACATCAAAATTAACAAAATAACTAAAAGAAGAGTCTTCAACTCCAAATCCTCCCTAGCTAAACTCTTGGAGGTTGCATATCACCTGGACCTAAAAATGAAGTTCCCATATAGGGTGAGCCACAGCCCAGTAGAAATATACTAAACCACATATAAGAATTGACTAAAGCAATAGCATTCGATAGATGGTTAACACTATTAAATCCATTATATCACTATACACAGTTTCATGACAATAATGTCCATGACACGTTTCACGTTCCATTATTTATTCAACTTTCCATTTAAACAGACATGGCTCAGAACCTGGCCACATTATAAAATGAGACTAAGGCTCACTAAAACACTTTCATAATTCAATAAGTACACATACATGCTGCACAAATACACTTCCATGCATCAATAAGTACACAGATTTGTTGTACTAATGGAGTCCATCCCCTTTCTCCTCCTAAACAGGTTTGAGAGTCCATGCCATATCTTCCCTCAAACCATGGAGTACATCCCCTATCTCCTCCCAAACAATATGCAATCAATACACGTATTTGCTGTATTAATTCAACTGTCATATTCAATGACTCATTCAATGTGATTAGTTTTAGTTTTCCCTAATCAGCATGTAATGTTTACAACAATCACGACTATCCTCCACCGATAGTCCAAAACAGTTATTTCTAAATATGAAATAAATGTATCAACAAATGTAAATTCAATATTTTCATAGGTGAGTGATTAAACTATCCAACTACACCATTTAATCTCATATTCACCAATTTCAAGAATTAAACTTAATTCCACATTTTTTTCTAAATTAATTATGCAAATTAATTTATTACAACAGTTAGGGCTTTTCTCCCTTTCCTCAAAATTAACCCTAAGGTTCAATTTTATCAATTTAATACTATCAATGTCATTTTTCATGACTTTCAATCATACGATGTTTAATAGATGAAAAACCCCATTTTTAAATTATAAATCAAACCCTAGCTTTTCCCAAAATTTCCGAACAACACCAACATATCAAAATGACTAAAACTTAGGACAAAGCCTATAGGATGGAGTAGGGCATCCCTACCTCTAAGTGAAGAACTCAAATGGAGAAGATGGCGAAAACCCAATGTGCTCCAAATCCAAGATTGTTCAGATTAAAACGAAGCCTAGGTCACCTCTATCTTTTATACAAAGAGCTTAGGGTAGAAACACACTAAGAGGAGATGAAACCTAAGAGAGAAGGTGAGTGGAGGGAGAGAAAACATGGACCTAGGGTTCTGAAATAAAAAAGAGGATGAAAAAGTGTTTTAAAAACCGCTGTTGCTTATTTAAATAAAACAGGCTCGCTCGAGCGAAGACTTGGTCGCTCGAGCGACCAGACACAGAAAAACCTCGCTCGAGCCAAGAATGCCTCGCTCGAGCCAACAACCCAGAAGCTCGCTCGAGCGAAGAAAAGTTCGCTCGAGCCAACAACTCAAACCCTCAGGTCTGCAACCCGACGCACGCTCGAGCGAAGGAACGCTCGCTCGAGCGAAGAACAAACCAGCTCGCTCGAGCGAAGCAAAGCTCGCTCGAGCCAAGAAACACAACTCTCAGGTCTATACCTAGACGCAATCTCTCGCTCAAGCGAAGAAACCATGGCTCGAGCGACGAACCAAAAACAAAGAGCTCGCTTGAGCGAAGAACTGCTCGCTCGAGCAAAGGGTCAAAATTCTGGGCAGCAACCCTTTGCTCCCAAACACTACCAACCTGTAACAAACCTGCTCAATGCATCCCATAACTCAGAAATAAGAAATTAAAGGACGACAACAACAATTTTATAACAACAGGATTCACGGAACCTAAGTCCGGATACAACAACCAAATGGGAAAAGACCGGGGTCGCTATACATTGATTCTTCACAAGTAGATGTCTTAAGAAGTGTGCAAAATATCAAACCATAGAGATTAACTATAGTTTACAAAACTTAACCGTACATATCTATGGTTACAGCTGTCATGCAGAAAAAGTTAATTAATGTCAAAATCAGGTTGAAATTGAAGGGCAGACGTGATATGTAAATATACACATTTTTTGAAAAATAATTTGACAAACACTTGAGAATGAAAAATGACTTAAATTTAAATTTGGTGTAGTGTGTGGATACTTTATTTTGATCAGTTTTAAGATTTAGATGTTTTCTTTCGAACATTCGATGATAAAAATAAGAATATATTATCTGACAAGATTCTCAATAGAAAAATGAAATTTAAGCTTTAATCCAATTTTTAATTTTGATCAAAATGTTTTAAACCGATTAAATTTTACATATTTAACCTGTTAAAATATATTTTATTAATCTATTTATTTTTATTTTATAATTTTACATATTTTTATATTTTTTTGAATATTCATGCACATATTTGCACAAATAATATCTTTTATATATTATTATATTATAAAATACATAATAATAATAATAATACCGTTCGGTGCATAGTTGAATCCTTTCAAATCGTTTCCTTCTCCCCCGAGATGTTTTGTCTTTTCTCTCTTTTTGGTCTTTTTTTATTTTTATTTTATATTTTATATTTTATATTTTTAAAAAAAAGGCAGACGGGGAGAGGAAATTGGGGAGGAGAATCAGATAGAAATTTTTTTGTTTTCGGATAGGAGAAAAAATCAGGAAAAGAGGAGAGAAAGAAAAGAAAGAAAATCGGTTTTAAAAGAAGGAAAAAAAAGTTTTAAATATATATATAATTATATATATTTATCAAACCTTTCTTTTCATTTTCTCCATTACCTTTTCACTAATATACCATCCAAAACATATTATTGAAGTTGAAATTTCAAATTTCAAGGTGAATAGAAAAGAATTTCAAATTCAAAAAATTTATCCCTTTCTCAAAAAGTGAATTTTTACGAACTTTTACTTAATAAAATGTGATATAAACTGTGATAAACTATTTTATCGCTTTGAATGGTCGGTTTCAAACCACCTACATAAACTATTATAATTTAATGCTTTACATAAACTGTTGTAATTTACCGCTTTAAATGGTCAGTGTATCACCACCTACGTAAACTGTTATAATTTACCGTTCTAAATGGTCAGTGTTTTACCACTTACATAAACTATTATAATTTACTACTTTATATGGTCGGTTGAATCACCTAATTTGTAAGAGATATGATTCCGCTGGAATAGTGACCGATAGATGAATAGTATCTGTCGGGTGAATAGTTCGCCAGATGAATAGTACCCCAACCAAATATGCATTCCCGGGCAAAATAGAACGGTCACCCAACAGCAGGCATAACAATTTTCGGTGAATGAATAGTAACCGGAAAATGAATAGTAACTTTTATTTTTTTATTTTATTCATATGATTTGTTAGATTCAGTTTGTGTTGTAATAATTCCCAATCGCTGCTTCATTCTACCACTTTCTATGTATGTTTTCCAATCCCAATTTCTTTCTATCTCTTATATTTACGCACTTTCTATTATCTATAAATAGCATCATATTTTCTTTTTCATCATATCTATGTGCTGCATCCATATTTCATGCATTAAGATTTGGCTCATTTGCATCTGTGGGTTTAATCAATTCCTATGTGATTTTGTGCGCTATCCCATGTCTTGAGATGATTCACATGTCATGTACTAGTAGCCGAATCTCTAGTCACATTCTTATGTATGTATTGCATTAGGATTTTGTATGTAAAACATGCATATTTTGCTAAATTTGTTTTCCATTTTTTTTTTTGCGAGATACCAAAGATGAATATTTATGCTTTAGCATCCCGCCTGTATATAATTTTCTTACTATGTCTAAGCATCTTACCAAGCAACTACTTGCTTAGTTAATTAATATATCTCTCGAGTACTAATGGATGGAAGTTGTGTCGTTCAAATTGGAGCAAAACAACAAGAACTTGACCAGACTTTGGCAAGAAGAATAGAAGTAGATTTTTCAGCAGCAAAACATCAAGTATTTGTACATTGATTATTCACAACTTTTTCTTTTTTTTTTATCAGCAAAAAAGGAAACTTTATTGATGACTACAACGTACATATCATATGAGTTTATTTCAATAAAGAAGGGAAGTGCCTAAAGCAACATAGTGAATTATTCCAATCCCAACTAGGTTGATACCGAGCAGACAACTCAACCATGAGCTAGGACAACCACAAAGTTAGAACACAAGCAAAAAAGAAAAGAAAAATAGAAAACCAAAAGGTTCGGAGCCACTCCGCAATCCTAATACAAACCACCCAAGAGATTCTTCACAACTTGATGTATTAAGAAGTGTACAAAATATCAAACCATAGAGGTTAACTATAGTTTACATAACTTAACCACACATATCTATGGTTACAGCTGTTGACTAAGCTTATAGTTTTTGGCGAATTTTTTTATGCGCTACCCCATCTCTTGAGATAATTCACATGTCATGTACTAGTAGCCGACTTTATGGTCGTATTGTTTTGTATGTACTGCATTAGGATTTTGTATATAAAATTATACATATTTTGCTAAATTTGTTTTGCAACTTTCTGTGAGACGCCAAAGATGAGTGTTTTGCTTTAGCATCCCCCTTGTTTATAATTTTCTTACTATGTCTAAGCATCCTACCATTTGACTACTTGCTTAATTGATATATGTCTCTGAGTACCAGTGGACAGAAGTTGTGTCATTCAAATTGGAATAAAACAATATGAACTTGACCAGACTTTGGCAAGAGGAATAGAAGTAGATTTTCAGTAGCAAAACATCAAGTATTTATAATTGATTCTTCACAACGTTTTTTTTTTTATCAGCAAAAAAGGAAACTTTATTGATGACTACATCATACATATCATATGAGTTTACATCAATAAAGAAGGGAAGTGCATAAAGCAGCACAACGAAGTGATATATCTTGCTTAATTTTTAAAATTTACCTTATCTTTTGTCCTCCTCAATGTACCAACTATTTCACATCCTTTTTGTGTGTACAAAGATTTTTCCCATTGATTGAGCGATTCCTTGCTTCAACGGCATCAAAGTCCTTTCTTTTAGGTAAATGTTAGTACTTGTCAAGATGTAATAAATAATTATAAATGTCATAATTTAGTGAGTTTTACCAATAATATTTAAACAATAACATTGAAAGTAACAATAAGAAAAAATAAGTGAAAAGTCCAATTTAAAAAGAGTATAAGGTATTAGATTTAGGGTAAAATATTATTTGGTGATAATAACATGTCGGAAAAATTATCGACGCCAAAGAATTTTGCTAGAAAAATTGGCCAAAAAAATCATCGAAAAAGTCATGGTGGCTAGTGACCGAGGGTTGGCAATAGCAAGTGGTGGTGGTGAGGTAGAGAAATGTGTGATATTCAACAGATAGGCAATAGTGGTGGTGTAGCAACGATGGCAGTAAAAGATAGTAGTGTGGCGACGGTGGAGGTAGATAGTGGTGGTGTGAAGCTCTGTAGAAAAATAGTAGAGAGTGAAAATAAGAAGATAATAAAAGAAAGAAATTTAATGAGGGAATAATTTAATAAGAGCAATATAGATGTTGTTGGGGGGTTCAAGGTTAGGAAGGTGATGAGAGGCAAAACTATGGTAATGGTCCAACAATGGTGGAATGACTGGAGGATGAGCAACAACAACTGTCTGTGACGTTGGAGAGTGAGTAGCTAGGTGAGGGTGAAGCAAGTAGCTCAAGAAGAAATGTATGGCAGTGTACAAATGGGCAGCATCTCCTCCAAATCCTCCAAAATTCATCATCTCTTGGGCTGGGAAATGGGTCCTATTTATAGGCTTTTCCTTGGTACTAAGAGGACACCAAGTGGCCAAATAGAAAGAAGACATGTGTCCCAGAGGATCACATAAAATATTCTGCCTTGTGCTACTAGGCTGGAAGTGACATGCATCCCTCTGCATGTATTGTGTACTATCTATTTGGCACAACTACCTCAGCGAGTGCACTTGCGGTGGGAGTGTTTGCCGCTGTAACTCGTCCTCTCAGTGTGAACCTCTACAAGTGCACTTGAGGTAGTAAAACCTTACCGCTGCACTTACCTTCTCTGCTTAGTTTGGCCAATACATACATTCTTAGGACTTCACAGCCTTCTATCAGCCATGTTCATGTTCACCTTAGCGAAACCTCCACCCTTAGCTACCTAACCGCAAACTCCCCAACTTCCCAAGGTGAAGGCTACAGCCAAGCCTGCTATGAGCCATGTTGTGCCTTAGTACCAAGCCCAAGGGGACTTCTTTAAGTCCTGCCTGTGCGACTAAGGTAGGTCCATGACCTGGGTAATGGAAAGGGAGTCCGTTACACTTGGGCTACCCTGTTCCCATCTTCGTGGGGTTGTCGCGGTATACTGGTTTACCTCTGGGCCTGCTATTAGCTTTAACTAGTGAGATATGGAACCTGCTATCAGCCTTTACTTGCGGAGGTGAAACTTCCTCCAAAGGCTGCTATCTTCGTGGTAGGGTGCCTTCCTTTCATAAGTTAGTGGCGGCGGTAGTCATAGTTGCGGCGAAAATGTAGTTGCTGTGGTGGTCATTTCCCGTTGCAAGTCCAAATGGCAGAACTGACAATATTAGAGATGGTGGTGCAGACAAAATGCCTTCGCAACTTGATCGTTGCAAGCATTACCTCTACAACTTAGTTGTTTTAGTTTTCTTTTTCCTTAGCAACTTTAGATGGCGGCAGAATCGACAATATTGGGAAAGGCGGCGCTGAGGCAAAGTGCCTCAGTAACTTTGACTGCTGCAAGTAGTACCTCTACAACTTGACTTAGGCATTTTCTTCATGGAGTCTATTTGGATCCATAGCGGGTCAAATCTACTTCAGTGCACTTGTTGGCCCACTTCTCCTGGATTTCAGCCCATGCTCCTTTAGACATTCTTGGTCACCTAAAAGGGGGCGACCTTAGCACTTAGGCCCATGTTTAATTTGGACTTTAATTTCAGACCCTCTACATTTGCCCCTTGTGCCGCTCGTGCATGACGTTATCAAGTAGCCCAGGGGCTGCATCGATTGGGTTAGAAGTTGCATCGGTTCTCTGTAGGGTCGTAATGATTTTGAAAAGGTGTGTTGACTGATGGAACCCTTTGAGGGAAGGGAGGCACGTTGGCGCCTCTTCGCTGCCTTCTTTATAAATAAACCCCTTGGGTCCACTAGTCCCCCACTTTTCACCAAACTCCTTCATCTCCTTTATCTTCTTGTCTCTTTCTTCTCTTTCTAGTCTCTATCTTCCAAAGTTTTCTCCTCTATTTTTTATTCATTTTCCATGGCCACCACCAGTTTCTTAGTTGACAGGGTTGTCCCATCTATGTCTGAATGGAGGAGGGCCCCTTATTTTGGGGGGCTTGCCAACCCATTTTGGAAGGTGGTTGAGTCCTTTACCCCGGATGCTTCTCCTTTGGAGGAACCCTTACTTCTTTTTGGCAAAGCTTCTTTGGATGATGCCGACATGGTCAACCCTATGTTGGTTCTGCGATTCCGAATTGACGCGGTGACTTTCTGTATTCTTACATCTATTATCGCACTCATTCAGGCCCTTTGGTTGACTGGCCCCTTTGGGTTGATGACATTTTGGCAGATAATGACTTCTTGCAACGTTTGAAGGATGTCCGCCTCTTCAACGCTGTTTTGGTTTCGAAGGAGTTGTCCATTTGGAAAGTTCAGACCAACACCGATGTCGCCATCTCTTGTTGGAGGCGTGACACCCATACCTTCGTCCTTACTTAGGGAGAGGTGACTCTGACTTTGGAGGATGTTATTGTATTGCTGCGCCTCAGCACCCACGGGGACTCCATCTTTGACCCTTCATCTCTTACTGTGGCGGAAAAAATCATAGTTACTACCCTTCAGGGTGCCTTCCGAGAGGCACGAAAGTTTGGCTCTTGGTATGACACCAAGACTAGGGAGTTACTGCAGGAGAGGCCAAAGAGAGACATGACAACATATCTCTCTTGGCTAAAACACTTCTTCAAGGATATGCAGCCACTGGTGGGTGACATTACCGAAGGCGATCGTGAATACGTAGTTGGCCCTAGTTACCGCGGTAGCTTGTATCTCACCGCTTTTGTCAGCTACTTGATTTTTTTCTTTGTTCTCCCTAGTAATCCCGCTAAAAGTATCAATCCATTGGTCTTCCCCATTGCTGTCAAGTTTTGAAGCGACAACTAGATCCCTTTGGCTCCCCCCTTCTTAGGAAATCTATACTTCCATCTTAATCTGATTCATGCAGACATCAAGAGGTCCATGGGCCGTTATGATGTGTGGAGTTTTGTGCACACTCAGTTTTTGACTGCCTTCTTCTATGAACAGTTTCCTGCCATGGGTCTTGCTCCCAAGGAGTACGAGCCTTTTTACACTAAGGAGGTCTTAGATACAGAGGGTCATCCTGTCCTAGATGCAGAGAGACAGGTTGTCACAAGACAGGCTCGCAACTCTTTTCCCTGCATCTCCAGGTGGTCTAGTATCGGTACCAACATGCCCTTTATAAACTACATTGACTGCCTGGAGGATTGCGTGTTCCGTCCTTAGACTTTCCCAAGTGTTTCGGCTGTACTCTTTTATTCTTCAGAGGTTTGACACATCGATCTTTCTGTTGAGGATATCCCAACAACTCTTTTTGTGGTTGCCATGATGCGACCTGGCTATTTGCTGGTGTGGAATGAGGAATGCATGTTTAGCGTCGTCTACCGACCAGACAGAGTTCTCATGTAATTTGGCATGGATTAGGGCATTCCACACATGCCTCCTCCTTAGACAGACTTCCATTTGAGCTTCCGACGATTTACCTGTGATCATACTCCCCTTCTTGTAGAGGGTTTATGTGTTATAGAGTTTTCTTCACTTGGGAGAGAAGGTGCTTTCACTCTAAGCAATAGATTGTATTGGCACCGCAACCTCAATTCCTTGTTCAATTTTTGCAATAGTGATCTAGTTGTCCCGTTGTGGAACCTATCCCACAACTCGACTTGTCTCTCTGTCCTCCCTCTGGTCGTGGAAAACAAACTAGTTTATTTTGCTGCTTCAAACTACTGTCTTTACCTATTGCAGAGGAATCCCCTCCAGCTGAGGTGCTGCCACTACAACAAAAAAGGGTTTTTACGACGTGCAATGCACGCCGTAAAAACCCTTTTACGACGTGCAGGCGCATGTCATATTATGACCAGTCATGAAAAGTCATTCACTTTTAACGACATGCTTCATACGCCGTTAAAAACTATTTAATGACAGATTTTGTGCGTCGTTGTTACTTTTTCTACGACATGCTATTGTACGCCGTTAAAAATTATTTAACGACAAATTTTGTACGTCGTCGTTACTTTTTCTACGACTACTTTTGCACGCCGTTAATTGGTGAGACAAATAATGACACTAATTGCGCGCCGTAAAATATGTAATACAACGACTTATTATGTCTGTCGTAGAATATACAATTTTTTTTTTTTTAATTCAGCAGGTTCTATTTGACCAATTTTGTACAATCTAACAAATATTACAAACAAACATCACAAAACATTAATCAACCACCAAAACATTGTTTGAAACATCAAAAAGAAACTATATTCATAAATTATAAACATTCAACAATTATCTATACATTCCAAACATTCAAAAATTATATCCTCAAGTTCTAAACTGTACAAAAAGTGTAAACCATCCAAAACTATGTATATCTAACTTTTTAAACATATCGACAGCTTTCAAGATTTATCAAATAAATCTAGTGATTGTGCGAACATACACCTCCACAAAAACTCCAAATGCAAATCTGTTTTCAATCCAAACCTCCTCGCAATGTGATCAACAAATGAAAATGGGGTCAGAGAATTCATCTTCCATTGAAGAGTAGATAGCACCAGAAGCTTCATTCTCTGGATTATCGTAGCTTCAAACACAAACTTTGATTCCTCCAACTAATCACAACACAAAGAAATAAATCAATGACAACACAAAGAAATAAATCAATTCCTAAGCTTCCAAACTGACCATAAAACAGCAAATAGAATGGAATTCCAAAGTTTCCTCCCCAGTTTTGACAAATTTACACTGGCCCACCATTGGAGTAAGTCATTAACAGAGCCTGGTAATGCCCAAACTAAACCCCCATCTAATCGAGCTTTGGGAGGGGCTATATTTTTTCAAATAGAGGCAGTAATTATACAAATAGGGCCCACGAACAATTCAAACCAATGATAGACTAAGGAGACAAAATCTATTTGAGCAACCAGTAGACCACCTTAAATTGTCAAACCTGTTATCTCTAATAGCAGGTGCAGTAAGTAGAGCATCAAAAAATGTATGAACTTAACTTCCTAGAATAAGATGAGGAAAGGAGTATAATGGGAAACTTTCATGAAACTGAACCAAAAAATAATTTGGTAAGGGGTCACTGTGTTCATGGGTACAAGAAAATCAATTCATTTTCACAATCCAAGTGAAGAACAAAACTAAGCCATGACCAGCCCTGTGGACGCTGGTGTTATTGAAAATATTTTTCAAGTGTTGAACCTATGACTGAAAAGATATGACTCGTCTCAATCTAACTAATTTTACCGGGAAAAGACATTATCCAGAGTCTAATTTTAAACAGAAGATGGGTACATAATAAATTAGAAATTTAAATATAATAGAGATTCCCGATTAATTAAAAGATGAACTCAATTGGCATATATTTAGCTTGGGTAACTAATTTTAAAGCTTGTTTTAGTTCTTTAGCATTGGCATATATTTAGTTCTTTGGTTGAATTTTAGGCTTAAATCTTGATGACATGAGAGATCATTTAAATTGATTCACAGATGTTCTAAGAAGAGGATAGAGGAAAGGAAGAAACTTTGGAATCTAATCTTACTACTATTTCAACTAGGAAAACCACACAAAAATACAGATGTCTAACCTCTGTTGCCTCAACTAGCTTAGTTTTTTGAGAAGGGGGAGCTAGTACTTTTTTTATTAAAGTTTCCACAACCTGATGCCAAAAAGAATGGAAAGAAGGTATTATCGAAGACAATCTTTTATTTTTCTATTTTCCTGCAGAAAATGATTTTATATGGGAAAAAAAGAAACATTGTAAAGATTTACTTATCTTCCCTATTCAGTAACAGATAAAGAGCTGAGCTGTGTGTAGCAGGGAGTTAACCTTGATGCTGCTGCAGAATGGAGTTGATGTTGCTGTTAGTTGTTGCTGAGTGTTGTTGCTACTGATTGTTGCTGCTATATAGCTGATTTTGGTGCTGTTTTTGGGTGCTGCAGAGCTGTTTTTCATGCTAATTTTGGTGATGTTTTTGGTGCTGATTTTGGTGTTTTTTTGGTGCCCCAAAATTCACAGCAGCACACACAGCAGCAACAGGCCACTCCCAACTAACAGCAGCATGCTTCTTTGCCAATTCAACAAAGAAACGTAGGCATCTCTAATGTTGCAAATTTCTGAGAATTATATGTCCAAAAAAGAAAAGAAAAAAAAAAGAAATACCCACTTACATGTGAACAAGCTTTGGCAGCGTAGACAGTTCAGGAGGGATTTGCCCACTAAGTGAATTATTGTTCATGTGGCTGCTCAGAGAACAAAGTAACAGTAAAAATATCAATCAAAATGATAGTAATTACAACAGCAACATTAACAACAATAATGATAATAATAAATCGGAGGGACTAAAGATAAAGAGCAGCTACATAGTTGACCAGCAGACATCATATCTAAGCTAGATAGCATCACAAAGAAACACTTACAAGTGCTTTGTTTTGTTCAAGTTCGCAAATGATTTAGGTATTGGTCCAGATATTTGGTTCTGGTCAATCTGAATTCTGTCTAAATTAGGAAGATAACCAATCTCGTCAGGCAAGGGACCGGTGAGTTGATTTCCATTCAAGAGCCTAAAAAACAGAAGATCACATACAGAATGAGGAACATCAAAAAATATCGTGCAATTTCGCACTACTCAAATACAAGTGAGAAATAGACTGATGTCTATGTCCATATCACATTTAACAGGAACATGTAACCAACTTACAAGAGTCCTAAAGATGTAATATTGCCAACCTCCTTCGGTATACTCCCACTTATCTGATTCCACATAACATCCCTTTAAGAACAAAAGAGAAGAATAAATATCAGTTGACAAAAGAAAACTAAAATGCATTTGTTAAAAAGAATAATGACACACCTCGTACGACATGTTATCGACATCAAGTCTCCAGTCTCTGTATCGATCAAATCCATCGGATCTTCCTCCCATCATCAAACTACTTTGGAGCATCATGATCTGCAGACCAGTCAACACTGATTAAAGATACATTTAATATTTCCTGAGATAATAGTTGGACTCAATAATTAAATATAAAAGCTTCCTCAAATAATTTTCCTAATTGTTTCTTCATTTAAAAACATTATAAAGTTTAAGAGGAGAGAAATGCACGGAGCTAGAGAATATAAGCTTTACAGTTGATTAAGGAAGATTTAGGTGGATTTGCATTGAAGAACATGAAATTCGGTAAGGCATTAGGACTAGATTGAAGACGAAATCGGGATGAGTCCAAACTCCAATGCAACAACGAACTAAAATATATACTATTGATAGTGTCACAGTGGTATGTGTTTGCAAGCACAAATTGTAAGCCTAAGCATTCGTGTAGCAACATGGACATTTTTAAAGAGCCATCACATATCAGAAACTAATACTTCAACATCCCTAAACATATGTCAAACAATTTTTGGTTCTTCGCCATCACTTCTTGAAAGCTTAGCCAACACCTAATAGGAGCATTGCTAAAATAACATCCCTACAAATCCAACCTATTAAGAGTATACCAAGAACCCTCAAGAAATATATGACATTGTACAGGTCACTGCCACTATTCAACCATCCAATGGATACTTTATAATATATGCAAATAATATAATTGCAGGAACAAAAAGTAAAAAATGAAAATAATAGATGAATGTAGTAATGTTAACAATGTGTCTAGTTTTACTTCCCTCATTCTGCAATTGTTAATATAGAATTTAGAAAATGAATCAAAGTTATCAATTTGTCATCATGTATACATGTATACTTTTCAAACAATAATACATGTATATATGTAACAATACATATTTTTGTATAGCCATGTCCTTACCATGTCCATATCTTATCCTAATTCAGAATTGGCCATGACTTTTATGAATCATGTCCTGTCTGTCTGGACTACTTACAATATTTGCATATAAGACAAGCGGCCAAGCTCGGGAGATAAACTTCCTTATAGATTCATAGTCAGTAGTTGCCTGCAAAGGAAAATATATAGCCCACCTAGTATTTAGTGTAGGGTAGAGAAACTATTTTCTACATTTATGTACTGCTACAACAGGTTGAACACCAGATATAGTTTTTACATCGTTTATTATGTTATTTTGAACCCTTAGTTCATGCAGTAACATACATATATATATATATAATGAACTATATATCTAGCAAATTTAGTAACTTCTGTTGTAAGGTGTTTGTATATACATTTTTACAGTGTTCTGTACTTTAGAATTTTGTAATCTAATAAGATGATCTTTCAAGAATTCCATTTTAGAATGTTTTAGGCAACATGATCTTCTTTTTTTTTAAATTGTGCTTTGCAGTTTGTGTAACCTTGTTATATAGCAAATGCAGCTAAGTGCAGAATTTAGTATTTAGCACAAAGAGATGTAAAAGAGAAACTTCGAGTCACATAATTTCTAGGCAACACAGTTTCTGTTAAATAATTAATTAACCATCACATCTTTTCTCTTTGAACAGTAAGCAATAAATTTACTACAAAACAACTTAAATACTAATTCTGGCTTAAGATGGAAGATCCTTATAATATTTTATATCTACACTGATGAATGTCTCCATGTCAACCAGGAATTTTTACTTCCACCTTAACCATGGTTCACAAAAATCCTGTTCATGATGATCTGATAAAGGAACAAAAATTAGGAAAAGACTGAAATCATACAATTCTCTGACGTGTAGATAGCCATCCCGCATCGTCGTGCTGTAGCACAAAACCCCTGTCCAATTTGACGTACATGGATCTCCACGATTCCAGTTACTGAGATTTCGATTTGGATCAATCAAACTATTCCTAATGGCACGCAATGCTGTAACTGAGTCGAAAAATCTCAATGACCATAAGCATCAACAATCGATGATTTAACAAAAAAGCATATGAATGTGGATATATATATATATATATATACGGTACCTTTTCAATGAGAGTAACGATGATGGTTCTCCTCTCTCTCACTGTGTGTTCTCTGTCTAATCTGAAAGATCAAAACACTAATCGAATCAAAATCAAACCCAAGGTTGAATTGAAGAAGATGGAGACATGACCTAGGGTTTTTACACAGCTATACAAATACACGATTATTATAAATAAATAAATAAATAAAAGAGGAGGTGAGAGGAGAGGTAAGGTGGTCGGTAGTTCGTCGAGAGAGAATGATGGCAAGAGGAGAGATGGTCGGCGGCGTCCCGATGGCGGTGGTTGCAAAACGAGAGAGACGAAAGAGAAGGGGTAAATGAGAGGCAGAGGACACTGAGAGGTGTAGCGTGTATATTTTTATTTTATTTTTTTGGCGAAATGGCGCCACAAAATTCTATTTTAGCGCCTTTATTTTTTTAACCTACAATTCATGACATGCATTGTGCGTCGTGAAAAGACAATATTTTTAACGGCCGGTAATGTGTGCGTCGTAAAAAATATAATATTTTTAACGGCGGGCATTGTGTGCGTCGTGAAAAATGTTCACTTTTCACGGCTAACGTATGTGCGTCGTGTATAATTAATGTATTAACGGCACGCTATATGCACGTCGTAGAAAGTTTTATTATTTACGGCGTGCATTGCAAGTCATAAAAAAATTATCGTTATTATCATTTACGGCCTATGCAATAGACACGCCGTGGTTGGAAAAGTATTTACGACGTGCAAAAAAAGCATGTCGTAAAAGTGAGAAACCACGACTTGCATTTACTGTATGCTGTTAATGTGGAGTCGTAAAAACTCAATTTTGTTGTAGTGTGCACATCCAGCCCTTGTAAGTTCCTCTACCCCCCATCAGTACATCAGCAACAATGATGCGCACTCGACCGAGGGCAACCTAAGAGGTGGTAGTTTCAGCTGTTGAGGCCCGCGCCTCGCCATCTAGGAAGAGAACTCAAGTGGTACTATCACTTGATATATTTTTGCATTCTTTCTTTGTGTGAACTTTTGTCCTCATCCTAATGCTCACATTGCCTTCTTCTTTTCAGGGCTCATCGACTTCAGGGCGTGACACTATTTCAGCTGCCCCACCTTCGGGCCCTAGAGGCCCTTCGACCGTTATTGGGGTTTCTTCTGACTTAGATGATGATGATGATCTTCCTATTACTTCAAGAGTCACTAGACTTAGAACCCGCTGACTGGTACTTTTAGAGGTTGAGGAAGAATCAGTTGCTTGGGTTGATTCACTTGCTCAGGTTGAACAAGTTGCTGACATTGAGCCACACGTAGAGACTAAGCCAGTTGCAGGAGGTGAGGATATGGAAGAAGACCACAATATTCCCCCCATCAAAAGTGAACAAGTCCTTCCTGGCGTGGAAGTTGCAGAGGGCAACATACCTACTGAGGGTGTTGATGCCCCATGCACCGCTGATCCTGTACATTCCAACCATTCACCCGTTGACTGCGAAGACTTCGTTCTCAAAACTCCAAGGGAGGAGCATGGAGCGAGGGAACCACTCAAAGTTGATCTTCCCCAAATAGAGGCTAGGTCAAGGAACTCTTCTCACTCTACTTAGTGCCCTCTGGTTCAGCACACTATAACTTCAAATGTGCCAGTTTTTTAGGAAAGTGAAGATGCAACGGATGCTCCTAAGGTAGGCCTCCTAAGCTTGGCTCAACTTGCAGAGGTAGCCGCTAATGTGACCACTCTTGGTGCTACTGTTCCCGCTGGTACTTCTGATCTAGTTGCTTCAGCAACTTTTGAGCAACTCATTGACTTGTACCCCACTCACTTTCCAGAAGTGCCAGCTAACCTTGGGGTGTCACAAGACTATTATACTGGGATAGACATCACCATTGTGCCATATCTGAATGTTGGAGATTACCAAATCGATGACCTATTCTTGGAGCAGTGGGGCGATGGAGGCAATTTTGGTTTATCTTGTGAGCTCAGCTCGCCTGGTCACCACCCAGCATCCACTCACTCCAATGCTGCTGGGTAGTCATCTTCGGGAGAGGTTCGTTGTCCCCAAAACTTTGGCCGTTTTGCAAGTCTTCCTCATGTGGTTTAAACTAGCGGTGGCATAAGGGAGGCTTCGTAGCCATCAGCAAGGGTTTCTTCCCCGAGTTATTAGGTCTGTGCCGAAGCCGTTCCCATCCTTGTTCATATTCAGGCATTGCACCTTAACACCTTCTCTGCCTTCAATGTACCAGGGCCAATGGTGTAGACAACACTGTTAGAGTCCTTTGCCAGCTTCATTCGCAACCTTGCCACAAAGCAGATTTTGACAACCTCTGGAAAGTTCATAGAGAGCGCTGAGGCAAACCTTAGTGGCTTCAAAAGAAATGGCTTAGACTTATCATGGCTGAGGGCTAGGCTTCAAGCAGTTGATGGCTTTGCGGAGCATGCAGATAATGTGGCTATGATTGCCTCTTGGAGGAGACCATTAGGGACTGCGAGGGTGCCTTAGAGTAGCATCGCCAGAACCTGGCTCGGTTCAAGGAGAAGGACTCTACTTTCAGCACCCAACTGCCCCGAGATGTGACCTTGATGGACTCTCTAATGAAGGGTTTGATTTGATGTAATTGTGACTTTGCTATGATTTCTTCCTTCTCTTTTTGTTTCATTGCACTTGAGAAACCTTTTCTTTTCTTCTTCTTTGTCACAAATTCTTTTCAAACATTGTAATCATGTTCTGGAAGTTTAACTTTAATGGAAAGTATGGATGTTTTGTAGCACTATGAGTTTCATTTTGTCGCTCTCCTTACATTGCTTTTACATAACTTTTAAAGATAAGCAAAACGTTTGCCATGAACAAAACTTCATCATGACTAAGCCTGTACATAGATGAAATTTCACTAAGTATGGAAAATTTTACTTCATGCTAAGTGTTTACAAGAGTAACAGGTTTACTAAGTGTATGACACTTTCTTTGCACTTTGCTTTTGGAAATATTAACAAGAGAAACTTATAACTTTTTCGGGACGAAGAATCAAGGGAAGTATTCCTTTATATACTTAGCGTTGATAGGGCCCTTTTTGAACTCGTCATTTACTCTTGTCAACTTGTAACACCCACTGCTACTTGTCTCAACAACTCTGTAAAGGCCTTCCCATCTTGGTGAGAACTTGGGGATTGGTTGCCCCCGCATAATTGCGTCCACCGCTTTCCATACCAAGTCCCCCTCCTTGAACTCTCTGTGTTGAACAGACTGATTGTAGGTGCGGACTATGGATTGATGATACTTTTCCATTTCTCGTGAGGCTCAATCTCTTCTTTTTCGAGTGCCTCTATGTCATTCCTCCTGGTATCTGGAACTAAGTGTGCAGTTGTAGCCATTCTCGATAAGGGTACTGCCAACTCAACTGGTAACATAGCCTCAAAACCATACACTAGGGAAAATGAGGTTGCCTGGGTCGGCTTCCTTTTTGACGTTCTGTATGCCCAAAGTGCTATGGAGAGTTGTTCAGACCATGTGTCCCCTACTTCATCCATCATTTTGCTCAGTATTTTGATGAAGGTTTTATTGGTAGCCTCAGCTTGTCTATCCCCTTGAGGATAATATGGAGTAGACTTGCGATGCTTGATTTGGTAGGTGTCTAGCAACCTTCCCACATGACGATTTACGAAGGGAGTTCCATTGTCAGATAACATCACCTTGGGTATGCCAAACCTACAGATGATGTTCTCTGTAATGAAGTTGGCCACTCCTGCTCTATCTGCTTTCCTCATCGGTATAGCCTCTACCCACTTGGTGCTAACTTCAGTCTCTGCAAGTATCCATCTATGGGCTTGGGATTGTTACGCTATAGGACCCACCAAGTCAAATGCCCAAGTATGAAATGGGTAAGGAGTTTTGATGTTGTGCAGCTCAACTACCGGCGTATGTATCAAGTTTCCAAACTTCTGACAGGACTGGCATCTTCTTACATAGTTTTTAGCATCTTCTTCTATTGTCGGCCAATAGTAGCCAAGGTGGATGAGATGTTCGTATAGTCACCGCCCTCCTTGATACTCTATCCCGTGGGCCTCCCTCAGCACCTCGTTTGCCTCTTCTTTTGATAAACACGCCAAAGGTGCCCCTTCAAAGCTTCTCTAGTACAGCTTCCCTTGGTTAAGGAAGAAGATGAGGGCCTATCTCTTAACTTTGAATGCATCAACTTTGTTCTCAGGCAGTGTGCCATCTCCAAGGTAGTCAACATAAGGCTGTCTCCATTCTTCACTGTTGAAGAAATGAGTTTCCTCTTCTTTAGGATGCGATTGACATTTTGTACATTGCCTTTACAACTCAGTACTTTCCTTTTCTATCTTTGGCCAGTAATACCCTTGCCTCTGTATCCGTCGGTATAGAATGATATCCCCATCTACACAAGACTTAGCATGGATCTGCTTAAGTCTGTAAGTTGCTTCTTGTTTATCGACACATCTTGCTAACAGGTTGTTGGGACCACAATAATACAACTCTCCTCTAAGGAGCAGGAATGATGCAAGTTCTATTGGTCTGGTTGTTCCTAGGCCTATTTTCAGCTGCTGGATTATATCTACTTTCCATCCCTCAGCGCCTTCCTCTGTATGTCGTTTGGCTAACATCGTTGGTGTTGTTTTTTTCTCGATGACGATGGTTATACTATCATTTGGTGTATCCACCTTTGCCCCTAGTGTAGCCAAGGCATCGGAGAAACGGTTGTGTTTTCAAGAAGTGAGCTGGATTTGGACAACATCAAACTGAGTGAGCAACTTCTACACTATGGTGCGATATGGTGCCAAAAGAGGTTTCTTCAAGGCAAAATCACCCAAGGTTTGCTTGACAACTAACTTGGAGTTGCCCCAAATTTTCAAATTACAGAGGCCTTTCTTTTGAGTAGCAATTAGACCTAGTATCAGCGCCTTATATTCAGCCCCGTTGTTTGAACATTCAAAGTCAAGCTTATATGATAGATGAAACTTCTTCCCCCTCTTGACTAGTTAGTGTTATGCCTGCTCCACCTTTTCTGGCCCCAGAGGCGCCATCAAATTTTAAGTTTCAATAAGTCTCAACTGCAGCTGCTGAGCCATGGACCTCACCAGGTAAAGATACCTCTGCAAGTTCATGTTCACTAGATGGGAATTGTGCTAGCAAATCTGCAAGTGCTTGGCTTTTAATAGCCTTGGGTGTAATGTAGGTGATGTCATATTCGGCTAGAGCCAAAAACCATCTTGTCATTCTTCCAGTTAAAGCGGGCTTGCTCAATAGGTAGCGAATTGGATCACTCATGCTCACAACCTGGATCGGGTATGCCAAAAAATAATGGCGTAACTTCTGCGCTGTGAAGATTAAGGCCAAACAATGCCTCTCAATAGGTGTATACCATGATTTGGCACCATTGACTTTGCGGCTGATGTAATAAACCAGCTTCTTAATGCCATCGACGCCATGGACAAGTAGAGCTCCAATAGACCGAGGTGTACAGGTAAGGTATGGTAGCAGAGTGTCATGACCCAAACTCACCTCTATAAGTTTAGCATCGTAATTGGCCAGTAATCCGTGATTACCAAATGCCTACTTTACAATAATGATAATAACACAATAAAAGGGGCTAGCAGAAGCCAATTCAATAATAGTAAATAACATCTAATGAGTTGTGAGGACTTAAATGTACAAACCCACTTTCAAATATTTATTTATGCACAAATACTTAAGTCCATAAACACTTATATACAAAATGAAACACAAGTTAGGGAATTAAATCCCATAATCCAAACAGTACATACAAAAGTCAGAGACCACTCTTGCCACTAGACTGATTTTAAAAGGGTGAATCTGAACCACCCAAAAAGCCTTGACACGTGTTGGCTTGGAACCTCGTGGTGAGGAGCAACAGTTGGCTTGACAAAAAGAGAGTGCTTGATCACCTACACACATATATTAAACAGTGAGCTAGAGCCAGTGAATAATCCCAATGTAAAGATTCACGACTCATATAAAGCAAAAAAATGTTCAAAATATTTTCAGGATACTTGTACTAATGAATAAAGTTCCATAAACCTTCAGTAAACTTTTCATAGATCAACACATAGGGCAGTACGTTGTCAAAAGTGTTACTAGACCTTTAGCAAAATACTATACAAAACGTTCATGATGAAATGAAGTATTTATCAAACATATACATTCAGAAGTCATAAAGTTCTTCATACCATTTAGTGTCACTTTCATTTCGTGATATGATCCAATAGTACTGGTTAGTAAATTAGCAGAATGTCCACAATGGAACGAGAACATAGGCATAACGATCGCAACGTATCAACATATACGTAACCATCGTAATGGATTGACATATACATAACGATCGCAATATTGACATATACATAATGATCACAACAGATCGACTTAGACATAACAACCGCAACGGGTCGACATAGACATAACGACCACTAGGGATCGACATAAACATAATAGAAGTTTTTGAAAATCAAGCACATGTTCATGGTGTCACGTTCGATGATCAATAGGGAATCTCATTCATTCGTATCAAACATAATTTCTCAGAAAACTAGTCATTTATAACAAAACATTTACAATGGTCTAATAACTTATACAAAACGTCATTTGCGGATCATAAACAAAACAATGGCTACTGAATGATCAAAACATATTTTCTTATTAGTTGTTCAAAGGGAATTCACTCACTCTTTAGCAAATTTCCTTTTTAGGAAACAGATCACATTGTACACAATTCGGTATTTCAAAGCATAACTTTTAGTTTTAAAGGACTTATTTGTAAACTTTGTCATATTTCATAACTCTTCATCTAGGAAAACTAATTTCAAAGTAATTCATACGAAAATACCATTAGAAAGAGATTACTTACCTTGAGTAGGTTGGTGTCCTTGCACAACGTTCAAACCTATATGTCACATATACCAAACACATTGGAACACATTGTTCTAATCACATACTTTATCTTCTCATTCTAATTCAATCATATATGTTGTTTCCTTACATATCAGTACATTAATGAGTCACAATTCATGCTTAGAAATACTCAGAAGAAGACAGAAGCAAAGATGTAAACACAGAACAACAAGTCAAAATATGCTAAAAAAAGGCTTGGTCGCTCAAGCGGACAATGTCCAAAATGCGAACTCAATTATTTCAATTCTTCACTTTTATGCTTGTATGAATTCTTAACATTAATTTACACCCAAAAACTCTCAATTAAACATGATTTGCTATAAATTTATACTATGCATGTCATGTTCATGAACTATTTTCTTCAAATCCAACCATACAAACTCATGTAGGTGCCCTACTTCAATTTACATCACAGTACATTCTTAATCATGCATGATTCTTTCTCAATTAAGCTTACTTTCAAGAAGATATGAATGTAGATGTCTTAAATTCAAGAATTTAAAAAATTCCTACCTTAACTTGTTGAATTATGAAGCTTTAAGCTTTGTTTTTCAATGTCTTCCTTAAGCTCTCAAAAAAATAAAAATAAAAATAAAAATAAAAAAATCTCTTCCTCAAGTTGTATCTCTCTCTCTCTACAAAACCCACTAATTCCCTTATATTTTGAACTAAAGAATATGAGCTATTATATATATATAGGCTCAATCAGTTTATTTAATTATCAAAGCTTAAGTTAAATAATTATAACTTAAGTTAATTGAATTTAATCTACTTAATTTGATCTGAATAAATTTTTTAATTAAATTTCACAATAGACTCTAAAAATTACACTAATTAAAATAAAGTAATTAATTTTGGTTTCTTTCGCCTTTATGACCCTCAATTTACAACAATCCATTTCAAATTACTTCATTCCTTTCTAATTTCTAGATTTTTCCAAAACTAGGTTCAAGCTTCAAAAATAGAGTTTGCCTTGTATTAATCCGTGAAAACACTTCCATAAATTTGTAAACACTTTAGGAATTTCAAATACATAATTATTCTCAAGTCTCTTGCACAAATCTCATGATTCTTTCATAAATGGGTCTCAAATGTTCATGCATGCAAAGATTAGTTCCAAACTCACAACAATGGCTTTTAAAACATGAGATTAGACTTCAAAACTCTTTAAATTAGGGATACATATGTAAGAGTAAACTCTGAAATTCAACATAGATTACATATTCATGCTCACAAATGGTGATTCAACACACACACACACACACACACACACACACACACACACACAAACACACATACAAAACTTTCATATTCATCATCTTTAAGCTAGTTCATGCAATTACTCCCAAAATCCTTTTAATTCCATGGATTAGATGATACAAAATGCAAAGATAAATACATACCAAGAATTTAATTTCAGATTAGGAGATAAATCTCCCTAGCTTTCTTCTTCTTCCATCCGAGCTCCTCTCTGTCTCTCTTTCTCTTTCTCTCACTACACTAAATTATACACACAAATCTGGTTACTCAGTACACCCACCAGATTGCCCAGCACACACACACCAACACAGATTTCTCTACACACACCTAGATTCTTAACATACCCATCAAAAAATAATCTCCTACTGTAGACACCCCATTTTTGACCGTCCTCAAGACTTGGACGTCATCGTTTGAACACCTGATGATTGTGCTCGCTCGTGTTCGTTTTGAGTCTCTGAAGGTCTCGGCTGAGCGCCTTGCCTTGGAGCCTCTCAACTTATCTGTTTTGTGCTTGGTTGTGGACCAAGAGCTTGTTGCTTTGAATCTAGCATGTGCTAGCTTGATTCCAGCACATTTTAGCTATTGTTTTGACATGTTTTAAATTTGTTTTGGGTCAGTTAAGTCCTTCGAGGCTTGGTTTGCATGGCCATAGTGTAACGGTCTTCACTAGTCCATTGCTTTGAGGTCTTGAGCATGAAGTGTTTGAGCTATTTGCATGTTGTAGCCTCATTTTGCATGTAATTTCAGCACCATAACCTCTATCATGTGTGCATGTATTTCACTCTTTCATTGCTTTTGAGAGTTGGGCTTTAAGCCTTGTTTGTGAGCCAACATGTGAACATGTTTTTCTTGCTTTTTATGCTTCAATCTCAGCATGTTTTAGCCACTATTTTGGCATGTTGTAGCTTTGTTTTGAGCTGATTTGGTCATTTAAGCTTGATATTGCATGCCTCTAGTGTAATGCGTGCTTAAGCTTGAGATAGAGCTTGTGCTCAATGGCTTTAACCCTCTTTTGAGGGTTTTTCCTAGCCAAAGGCATGATCTCTCTCATGTCTTAAATCATCCTTCGGTTGACCCCTCTCTCATTAGAGGACAATCACGGACTTAATCAGTTAAAGGATTAATCGGTAATGTAAAAAGTGTAAATAAAATGAGTAAAGTAAAACTTATGCAAGATAAGCATTAGTATTGCATTACATATGTTTGGATCGGACGTTAATCCAAACACAAGAAATGTGGGACGTTTCGTACTCAAAGTGATGAAACATGCCATGTTTCTTGGTCGCCGCCACCCTTGATCATGCATGATAGGGTGGTGGTCCTTCGAGTCTTATTTGTGCATTCATTGACTTTGTACAAGCTTGACTCTTTGGCCATCATGCATTGAAAATGCTTGATTAATGGCTTGAGAGCCAAGAATTACACTCCTTTGAGCTTGAGAAATGATAAGGAGAGTAATGGTACATATATTCTGTGAGAATACACTACTTTGCCTCTGTTTGCTCTCTATTGTAGCAAAAGGGAGAATTCCAGGGAAAGGGTGGCAGATCGGCCACCAATGGTGGCCGAGAGCCACAAAAAGTGGCCGACCAGCCAGTATCAGTGACCGAAAGCCACCTATGGTAGCCGACCGGCCATCAGTGGAAAAGTTGTTCAAAATGTTCCTGAGGTGGAGTAGAAGTAGTCTGGAAATTGGTGCAATGTTCAGAGATCAAAGCAAAGCGCAAACAGAGGCATCCAAACGCAAGGCGGTGGATTTTCGGAAGGAAGCCAATCGAGCATGCATACGTCCCTCGCCCTCAAGGCCATTTAACTGTTTCAATTAGTTAGTGTGGCTAATTATTCGATTCAAGTGTTGTAATATTTTAATGAGCTTAGCATAGCTTGTTATTCAATTATGGTTGTAATAATTAATTAGCTAGAATAGTTAATTAGTTGTTGTGTAATAATTAGCTTAGCTAGTGTAGCTTAGCTTATTTATTCAGACCCTCCTTCGCGAGGGCGTATTGTTGTAATAAGCGTATGTGCATTTCTTCTAACCCCACGTCTTTCTCCTTTTACTTAACCGCTTTCGATGGTTAGTTTAGGTCACGTTTCGATTAGCATACCTTATGCTTGCATGTTTGCATCCATTCATTTGTCTTGCATGCACCGGGCTCAGCGCATCGTTCAAACAACATCGTATTTCAATACTTATTTGAATACGTGTATCAAATTGTTGCATTCATATGCCATCTTAGATAGCCGAGCCTATTTATTTGCATTATTGCATGTGTTGCATTAGTCATTTAACATAGTTAGGATCATGCATTGTTTCTAACTAGCTTTTGTTTTGGCTCGGAGTACACTGTGAGTTTTATGCTTTAGCATCCTTGCATGAGTGTGAGTGTTGCCATGATAGCATGCTTGCCATGAGGCTATTTGCTTAAGTGATTAATTGCATGAATGCTTGTTGGTGGAGGCTTTGTTGCTTGAATTGGGACAATTTGATGATTGTGAATTTTAAGCCCACTTTGCGAAGTGGCAAATCATGTTTTTAAGCCCACTTAAGGGTGGCAAATCCGCGCTTTAGCCCACTTATGAGTGGCACTTTCAAACCATTTCCGAAAACAAACATGAGTCGATTTGTTCCAAGTCTCGCGATTTAGTCTATACTTGCTTGTGTGTGCATCACATAGTAAAGTTAGCTAATAACCGGATAAGAACACATGAGGTTTATAAAACAACATATCATGGTAGTAGAGGCCGATCCTTTGATCGAGCAAGCGGGGGTGCTCATTTCACGACCTTCCCCCTTCGTAGCCAAGTTCCTGAGCCAAGGCAACTTTAGTGATGACGGACACGTGGCCTTTGGTACGAGTCAGGGTTTCCTAAATTTTCCAAAAATAAAATATTTAGGTGGCAACTTTGTAATTTGGCAGAGCAGCCAATTTTGGCATTATTTGATTTAAAATCTGGTTTTCTAAAATGATTTGCCGGATTGGACTCTTTGGTGTTTATCAGTCTCACATTGCACTTTGTGAGATTAGATTCAGAACCGTGACAGGAGTCCGAACTAGAAGACCAATTCATGCCTCTTCGAAAGGGAGGCGCACGAAGAAAGTTGAGTCCACAGTTTCTGGCGACTCTGCTGGGGATTTAGAGAACTTGACTCAAACTCATGATATGTTGTTTTATTTACACTTATATGTTTCTTTGCATTGCATTTGCATCGGTGCGTTTAAGTCACAGTGTTTGCCATCTGCTATTCCTGAACGGTTTGCCGGAGGCTCGCTTGGAAAAGTGTGTTGTAAGGCTGACCGGTTTTGGGCTCTGCGACGATGGGAACACAAACCTTGGATCTGGATCACTGCTGTACTGTTTGATCCTCCTTTCACTTCTCGGTGTTTGGAGTGAGAGGTATATTAGGTGGTCTTGTTGAGGCACCCTTTTTGACCAATTGACCCAGTTGCATATCAGAAGCCTTAGAGACTGTTCCAAACTAGGATAGGTTGCTCACTCAAATGTAGGATTGTATGAAACCGCATGTGTGCGTAATGAACCCCTAGGTCCTGACGAAACTAGGAGAGGGAAACCCTACCCCACCATAGGGGTGTTTTGGCTCTCACTTGCTTGATATGTGCTGTTAGGGTGTGTCTCTACAAGAATGTATGTATCAACTGCAAGTTTGGGTATCAGTTTGAGCAAATCAGTTTTGAGGCAGAAAATTTGGCGGGTAGAAATCAGTGTTTGAGACAGATTGTCCAGCTTATGATTTCAACTATGTGTTGTCCTTGTCTAAGCCGAGGTGCCGTTCGTTTTTCTGATTTTTGCTTTTGCTTTATTTTCTTTTTGCAAGGTAGTATTTCACAATTGCTTCCAATGAGGCAGATACCCCCCGAGCACTCTGGACCAGAGTCAGGAGGATTTACCGATCTGAGGATCTTATTGGAGGACAACCAGTGTTTGTTTCACTACCCCCGGTTACGAGACGGAGGACAGTCAGGCATAGATCACCGGTTCAATATTCGCCAATTCAACGGTCACTATTTGCTTCACCTGTGTGTAGTCGGGCTCAGTTTTTTGTTTCTACCTCAGAAAGGGAATATGCACAGGTTCTGATAGATCAACACCCCTCAGACAGTATGGAGGATATGATGCGTCAACTCCAACAAACTATCGAGGCCATGCAGTGGGACCCTGTTTGCCAAGCGGAAGTTACCGCTCGCCAAACAGAGGTTGTAGCCCAGTAAGCTGAACTGATTTCCAGGCTTCAACAGCAACAACAACCACAATAAGCAGCAGCTTCTGCTTCGCACCCACCCCCACCTAGGGTTCCGATATCTGGGGATACAACTAATGTCCAAGAGAATACGGACATTCCAGTAGGGCCAGTCCCACTTCAGACTTCCAAAGCACCGGCCTATCCAACAGATACACCGTTCGAATTTGAGGTCGATCCTACTACTTTAAAAGTGAGCAAGCTTGAGAAGCTGTTCAAACGATCTCAGGAGTGAACTCGATCCCAGATACGGAGGATGGTTACACAGATTCGGCAGTGACATTACCAGATAGATTTAAAATGCCTCACATAGACTGTTTTGACAGCCCGGGCGATCCTATGGTCCACTTGAGGCTGTTCTCAGATATTCTGTGGCCGATGGGCCTGACTAGACTGCAAAAGTTATCCCTCTTTGGCCGGACCCTGTTGGGTATTACGGCTATCTGGTATGCTAAACTGGAGGATTCCGTGAAAAGGAGCTGGGAAGAGATGGCCGAGGCCTTCATCGCCCAACATTCTTATAACACTCAAATTGAGGTCACAACTTGGCAATAGTCGAAGGAGGGCTTCTCCGACTTCGTCACTCGGTAGAGGGCCAAGGCCTCCTTGATGACAACCCGACCAGCTGAGAAGGACCAGATAAGAATGGTCGTTCGTAATCTGCAACCGAAGCTGCTACAGAAGATGATTATCTTACCCCTCCCTACCTTTGCTGACCTTCATGAGATAGGGCTACAAATAGAAGATGTGATGAAACAGGGTCTGATTGACCATGAAAAGGAGCAGCCCAAGAGGGTGTTTACACGTAGTTCGAATGCGGCTACGAGTAGCAATGCAGCTGTGAGGACTTCTGAAGTTGGTATGGTCACCACCACACCAAAAATAGCTACACCCTTTACCGGCACATACGGAGCCACCCCACAACCGGCAAAATACCCACCCCGGGGCCAGAGGGTTTTCACTATGTTCTACATGTCTCTATCCAAAGCCTTGGGGGTCCTGATTAGAAAGGGCATCTGAAGCCCCCGGAGCCGTGCCCATTGCCAAATACCCTCTCTCCAACACACAACACGGCCAAATATTGCGCTTTCCACCAGTAGCATGGCCATGACACCGACCTATGCTTTAGACTCCGCCATGAGATCCAGGATCTCATTGACAACAAAGTGATAGCGCCTCCTAAGAAGCCTAACGTCACTACAAACCCTTTTCTACCACATAACCAACCCCCACCACCTAGGCAAGTAAACCTAATCCAAGCAATGGCCGTCCCATATGACCTTAGCATATACATCACTCCCTCCCACTTGCCTAAGCCGGCGCTGTTCATCCCAAAAAGCACAGACTTGTGCATGATGAGCGCGTCCATATCCCAACCCAAACTTATGGTGGTGGCTGTGATAGAAGAAGGCATGCCTGAGGGCTCTGTGAGCTTAATTGAGGAAGCATAAAACCCTTGCCGTTTTATTGCGCTAGCCGATCAAGCCAAGCCGATAGTGGAATTGCCGATGGGGATAGAGGTTAATGTAGTTCGGGAAGACGGGTCGAGCTAGGGCTTGGATGATTTAGCTGAGCTTGAGGAGGACATCAGTAATCTACAGTTCTTTGATGAACAGGATTTGGGGAATGTACAAATCGGTTGGTTTGACATGAACAGAGCAACGGATAATACAGGGTGGCTTAGTGATGAGCCGGATGTTGATGAGGGGTCTCAACCAAAGCAGGGACAGTTGGAAACGGGAACGTCTACACCGGCCAGAACGGTCGACAACAAGAAAGAGTTGTCGGAGAGCATCGGTACAAAGAATTTTGCTCAAGAATTGGGTAGCTTGTGTACAGCTGATACAGAACAGGAGGCCGCACTGAGGGGGTTCGAATAGGAAAGAATTAAGACTGATCAGAGGGCTAGAAAAGCCAAAGCCCCCGCGGGGACTGATTGTGTTGTGAACACGGGAACAATTACAGTGGAATCAGATTATTGTTTGTCGGTTGCCGAAGGAATGTGGTGGGAAGACGATGATTTGCGTCTTGCCCATATTGATGAGGATTGGGGACATAATCTACCGGATGATACGTGGTATACCGAAGAAGTGGATCACATGACTCGAAGTGGGCGGTATTTTAAGCCCCCACACTTGGACCAGCCGGAGGCATTAGGGAAGAATAGGGAAGCAGAGAAGCAGAAAGATAAACTGTTAGAGGAGGAAGCTGTACTGAAGCAGCTGAAAAAGATTCAAGCAGACATCTCCATTTGGGGATTGCTCATGGCCTCACGAGTGCATAGACAAGTCGTCCTATCAGCAATGGATAAGGCTAAGCTCTCTATTGAGACAACCCCTGAGCAGTTAGTGGGACTAGTGTTCCCAGGTGGTGCTTTACCGACTTTGACTTTCATAGATAAGGAATTGCCGCCCAAGGGCCCTGAACACAACAAGCCATTATACATCTCTGTAGAATGTAAAGAAAAATGGATACCAGTTGTCTTGGTTAATACGGGATTTGCAATCAATGTGTGTTCGTCGCGCACGGCCTACGCTATCGGTTTGAGTCGGCAGATTTCACACCAACAGCCCAGGTAATTCGGGCTTATGACAATACAAGTTGGGAAGTGATGGGGACAGTGCGGATCAGAACTCAGGTTGGCCGGGCACAACAAGACATTGAATTCCATGTCCTGGATGTTCCAGCCACCTTTAATTTACTCCTTGGACGGCTGTGGCTGCACCAAGTAAGAGCTGTCTCTTCCACTCTACATCAAATGCTGAAATACCCCTATGGGAAGGGGGTAGCTATAGTTTTTGGGAACTCTTCCATACATCCACCACCGGAGATTACTACACCGGTCTTGGAAATTGCGTACAGTGAGGAGGATGTCTTTTTGTCTGGGTTCACCTTGGCCGAGGCCTGAGTAGTGTAGGATATTTTGGCTGTTGATGAAGGACTGTATGTCAGTGCACAATCTGTCTACCTCATGAATAAGCTTCAACATATGCTCAGAATGGGATTGGAAAGGAGCGGCCGGAAGGGCATCGCTGCATTGGCCAAAGTGCCACACAACCCTTATACCTTTGGTCTAGGTTACACGCCTACCAAAGAGGATTGGTTAAGAAAAGGAAAGGAGATGGCAGGAAGAGCCAAGGCTAAACAAGCTGGGAAGCACTATGAGTAGGTGCATAGACCTATTCAAGGAACCTTGAACGGCCGCTTTGTCCTGGAAGGGGAGGATTTCTCATTTTATGGCCTTCTTGAGCCATGGTTGAATTCTGAGAAGCGACATTTTCCCAGCTTCGAGATCTTTTTCGACCTACAGTTGCAAGGGGATGAAGTTGCAGAAGAGCAGACTGACCTACCAGCAGAGGTTGAATAATGCAAAGAGGATGAGTCCGATGGCACAGAACTTGAGATGGGAGCAGCGCTGGCTTGTCTACTCTCGGATCCTTAGTCACATCAGAGTGCTTGGGGGATGACTTCTCTGTTTCCATGATTGGAGATCAATCGGCTGTGGACCCTTCTTCTGGCATTTTGGATGCATCTATCGCACCCTCCCTCGTTTGGCAGCACGAGGAAGGCTTTTTGTCCAGCAGTTTTGAGTCAGGTAGTGAATCGAAATCTGATTCCACATAGTCTATGGAGTCAGAATCAGATTCTAGTTCTTCTGAGTCAGAGTTCGATATTCCTGGGGTTGATAACCTGGATGTCGTTGTTTTGTCCAGGTCGACTTTTTTCTTTTCTTTTGAGTCTGTTGTAACCGAGGAATTGGACGAACTAGAAGTTGTTAATGAGAATGGTACCACTACTGTTTCTGAGTACTTTTCTGTGCCGCTCGTTTATTACATTAATTAGGATTTTCAAAACTTTGATAAAAACGACAAGGAAGAAATTCCTCCGATTTTGAAACATTTGATTGATCGAGAGGAGGAGAGGTTTGTAAAACCTTTGGTTGATGAAATCACTTTAATTAATGTTGGTACTGAGAAGGATCCGCGTCTGGTCTAGATCGGGTCCACGTTGTCTTAGGAGGAACGCGAGTGCTTAGTCGCTTTATTAAAAGATTTCAAAGATGTTTTCACGTGGTCCTACGAAGACATGCCTGGAATCAATCCTGAGATTGTACAGTACCGGATCCCTTTTAATCCTGAGGCCCGACCCGTCAAGCAAAAACTTTGAAGAATGTGCCCGGACAGGCTTTGAAGATTAAGGAAGAGGTCACCAAGCAGATAGATGCAGGGTTCCTGTTAGTATATGAGTATCCTACTTGGTTGGCCAATATTGTTCCGGTGCCGAAGAAAGATGGCAAAATTTGGGTGTGTGTGGATTTCAGAGATCTAAACAAAGCCAGTCCGAAGGATGACTTTCCTCTACCGCACATCGGCGAATTGGTGGACTTCACTGCAGGGCATGCGTTGCTCTCCTTTATGGATGGATTTTTTGGGTATAACTAGATCTTGATGGCACCCGAGGATAGGGAGAAGACTGCCTTCACCACCCCGTGGGGGACCTACTACTATAGGGTGATGCCGTTCGGTTTGAAGAATACTGGGGCTACTTATTAATGGGCTGCAACTATGACATTGCACGATATGATCCACAAAGAGGTTGAGGTGTACGTGGACAACATGATTGTCAAGTCCAAGGAAAGAGAGGGCCATTACACCACCTTGAAGAAATTTTTCCAACGGATTAGAGAGTGTCGGTTGCGACTGAATCCTCAGAAATGTACTTTTGGTGTTACAGCAGGGAAAATAATGGGGTTCTTGATTACACAAGGGGAATTGAGGTTGATCCTTTCAAGATCAAGGCCATCTTAGAAATACCACCACTAAGAACTGAAAAGGAGGTGCGAGGCTTTCTGGGTAAAATGCAATTCATAAGATGGTTTATTGCAAAATTAACCTTGACTTGTAAACCACTATTTGGTCTCCTGAAGAAAGGAAAGAAATTCCAATGGGATGACTGATGCCAAGTTGCTTTCGAGCAGATCAAGCAGTATCTATAGAACCTACCCGTGTTGTCACCGCCAGAGCTAGAGAAGCCGTTGATTTTGTATCTGTTAGTAACCGACATAACAATGGGCTGCATGCTTGCGCAGGAATCTGAGGATAGGGTGGAGAAGGCCATCTATTACCTGAGCAAGAAGATGCTGGAATATGAGACCTGTTACACTTCGCTCGAGAAGGCTTGTTTAGGTTTGGTATGGGCTACCAGGAAGTTGAGGCACTGCCTGTTAGCTCATTCTGTAATACTCGTTTCGAGATTAGATCCCATCAAATATCTCTTTGAGAAACCAGCACTTACGGGTTGGCTAGCCCGTTGGTTGCTTCTTCTCTCCGAATTTGATTTAAAGTACATGACTCATGAGTCTGTGAAAGGGAGAGCGGTAGCGGAGTTCCTAGCCGATCACCCAGTGGAAAGAGACGAAGCAGCAGAGTATCTGTTCCCGGATGAGGTCATTCTGCAGGTCAAAGAAGAGATTTGGACTATGTACTTTGACGGAGCATCTAACCAGTACGGGTATGGGATAGGGGTGTTGCTGACAGTGCTTGACAATTCCCACATATCTTTAGCTTTCAAACTCCGGTTCAAGGTATCTAACAATGAAGAAAAATACGAGGCATGTATCGCTGGCTTAGAAGCTGTCCTGGAACTAGGGGCAAAACGGTTGGACGTCATTGGGGACTCGAACCTCGTTGTGTCTCAAACGAAAGGAGACTAGAAGGTTAAAGAAGAAAAGATGAAAATCTATCACCAAACCCTGGACGTTCTGATTCCCAGGTTTGAGAAGCTAACCTTCACGCATCTATTAAGAGAGAGCAACAAGTTCGCTGACGCTTTATCAACTCTATCTTCCATGATAGACATCCTTTTGGAAGTCCGGATGCGTCCAATCATTATTGAACAGAGGTATGTGCCGGCCTACGAGCTGATTGCCGCAATAGATGAAGTACAAGATCAGAACCCCTGGTATCATAATATCTAGAATTTCTTAGAAAAGGAGGCTTATCCACTAGGGGCAAATACCAAAGATAAAAGGGCAATACAGTGAATGGCTGCTCAATTTATTATCTGTGGGGGTAAATTGTACAAACGAGGCCATTTGGGAATGCACAAATTGTGTGTTGATGAAGAAGAGTCGAAGCGACTAATGGAGGCCATCCACGGAGGAGAGTGCGGATCGCACATGAATGGAGTGATGCTAGCTCGGAAGATTCTGAGACAGGGTTACTACTGGTCAACCATGGAGGAGGATTGTATTGGTTTTATTCGGCGATGCCACAAATGCCAAATCTATGCAAATCGCATGAACATCCCGCCGTCGAAGCTGTACAACGTGATTTCACCATGGCTGTTTTCAGTTTGGGGAATTGATGTTATTGGGGCAGTTACTCCGAAGGGGTCAAATGGGTATGAGTATATTCTGGTGGCAATAGACTACTTTACAAAGTGGGTCGAGGCCTAATCCTACGTAGTGCTGAAAGCGTCACACATAGCCAAGTTCATTAGGAATAACATTATCTTTTGCTATGGAGTCCCGAATGAGATCATCTCGGACAATGGTTCCCACTTCAAGAAAGAAGTGATTGACTTGTTGGAGAAATACAACGTGGCTTTTCATAAGTCATCCGCATATCGGCCGCAAACCAACAGAGCTGTTGAGGTTGCCAACAAGAATGTCAATTATATTTTATAGAAGATGGTAGAAACCTACAAGGACTGGCCAGATAAGCTACCATTTGCCCTTTGGGGTTACAGAACGCCAATTCGGACTTCTATTGGGGCAACTTCGTATTCTCTGGTTTATGGGATGGAGGCTGTTCTTCCGATTGAAGTTGAGGTTCCGTCACTACGGGTTATGGTTGAGTGCCAGATAGTGGAAGTAGATGGGCAGCAAAACAAGTTCGAGGAACTTATGTTGTTCGACGAGAGGAGGCTGAAAGCACTGTACCATGTCCAAGGTTATGAACGCAGGATTGCCGGGGCTTTCAACAAGAAAGTTAAGTCCAAGAATCTGAAAGAAGGGGATTTAGTGCTTAAAGACAACCGAGCTCCCATCTATGACCCTAGGGGTAAGTTCAGACCTAATTGGATTGGTCCTTACAGCATCAAGTCTATTTGTCGGGTGGAGCTGTCATTCTTATGGACCTAGATGGCCTTGAATTCTCCTAACCAATCAACACGGACAAGTTAAAGAAATACTACCCCTGAGTGGCTCGCTAGGTCGAAAACCCGAAAGGGCGACTTAGGCAAAAGTTAGAGCACAAAAAATTTTAAATAAGAAAAACTGAACTCGCGAGGTTGAAAACCCAGAAAGGGCAGCCTTGGCAAAAGTTAGAGTGCAAAAGGAAAGTGTTAAAACCAGAGTGAACCCGCACCGAACTATGTAAGGCTTGATTCCCATCTCTGGGATACGTAGGCAACTTCATTCTGAAGTCCAGCCATAAACACTTCCAAATCAATTGTGTCCATATGATTATTGGTCATCTTTGTCTTTTCTGCATCCAAGAGTTCGGTTGTAAACTCCAGTGCAGTGCTATTCAGACAAGGGGAAACTTTCCAGTCATCGGATTTGGGGTTGTACATCTCAGCGATAGATTCCGGGTGTGTCCAGTTGTAATCCATATCGAAAATGGTTTTGAAAAGTTTTAATAAAAGTTGATTTTGTTCAAATTAATCTTTTTACAACTTAGAACATTTTTGGACGAAACGGAAAATTTTCAGTACCCACAACCTTCAATTTTCATTGATTTCAATACAGAGTTCTCCACCTCTTGATGTAAATCGAAGTTTCTTTTTATTACATTTAAAAGGAAAACTTGAAAGTATAGATTAAAGCAATAAACTTGGGGCATAGTTGAGTCAGGTGTTCCTGCGTCCCTTCCCAGAGCTTGAGGAAGCTTCAGATGCCAAAGTAGGCTCGGTTTGTGCCTCATCTTCAAGCCAAGCTATCATTCGCCAGAAAGGGCGCAACTGAAATTGGGAGCGGGGGCCAGAAGTTCTCTTGTTCTGCATGCAGTGGAATACCGAGCTAGCTGTGTGCCTTAGATCGGAAATAAAGCTGAATACTCTACCCCCTCTTCTAGGCAAGACTGGTCGTGACCAAACTGATGCCGGAACCAAAATGGAAAATAGAAGACCCAGTGTGTCAAGCCAACCAACTGAATGCCAGGCTGCCAGGACATGCTGTAGCTCATCTCAGGCAGATCAAACCAGGGGCAACGCCAAACAATGTCAACAGTAGATCTGTTGCACATCCAGTGGCACCACCATCCCTCGTTTGGGAAATCGACTAGCCGAGGGCAAAAGAAATAGCCACGAGCTGAATATGCGGTGCAAGTGTCCACTACTTTCAGCCTAACCATAAGCCATACCTGGGGAGGGATGAAAAATAAAAGAGATTAAAGAATAGAGAGGTGTACATAGAGAGAAAAGTAAGAAAGGGTTTTGAGAGAAAAACAGCGCCTGAGGGCTGAGTGATGTGAGAAACACACGTGAGAAGGGTGGGAAACATTACCTGCAAGAGTAGTGGACTTCCTACAAACTTGGTTGTTTCCCGACGATGGAAAGCATCCAAACCCATTAAAGTCTCAGCTAGTGCCAAGCCAATGCAGCTCTTGCCCTCTTTCAAGCCTTGGGCCACTTCAATCAAGTGAATGCTAGACCCTCTGAAGCTAGAGGCAAGCAGAAAATGGGCCAACATACACAAGCAGAGGGCATGCTGCCGAAAACTTTGCGAAAGACGGTCGCCGCGATCGTCAGCGTCAAAAAACCGATGAGTCAGACTTGGAATGTCTAGTTCTCCGTTGTGAACCAAAGATCGAGCATCATGTAAAGTAATCCCACACATCTGTCCTAAAGCTTGGATGTGGCCAAAGTGAGACTGGGGCAAGATTTCCTCGTCACATCAGGATTCCATCAAAGCTTCGAATTCTTCGATTGTGGGGCATAGCTCTTGTCCGCCAAAGCTGAAAAAATGTGTAACCAGATTCCAGCGTCTAGCCGTGGCATGGAGGAACGGGAAACACAGTGGAGTGCGACTCAGCAGAAATAGTGCATTTATCCCGAAACCTCAGAAATTTAACTTTTCCGCGCCATCTAAAGTTGCAATCCAAGTCGAGAGTTTTTCGACAAAGAATGGCTCCATTTGTGGCAGAAACAGAGCTGGAATGAAGAAACTACGAAGTTGGGGCTTTTGTAGAAGATAAGGTGTTGAGTGGAAGATAGGTGGCAACAATCTGGACGTTCCTTACACTAATGACCGACCGGCCAGTGTTGGTGGCCGACCGGCCAGTGTTGGTGGCCGACCGGCCACTTTTGTAGCCGATCGGCTAGTAATAGTCGCCGACAACCATTTTTGATGGCTGACAGCATTTGTTTATGGCCGATGGCCTTTTATTTGGCTCTCTGGTCCATCCATGTGTTAAAAGTGCCAAGAACCTGTCTTTTGTTCCACTCTCGGTGCATTTCTTCCGTCTCTCTTTAAGAATTTTGTTGTTTTGCTTATCAAGTTGTTGATTTGCTTATTGAGTTGTATTTGTTTGGTTGTCGAGTTGTTGTTTTGTTCATTGAGTTGTTTTACTTTGTTTGTTATGTGTTGGTTGGTTCATTACCTGATTAAGCAATTGCCAATACAATTTTCAATTTCTATCAAAACCCTGTTTTTGTGTAAAATGGTGCGATGCGATGAATGCTCATAATACAAAATGCAACACTTTTAATCAAAAAGTTGTTTTCATTCCAATCATGGTTTCTTTTTTTACAAAAGAGTACAAGTTTTAAGAAAATAAAACTGCCTAAGGTTGTATAATGTGCTAACACTACTAGCAAAAAAAAAGAAATAAAGCAAAAAAGCATATGAATCAGTGCCACCCATCTCAAGATCGAGAGGCCCTCTTCATCCTCTTCCTGGGCATGGACTCGGAGCTATCGTCATCGGCGCCACTATTTGAGCCAGAGCCCTCTTCAGCATCTCCGCTCCTCTTCCCGGAGCCATCCTCAACATCGCCACCGTCCTCGAAACCTGAGCCGGTACCGTCGCCTCCACCTTCAGATGACTCTGACTGCGGGTTCGCTGGCTCCTCGTTCTTATCTATCTCATCATCCTCTAGGATAGGCTCTGGTGGATTGCTCTCCACATGAGTACGTCTGGCTCCGCCTCGACTGTGCGTCAGAGTCCCTCGTCTCTCTCTCCCCGCTGAGGAGGGAGGGACTGAAGGTCCTGCCGCAGCTCCCACTGGGGCGGCCAGTGGAACTGGGATCTGAAAAAGGATCTAAAAAGGGAAGTTCATCAGAATACATTAGTTGTAGTGTATATCAGATGCAGTCTATGTATGCAGTGTGTGGGAGCAGTGTATCAATGCAGTGGTGTTGATGTAATGAATTCAGATCAGTGCGGTTTTGGGGCAAATTGCAGTAGAAATGCTAATGCGTCAGCAGAGAATTTCATGGCAAACTGAGGAAACTTACTAGGTATCCTGTACAGATTGAGTAGGTTCAGGCTGCTCTGAACCATCCCCATCAGAAAAGTTGCAAGCTCGAGAGCCTATTCGGTGTACTCTATGGAAGCCTGCAAATGTGTTGAGATGATCAGTAGTCTACAAAGCATAACTGAAATGAATTGAATGTGCAAAACGTAAAGTATGGTACATACTGGGGTCGGGCCTCGAACTCCGACAAGCTCATGACTAGTTGGTATGGGTTCAATGGGAATCTGATAAGTCTCCCCCCTAGATACCCAGCAAGTCAATGTGGTAGGCAGCTCTGGCCACCCCGTTCTCTACCTCACCCGAAGGCCTCTCCTATCATAAGCATTGGATGCCCTGGATCCTCCCACTCTCTCTCCTGACACTGGAGTTCTGGCTCTCTCACCTCCACGGGCTCCAGTCAGAGGCGACATGAGGTATATCTGGATAAAGACAGTGTAATTGTGATACCCCTGTTCCATAACATGCTAATTGGTCCCTAATACGTATATGATTTTTGTGTGCCATTATGTGAATATATGCGATTTTAGAATTCTACCTGTTCACCGTAGGAATATCTGTTTGAATAATCTGCTTTGGAAATTAAATTGAGGGCCTTATCGGCCACAGAACCCGAAATTGATTACGCCATTGTGATTGACATAATTTTTAGAGCCTACGGTCAAATTTAATTAGAAATTGATTCTGGTCAGATTAAACTGATTAAATTGATGAATTTTAGCCCAAATATTTTATATTAAAATATTATATTAGTGGGGCTTGTTGTATGATAGCACTACACTTCCCTTTAACTCTTATGAATTCAAAAATCTGAGGGATTCAATTGTGAGAGAGTGAGGGCCGGCCTTAGTGAGAGAAAGGGAGAGAAATTGTGCAATTTGGCTTAAAGCTTGGAAATTTTGGGGATTTAGCTCAAGAATTGACTAGAGCTTAGAAGATCAAAGCTTCTAGGTGAGTAATTCTTGGATTATAGTTCGTAATTTTGTGTGTTCAAGCTAATTTGGTGATCAAGAGTAAGATTGAAATGAAATTGTGTTGGAATTGTTGAATTGAAGCTTAATATGTGCATGCATGTAAGAAATTACTTTGAAATTGCATGTTTGAGCACAAATGTGTGTAATCCATGTGAAATGTTAAAGGAAACTCATGTTTTGATCACCATTTGGGTTATCCAAGTTGAGAATGTGGCTAATTCATCACATGCATGTACAATTTGAGAAGATATGAGCTTGAATGCATGAATTTGTTATGTTGGTGTTGAGTTTGACATATTTTGGGCCATACATGTAGATAAATCAAGAAATTGAGCTTCATAATGTTATAATCTTGCATTGGTACCATGTTGGTATGATTATATTTGAGATTTGAGCCATTGCATGCAAGTAATGTAGCTGGAAAATCGAATTGGAGCTCAAGAACTCAACCTGGGATTTCCAGAATTTTGCTGTCCGCTCGAGCGGGGGAACTGCCGCTCGAGCGGGAAAATCGTGCTCCCAGCACTTTTTGCAGACATGGCTCCCGCTCGAGCAGGGGATTTGACGCTCGAGCGGGGAGCTATGTAGACAGGCAGTCCGCTCGAGCGGCCGAGTTCACGCTTGAGTGGGAATTTGAGGTAACCAGCACTTTTGCAGGCTTAAGGGTTCGCTCGAGCGGGGAAGTCCACGCTCGAGCGGGACCTTGTTTTCTGAAACTTTGAAAATGCATTATGTGTTCTGTTTTTTCCGTTCTCTTTCACTTGTAAACACTCTTAGGCATATGTTAAGCATTGTAAATGAGTTAATGAGATAAGAATAAAGCCTAATGAGGAGTATGTGAATTAAAGAACGGATCGAACTGTTAGTGACCCTTTTGTGTTCATGAAATGTGTAGGGTCAAGCTTCAGGGCAAATCCACAAGCCGATCATGGTGAGTAATATCGATGTTGAATGCTTGTGAATGTCCAATGGTTTACTCCCTTATATGCTGTATGAGTTGCTAATTGGGATTCTGGACAAAAGTCTGACATGAATAGATAAATGGACCAAAGGTCGTTCTGATAAACATAAATGGACCAAAGGTCGTTTTGATAAACATAAATGGACCAAAGGTCGTTTTGATAGAACTGAATGGACCGAAGGTCGTTTTGATAGAATTGAACGGACCGAAGGTCGTTTTGATAGAAATGAACGGACCGGAGGTCGTTTTGACATATATGAATGGACCGAAGGTCGTTTTGACATGAATGAGTGGGCCGCAGGCCGTTTTGACACAAATAAGTGGGCGGAAGGCCGTTTTGACACGAATATGTGGGCGGAAGGCCGTTTCGACACGAATAAGTGGGCCGAAGGCCGTTTTGACATAAATGAATGGGCCGAAGGCCATTTTGACAAAAATGAACGGGCCGAAGGCCGTTTTGACAATAAATGAATGGGCCGAAGGCCGTTTGGCATGAATGGAAATCTGAATAGGCCAAAGGCCAGAATGTTGAAACTACGGTCACTTGATTTGAATTTCGTATAGTCATATATATCTGTTAAATAGAAATATGAATTGGGCCCAAGGCCGTTTGGAGCATGTTGTTCTACATTGTTATGTAGTTTTTGTATTTGATATTATTCACTGGGCTATCGCTCACGCTCATTCATGTGTTTGTAGGTGAGCCAAGAGAAGTTCAAACCCAGCCCCAGTGAAGTCAGCCGGGAACAACATGAGTTTTGGAGAGTCAGCCTTGTGTCTCACGCACGAGACCCATCCTTGCCATTTTGTTATGTATTCATATTTTGTCTTGTTGGCAAGGACTTGTGTATTTCTGTATATAGTTCTGTTATGGGTTGACTTAGTTTGGATGATCCTGTTTGTAAAGAATTTTATGGTACTGTACTTTGGATGTGGGTTATTAACGTGTATATGCATGGTTTGTTTTGAAGTGCATGTAAGCACGGCTCTATGGACAAAGTTTTAAATTTTGCTTCCGTTTGGCCCCTTCACTCTGTTGAGTTACGTCTGTTTTGGTTTGAGGCCATAGGTAATCCCAGGATTGCTGGCCGGTTATGTCCTTAACCCATAGGGGCGGGTTCGGGTCATGACAGAGTGGTATCAGAGCACGAGTTAATAATTCACACACTTGTCCAAAAGAGCAATAAGCGTCTAGAAAAGATCTAGGATGCATTCATGTGAATAAATGTTCTGCCTCAGCTAGATTCGTACCAGTGGTAGGAATTGCTACGCAGGATAGAGTAATTACACTCATCCCAGAAAGCACTCAAAATACTGTGATTGTTATCCCAGGTATCCTTATTGTTTACGAATGAATGCTTATGTGTTGATTGATTTTGAATTAGTACATGTATACATCTTTGCTTGGGATATTATTTGATTCGAATAGGCATATCCTTTCGTATCTGCCGCATGTGTATTTAGATTGGCTGGACCCACAAGATCGAGACCGTATTCATTGAATGTATATGCTCCAGTGGGAAATTTGTGAAATATGTATTGGGATATCGATTAACTCTGCATATGCACATGTACATCTGAACCTATGCTCGGGGTGATTTGTTATGTTACTAACCTCAATGACTGAATCATTGGAATTATGATTCCGTAATTATGTGACTGAGTTGGGCACCCCAAATGATGAACCTTATAATTGGGAGACCATGTAGTTTGACTAGTAGAAAATTGATTGGGCTATGTGGCTATATTGGGTTTAGCTCATATACCTATGCTTTTGTGACTAATTTGGAACTTTTGCATAATAATCCTATACTATGCGTACCCGAGGAACTCTGTTTAATGTATTACTGTGCACCATGTTCTTGTATATAAGACTTATTTGGGAACTGCTATACTGATTATGATACGTACGTCCTAATATGAACACTTGCATGCTTATGTAACTACACCTGAACTTATGTGGACAATGCTATATGGTATATGATCTGAAATACTTTGATATGAACGGTTGTGATGAATGACTCTGATTTGACTTTGAGAACTGATGAACTTAGGACAGTTGTGAAACCATCGACCATGTACCTTAGCAAACGAAGTATGCCTTACAGAACCGAATGTGCCCCATTTGAGAAAACTTTTATCTAGTTCATTCTGATGGAACTTTTGTTTGATTTTGCCTGCTAGAACCCTCGCCCGATATAACTTGATGGAACCTTTGTTTGATTTAATTTGGCAAGACCAGTGTCGGGATTGGTTTGATAAGACCCTCTATCTGATTTAATTTTGTAAAAAAGGATTGAGGATTGCCTGTAAATAAATAGCCAGATTATTCTTGGCAGGAAAAAAATTGATAGACCTAAAACGTGAATCTGTTTAGAGTACTTGACCTATGTGAAGGACCTCTTGTGGGCTATCAACAGATTGATCTAACCATGAACACCGTTAAGAACCAACCCCCAACTATTGAGGACATATGTGTTAAAAATGAACCGAATTGTGCAAACCCTGTGATTGGGTGTCGTAAGGAGTATTATCTCATCTTTGTTTGTTTGACGCTATGGGAACCGATGGCGGCAGATTGATTTGATTATAAGCGGTACTGAACATTTGTCTTTGACTGATCAGAACATGTCTTGTAAGGGAGAGTGGTTGCTTCAGTGTTATTAGATTTTGGGAAATCAGGTTAGAGTGAATGGTATTATGTTTGTTTTGATGACATTCTTGGGATGTCCTTTCGTGCTAGGGGACGTTAAGCCTATGTAGCACCTTTGATTGAGATATCTTTTGCCACCGACGGTTTCATACGGGTGGGTTTGACTAATCAACCTCGAGTCGGCCACCGACGGTCATGAACGGGTGTGCTTCGATTCCGAGACGATTATTCCTTTGTTTTGTCCGGAATGTCATCCTTAGGTATTATGAAGATGTTTTAACATCCAAGAAACTTTGAAAAACCTTGATTGTCCGAAAGTGTGTGAATTCAGTACGCTTTGTAAATAACTGCTCAGTGTCATCATATTCTGTGATTGGGGCTCTGAGAGTGTGTAAATTGTGTTTGGCATGTGATTGACTCCTTTGATAATGCGTTTGACATCCTGAGGATTTACGTGTATGAATTACCTTAGCTTTTAACGACTATTAGATATTGTGAAAGGACCCGATGGGGCAAGGGATTGAATATTGAACTGAAATGTGAACCGTAAACTGTGAAATGAATTAAGAACACGTGTATGGTGTTAGAAAGCGACTGCCTCGATGTTATTGTACCTTACAATCAGTATTATGGGGATATCTGGACTATGTGCATGGTATGGGTAAGTGCTTCGATACTACCTTTGTTAATTCGGAAATCAGTATCTGGATCCACTGTATATTCCTGAAGATTTCTGATTGACTTCGGATAATTGTGATGAATCACTGAACTAAAGACCGAATCGGATTGTAAATTGTGGAATTATTGAAGAATGAATTTAACTTTTGTAACAAGGGAATAGACCGGACTGCTATGGTAAAATTGGCTGGCATTTGAAATGAATATGTGGGTGACCTATTATGAAGAAGGAAATTATTGAATTGTGTCTAAATACTTTTCGGTGCCAACAGGTCAAAATCGAATATCAGATAGTGATGGGACTACTTCAACCTTTCTTTATTTTGGAATGGAAGTAGGGATATGTGACTACGAACTTCATTGTGGGGTTACCTTGAGCACCCAAGGTATAATTCCGGTTTGAGTTATTGTATGTAAAATTTTGTATGATGCTTGTAGACTAGCCACTGTTTACATCGATAAGATTGCTCGTTTACATGGGGTCCCAGTATCTATTGTTTAGACAGAAATTCTAAAATGTGTTTGAATTTTGACAAGCCTTCAAGAGGCAATGGGGGCTCAGCTTCTGTTCTGTTCTGTTACCCGGATCCGGCGGTTCCTTTATGGAACTGGTTATTCGTAACCTCACGTGTATATGTTCTGTTTTGTTCTGTTCCATTAATGCTAATGGATGTATCACGTAAACTTAATCATGACTTATGATTTCTTTATATGATCTGGACAAATTATGAATTTGATACGAAACTGAATTATGATTCGGCGCTGTCTTCCATCCGCAAATTGATGTATGATCAGAAAGAACTTTTTAGATTTTTGGGAGGAATGCTCCAAAGATATGCATTAGATTTTTCAGGGGAGTTGGAAAGATCTATCCATCGTTGGCAAACTTTGCTTGCAACAACAGCTCACACTCTAGTTTTGGCATGGCACCATACAAGCCTTGTATGGCGGAAAAAGGTAAATCTCTGACTGATTAAGAATAGAGCGTTGCTTGATTTTGAGACTAAGTGAATGACTATTAAGAAGGATTGGAACCGTTGAATGAAAAGTGTTCCGAATTGTTTCGAAATGAAGGTAAAATAAGTTTGGAGGACCAAACTTCCTAAGGGGGGAAGACTGTGATACCCTTGTTCCGTAACATGCTAATTGGTCCCCAATACGTATGTGATTATATGTTTTGATATGATTTTTGTGTGCCATTATGTGAATATATGCGATTTTAGAATTCTACCTGTTCACCGTAGGAATATCTGTTTGAATAATCTGCTTTGGAAATTAAATTGAGGGCCTTATCGGCCACAGAACCCGAAATTGATTACGCCATTGTGATTGGCATAATTTTTAGAGCCTACGGTGAAATTTAATTAGAAATTGATTCTGGTCAGATTAAACTGATTAAATTGATGAATTTTAGCCCAAATATTTTATATTAAAATATTATATTAGTGGGGCTTGTTGTATGATAGCACTACACTTCCCTTTAACTCTTATGAATTCAAAAATCTGAGGGATTCAATTGTGAGAGTGAGTGAGGGCCGGCCTTAGTGAGAGAAAGGGAGAGAAATTGTGCAATTTGGCTTAAAGCTTGGAAATTTTGGGGATTTAGCTCAAGAATTGACTAGAGCTTAGAAGATCAAAGCTTCTAGGTGAGTAATTCTTGGATTATAGTTCGTAATTTTGTGTGTTCAAGCTAATTTGGTGATCAAGAGTAAGATTAAAATGAAATTGTGTTGGAATTGTTGAATTGAAGCTTAATATGTGCATGCATGTAAGAAATTACTTTGAAATTGCATGTTTGAGCACAAATGTGTGTAATCCATGTGAAATGTTAAAGGAAACTCATGTTTTGATCACCATTTGGGTTATCCAAGTTGAGAATGTGGCTAATTCATCACATGCATGTACAATTTGAGAAGATATGAGCTTGAATGCATGAATTTGTTATGTTGGTGGTGTTGAGTTTGACATATTTTGGGCCATGCATGTAGATAAATCAAGAAATTGAGCTTCATAATGTTATAATCTTGCATTGGTACCATGTTGGTATGATTATATTTGAGATTTGAGCCATTGCATGCAAGTAATGTAGCTGGAAAATCGAATTGGAGCTCAAGAACTCAACCTGGGATTTCTAGAATTTTGCTGTCCGCTCGAGCGGGGGAACTGCCGCTCGAGCGGGAAAATCGTGCTCCCAGCACTTTTTGCAGACATGGCTCCCGCTTGAGCGGGGGATTTGACGCTCGAGCGGGGAGCTATGTAGACAGGCAGTCCGCTCGAGCGGCCGAGTTCACGCTTGAGCGGGAATTTGAGGTAACCAACACTTTTGCAGGCTTAAGGGTTCGCTCGAGCGGGGAAGTCCACGCTCGAGCAGGGACCTTGTTTTCTGAAATTCTGAAAATGCATTATGTTCTGTTTTGTTTTTTTCCGTTCTCTTTCACTTGTAAACACTCTTAGGCATATGTTAAGCATTGTAAATGAGTTAATGAGATAAGAATAAAGCCTAATGAGGAGTATGTGAATTAAAGAACGGATTGAACTGTTAGTGACCCTTTTGTGTTCATGAAATGTGTAGGGTCAAGCTCCGGGCAAATCCACAAGCCGATCACGGTGAGTAATATCGATGTTGAATGCTTGTGAATGTCCAATGGTTTACTCCCTTATAAGCTGTATGAGTTGCTAATTGGGATTCTGGACAAAAGTCTGACATGAATAGATAAATGGACCAAAGGTCGTTCTGATAAACATAAATGGACCAAAGGTCGTTTTGATAAACATAAATGGACCAAAGGTCGTTCTGATAAACATAAATGGACCATAGGTTGTTTTGATAAACATAAATGGACCAAAGGTCGTTTTGATAGAACTAAATGGACCGAAGGTCGTTTTGATAGAACTGAACGGACCGAAGGTCGTTTTGATAGAAATGAACGGACCGGAGGTCTTTTTGACATATATGAATGGCTGAAGGTCGTTTTGACATGAATGAGTGGGCCGAAGGCCGTTTTGACACAAATAAGTGGGCCGAAGGCCGTTTTGACACGAATATGTGGGCCGAAGGCCGTTTTGACACGAATAAGTGGGCCGAAGGCCGTTTTGACATAAATGAATAGGCCAAGGCCATTTTGACAAAAATGAACGGGCCGAAGGCCGTTTTGACAATAAATGAATGGGCCGAAGGCCGTTTTGACATGAATGGAAATCTGAATGGGCCAAAGGCCAGAATGTTGAAACTACGGTCACTTGATTTGAATTTCGTATAGTCATATATATCTGTTAAATAGAAATATGAATTGGGCCCAAGGCCGTTTGGAGCATGTTGTTCTACATTGTTATGTAGTTTTTGTATTTGATATTATTCACTGGGCTATTGCTCACGCTCATTCATGTGTTTGTAGGTGAGCCAAGAGAAGTTCAAACCCAGCCCCAGTGAAGTCAGCCAGGAACAACATGAGTTTTGGAGAGTCAGCCTTGTGTCTCACGCACGAGACCCATCCTTGCCATTTTGTTATGTATTCATATTTTGTCTTGTTGGCAAGGACTTGTGTATTTCTGTATATAGTTCTGTTATGGGTTGACTTAGTTTGGATGATCCTGTTTGTAAAGAATTTTATGGTACTGTACTTTGGATGTGGGTTATTAACGTGTATATGCATGGTTTGTTTTGAAGTGCATGTAAGCACGGCTCTATGGACAAAGTTTTAAGTTTTTGCTTCCGTTTGGCCCCTTCACTCTGTTGAGTTACGTCTGTTTTGGTTTGAGGCCGTAGGTAATCCCAGGATTGCTGGTCAGTTATGTCCTTAACCCATAGGGGCGGGGTCGGGTCATGACAGTAATCGCCCTTAAGCCTGAAGAAGTCGGCGTCCCAGCCTCTCGTGAAGTCGATCATCTCCTGTGTGGTGTACCTTTCGGTGACCATCATGTATGTAGGAGGCGGCATCGGAACCATCGGCTCAGGCATGCCGAGGCTCTATCACAGGAAACGCTCCCCTAAGAACCATGCTTGACAAACTGGGCCCTTGAGCAAGATCCGAAATCGAGAAGCCTCCTGCGTGCTGGCAAACTGATCTCTGACCTCGTCAGGCATCACTGCCCAAGGTTGCTGGGTGATCTGCAAATAGTGAATATACAAGCTGTTAGCTGCCATTACATATGCACTATGAAGTAAAGCTGAAATAACTGTAAGGTTTGAGTTACCTTTGTTGCGGTCACAGTGTTGAAGAATCGGCGGAAGAATGAGAATGACTCTTGAGGCCTCCGCTGGCACCTCCCGTCATATCTAGGTGAGTACGACACCATGAGTGGTATCTCAACCTCTGGCTCTGGGGCAAGCCTCATGTGACAGGATAACAGTGAGTGTATATCATATGAACATAGATAAAGTAGAAAACGTACAGTGTGTGCAGTGTACAGATGATGATAAAGTAGGAAGTGTACAATGTGTGCAGAGTACATAAATGTAAAACAGAAAGTAGATTGTGTGTAGTGCACAGTATATGCAGTGTACAGATAATGTAAAGCATAAAGCAGATGGTGTGCAGTGCAATATACGGTATATGGGGTATACGGGAAATATGAAGTAGAAATGTATACCAGAAGGGTAGGGTGTACCTCCCAGGCTCTCCAGTAGCCTTCTAGTAGATGCCCGCTCCGGCGAGAAGTGGAGCTCATGTATCCATATAATGTGGCCAAGCCTGCGCCGCCCCAGTCATAGAATCAGATGTGAGACAGGTCCACTAAAGCGCTCATGAGGTAGAGCTCGATGGTGTTCACCCGGTTGGTGAACAGAGTGGTACCAAACAGAAACATGAGGAAGCCCCGGGCGTAGTACTCGGTCTCCTCATGGGTCGTCGGCATCGTCCCTCTGAAATGATCAGCAAACCAAGTATATCACACCATCCCAGATTGGGAGATGGGTGGGCGAATCCCTAGCAGGTAGATCTGAGTGGCCTCTCATTCGCCCATGTCGGTGTCGTAAGGAATCGGATAACCCCCTACTACTATGCCGGTGAGCATAGAGAAGTCAAAGGGAGTCATCGTCATCTCTCCTACTATAAGAGAAATAGAGGGAATCGGTGGTATCCCACCACCTCTCTACTAAAGCGCCTAGTAGAGGCCAGCTCGCAATGAGATGTGAGAGCCCCATGCAAAATGTGCCGAAGCCGGCCTCGTCGACGATGTGACGGACGGCGTCAGGAAGCTCCATATATCACTCCATGACGGAGATGGTCCCATATCCTCGAAAGGCATGTGAATCCCCTGTAAACAGAACAAACAAATGCAAGGTAGTGTAAGAAATATAGTGCAAGGGTATGTTGGGGACAAATAGATGCGAGGCAGTGTAAGAAATATAGTGCACAAGTGTGATTGGGATGATCAGATGAAAAACAGTGTGAGCTATACAATAAATGTGATCAACATTGCGGAAAATAAAGAGAAAATGTATACCTCGGAGGCGCCATGGGATAGATGTGACTCTGGCTCGTGTAGTGGGAGGTTCTCCGGTGCACCTCGCGCAAACCCCCTGAACTGGCGGATGCTATTGGGAGGCAGCACGTGTACCTCGGGATGGTACGTTGCTAGGTTGAACGGCCGGTTACTGAGCGGCAACAGCTCAAACTTGGGATCCATCTCCATCTCCAGAGGAGCTCCGTCGTGTGGGATGTCGTCCGCCATTTCGAGAAAGGATGAAAGAGTGGCCAAAAATGTGGAAAATGGGCGGGAATGCCAAAAGTCAACAAAAAGTCAACTTCGAGGGGTGAAAAATGGAAGAAAAGGTCAGGGCTCGGGGGAGGGCACTGAAATCAAGGGTAACTCGGGGGAAACAAACCCCAAGTGATGGAAATCAAAAAGAAACACCAGAACCACTTTTCAATTGGTTCAAAGTATTGTAAACCACGAGGGTTTATCGAATCAGACATTTGTGGGACGTTGGAAAATGCATTTGAAGCTTGGATCGGGAGGGGGAAGTGGTCTAGAGCACAAGGAGAATGTTTTTCGGCAAGGGAGAAGTGAAGAAATAGGGTTTGGAACCCTATATTTAAAGACCCGTGGTGAAATGCCAAAATTGCCCCGAATCTGTCATCGGTGGCCGACCGGCCACCAGTGTTGGCCGACCGGCCATATTTGTGGCCAATGGCATTATTTTGTGGCCGATGGGTGGCCGGTGGCCTCCCAGAGTGGTCGGCAGGCCTCTGATGCTCTCCTTGGATGTTGTTTTGCTGTTTTGTGCCTTGATCTCTCAAGAAAGTGCAAGGGCAGTACATTCTTAAGCTCAAGTGGCCTCTGCGGAAGCTCTAGACTGTGTTTTCAGTATGTGATGCTCAGCACGTACAAAGTGTATCCTTTCGTATATCGCAAAATCGGAGAGTCGCTTTTGAACATGTTGCATCAGAGCGTTTTTGTCATATATGCAACACTCGCATTGTTATGCGCTTCTCACACTTGCATTGAATATACGCTTTGATGTCTCGCGTGAAGCATGCATTTGTTACTCCCGTATGGAACATACATTTATTAATCTCGCATGGAATATGTATCTCAATGTTGCATGGAGCATGCATTTGCCACGTTTGTGGAGGATACATACTTCTCACACTTGCATAGAATGTGCATTCCTTTGTCTTTGCATGGGATACGCATTTTTGTATCATTGCATAGGACATGCATGTTCCATTAAATATGCATTGTTATTATTGAGCATGGAACATGCACTTCTCACTGGCATAGAGCATGCATTTGTTAATCTTGCATGGAGCATGCATTTGTCACCTTTGCATAGAATATGCACTTACTACGCTTGCATAGAATATGCGCTTTTCACATTTGCATGGAAAATGCATTCCTATCTTCCTGTACCTGTTGAGTTTCTTTCTTGTGTAGGCACGATATTGTATGTACGGTTTATTCAGAGGAATTTCGGGTAAGATCATTCCTGCCCTTTGGACACCTCGTTGGTTAGAAACATTCGAGTATGCCCGGTGTTTACACCGACACCTTGTTGGTTAGAAACATTCGAGTACACCCGGTGTTTACACTGACACCTCGTTGGTTAGAAACATTCGGGTACGCCCGGTGTTTACACCGACACCTCGTTGGTTAGAAACATTCGAGTACGCTTGGTGTTTACACCGACACCGCTTTGGTTAGAAGCATTGGGATGTGTGCCCGATGTTTATACCACCTCTTCCAGTTAGAAGCATTTGCACCGTCTCCGGATGCTTATACCACCCCATTGGTTAGAAATATTCGAGTATGCCCGGTGTTTACACCGACACCTCGTTGGTTAGAAACATTCAGGTACGCCCGGTGTTTACACCGATACCCGGTTAGAAGCATTGGGACGTGTGTCCGATGTATATACCACCTCTTCCTGTTAGAAGCGTTTGGACCGTCTCCCGACGCTTATACCACCCCGTTGGTTAGAAACACTCGAGTATGCCCGATGTTTATGCCACCCCCCCAGTTAGAAGCGTTTGGGACGTGTGTCCGACGCTTATACCATCCCATTGGTTAGAAACACTCAGGTACACCCGATGTTTATACCACTTCTCCCAGTTAGAAGCGTTTGGGACGTGTGTCCCACGCTTATCTCATCCCGTTGGCTAGAAACACTCGAGTACGCCCGATGTTTATACCACCTCTTCCGGTTAGAAGCATTTGGACCGTCTCCCGACGCTTATAGCACTCTGTTTTGGTTAGAAATAGTGGAACGTGCTCTGATGTTTATACCACCTTCTGGTGTTTGCACCGCTCCCTTTTCCCTCTCGCGCCTGGCGCGTTAGGATGTATTGGTTAAAAGCATATGGACGGACTCTAGTGCTTAGACCGCTCTTTGCTTTGATTGCATAACAGTTGGATGTGTTTCATCTGTTATCACTGCTTCTTTCCTCGCGTCTGCCACGCGTTGGGATCTTGTTTGCCGCCTCAAGGTGCGCCCAACAGTTGTGGTTCTTTATCTTTCCTGCGCGAGGCGTAGTTAAGCTTGCCTAATTTTCTTACATCCTTTCTGCATGAAATGTGGTTTGGTTCGTGTTAACTTGCTTATGTACGAGTTTGCTGTAGCATTTCTTTGCATAACATTGCATCTAGATGTTTCATTACAACCCTCATTGCATGATCATAAGTTATGTTTTGCATCGTGCATATCATTTGCATCTTGCCCCAGAACTACGCTGGTTTGATTCCTTACAAAGGGATACGTAAGCAGCCTGTGGGTGCAACCGTTCTTTGTTTTGATTGCTTGTTTGTCTAAGTCTTCGGCCTTGTCAAAAATGGGTCGTCTCTGGGCTTTGACATTCACTCCCGTCATTTCATGACTTCCGAGTTTTGTCAAAGAGGGGCAACTGTAGACACCCCATTTTTGATCGTCCTCAAGACTTGGATGTCATCGTTTGAACACCCGATGATCGTGCTCGCTCGTGTTCATTTTGAGTCTCTGAAGGTCTCGGCTGAGCACCTTGCCTTGGAGCCTCTCAACTTGTTTGTTTTGTGCTTGGTTGTGGACCAAGAGCTTGTTGCTTTGAATCTGGAGGAGAGGGTGGCTTGTCGGCCATCCCCAATCTCCATCGGCCATGGCTTGTGCCTGCTGACCATCAGTGGTGGCCGACGACCATTCTTCTCATTTTTCAGATATTTTATGTGCCAGCTGTGCCAGCTGTTGATCACTGATAGCCTCCTCCATAGCAAGCCTTAGGCTTGTATTTCTATATAATGGGGGGTCTCTCCCCTATTTGAAGGGTTACAAAAATTTGTGAGCAAATTTCCTTTCTTTCTGTCTAGAATCCTCTCTCTCTTCCTATTTTGTGTTTGAAAGTGAGAATTCTTTACACATTTGCACTAAGACCCTTGACCAAACACCTTCACCTTGGAGCTGAGGTTCTTGGAGGCCTTGTTTGAGCTCCTAAAGTTGGTTTTAGCTCAGAAGTGTTGCTGTTTTAGTGTTGCGCCTCAAAGGTATAAGAGTTACCTTTTTAAGCTTTGTTTTGATCAATAGCTGGGCCATCTTTTTACACTGTTTTGACCTGGTTTTTCAACCATAAAAAAACTCAGTTTTTAAGGTTCCAAAATGATGGTTTAAGCCTTGTTGAGTTACGGGGGTTGTCTTCTCTTTTGCTCTTTGGCTTGTGAAGCCTTTTGTACCATCTTTCAAGCTTTTTGAAGCAACTTTTTTTGGCCTTTTAACCACTGAATTCCAAGGAAATTTCAGTGGTAAAAACTTGGTTTTGAAGTCCAAAAATGGAGGGGTTAGCCTCTCCTTCTTGTCTCTCTCTTCCATGCCTAGTTAGCATTACAAAGTATCATGTTTTTGTGGCTTGTGTTAGCTTATTTCAAGCATGTTTTAGGCCCTATTTTGACATGTCTCAACTCTTGTTTTGGTTGGTCAGAGTACTTGTTGCTTGCTTCTTGCACTTGTAGTGCAATTATGCTTACTAGCCTAGCATGCCTAATGAGTTAGCCTATTATTCTAGCATGTGTTAGCTTGATTCCAGCACATTTTAGCTACTATTTTGACATGCTTTAAATCTGTTTTGGGTCGGTTAAGTCCTTTGAGGCTTGGTTTGCATGGCCATAGTGTAACGGTCTTCACTAGTCCATTGCTTTGAGGTCTTGAGCATGAAGTGTTTCAGTTATTTACATGTTATAGCCTCATTTTCCATGTAATTTCAGCACCATAACCTTTGTCATGTGCGTATGTATTTCACTCTTTCATTGCTTTTGAGAGTTGGGCTTTGAGCCTTGTTTGTGAGCCAACATGTGTGCATGTTTTTCTTGCTTTTTATGCTTCAATCTCAGCATGTTTTAGCCACTGTTTTGGCATGTTGTAGCTCTGTTTTGAGCTGGTTTGGTCATTTAAGCTTGATATTGCATGCCTCTAGTGTAATGCGTGTTTAAGCTTGAGATAGAGCTTGTGCTTAATGGCTTTAACCTTCTTTTGAGGGTTCTTCCTAGCCAAAGACATGATCTCTCTTATGTCTTAAATCATCCTTCGGTTGACCCCTCTCTCATTAGAGGACAATCACATTGGACTTAAAACCGGTAATGTAAAATGTGTAAATAAAATGAGCAAAGTAAAACTTGTGCAAGATAAGCATTTGTGTTGCATTGCATATGTTTGGATCAGACGTTAATCCAAACACAAGAAATGTGGGACGTTTCATACTCAAAGTGATGAAACGTGCCATGTTTCTTGGTCGCCGCCAGCCTTGATCATGCATGATAGGGTGGTGGTCCTTCGAGCCTTATTTGTGCATCATTGACTTTGTACAAGCTTGACGCTTTGGCCATCATGCATTGAAAATGCTTGATTGATGGCTTGAGTGCCAAGAATTACACTCCTTTGAGCTTGAGAAATGATGAGAGTAATGGTACATATATTGTGTAAGAATACATGGTTTTGCCTCTGTTTGCTCTCTGTTGCAGCAAAATGGAGAATTCTAGGGAAATGGTGGCCGACAGCCACAAAAAGTGGCTGACTGGCCATCAGTGGAAAAGTTGTTCAAAATGTTCTTGAGGTGGAGCAGAAGCAGTCTAGAAATTGGTGCAATGTTCAGAGATCAAAGCAAAGCGCAAACAAAGGCATCGAAAGGCAAGGCGGTGGATTTTCAGAAGGAAGCCAACCGAGCATGCATATGTCCCTCGCCCTCGAGGCCATTTAACTGTTTCAATTAGTCAGTGCGGCTAATTATTCGATTCAAGTGTTGTAATATTTTAATGAGCTTAGTATAACTAGTTATTCAATTATGGTTTGTAATAATTAATTAGCTAGAATAGTTAATTAGTTGTTGTGTAATAATTAGCTTAGCTTAGTGTAGCTTAGCTTATTTATTCGGACCCTCCTTCGTGAGGGTGTATTGTTGTAATAAGCATGTGTCCATGTCTTCCAACCCCACATCTTTCTCCATTTTACTTAACCGCTTTCGATGGTTAGTTTAGGTCACGTTTCGATTAGCGTACCTTATGCTTGCAGGTTTGCATCCATTCATTTGTCTTGCATGCACCGGGCTCGGCGCATCATTCAAACAACATCGTATTTCAATACTTATTTGAATACGTGTATCAAATTGTTGCATTCATATGCCATCTTAGATAGCCGAGCCTATTTATTTACATTATTGCATGTGTTGCATTAGTCATTTAACATAGTTAGGATCATGCATTGTTTCTAACTAGCTTTTGTTCTGGCTCAGAGTACACTGTGAGTTTTACGCTTTAGCATCCTTGCATGAGAGTGAGTGTTGCCATGACAGCATGCTTGCCATGAGGCTATTTGCTTAAGTGATTAACTACATGAATGCTTGTGGGTGGAGGTTTTGTTGCTTGAATTGGGATAATTCGACGATTGTGAGTTTTAAGCCCACTTTGCGAAGTGGCAAATCATATTTTTAAGCCCACTTGAGGGTGGCAAATCCGGGCTTTAGCCCACTTCCTAGTGGCATTTTCAAACCATTTTTGAAAACAAACATGAGTCGATTTGTTCCAAGTCTCGCGATTTAGTCTATACTTGCTTGTGTGTACGTCACATAGTAAAGTTAGCTAATAACCGGATAAGAACACATGAGGTTTATAAAACAACATATCATGGTAGTAGAGGCCGATCCTTTGATCGGGCAAGTGGGGGTGCTCATTTCATGACCTTCCCCCTTCGTACCCAAGTTCCCGAGCCAAGACAACTTTAGTGATGACGGACACGTGGCCTTTGGTACGAGTCAGGGTTTCCTAAATTTCCCAAAAATAAAATATTTAGGTGGCGACTCTATAATCTGGCAGAGCAGTCAATTTTGGCATTATTTGATTTAAAATCTGGTTTTCTAAAATGGTTTTCCGGATTGGACTCTTTGGTGTTTATCAGTCTCACATTGCACTTTGTGAGATTAGATTCAGAACCGTGACAGGAGTCCGAACTATAGGACCAATTCGCGCCTCTTCGAAAGGGGGGCGCACGAAGAAAGTCGAGTCCACACCCACACTCAACATCATTAAATGTCCCAATACATGCCACACTTAATTAAATCTTAAATTATAAATAGGATACTTCTATTTTTTATTTTATTTTATTCACTAATTAATTTGTCTAAGGCTTTAATTAATTCCTAATTTTCTTTAAGTTAAATTGAATTACTCCTCATTAAATTATGATCTCAGTTACCCTAAATTTAATTATATAAGCGTGAATTAGGCTCTAATTGCCTATCAAATAATTTAATTCTAGCCTGTTAAAATTTATGAATCAGACAGATTTATTTCTCATTCTAACCTAGCTGTTCTCAATAACACAATTCAATAAATCACATGACAATCAATAACACTTAACAATACATAATCGCATAATTAAAATTAGGCACGTAATCAATACATAATTAATTTACTTAATTAGGATGGTGGTTGTCACACAGAGGCTTTGCAGGTTGTGGGGCAATCATTGTAAGTAGTGACATAAGTGCTTTCTTTACCATATCAAATGCCTATTGGTGTTTTTGGAGCCATTCAAACTTGTGATTCCCTTTCAGCAATGTCCCAAAGGAAAAAGGCTATCTCAGCAAGGGCTGGAATGAACCTCCTGAGGTATGGCACTTTGCCTAGAATTTCTTCAAGGCTTTTTGAGAATGTGGTGGTGGAATCTCCATGATTGACTTGATTTTATCCCTATCTACTTCAATACCATGCCGGTGTACCAAGAAACCATGAAACTTTCCTGTAGTAACCCCGAAGGCACACTTGAGAGGGTTCATCTTCAAGCAGAATTTTTGGCAACGTTGAAAAACTTTTTCCAAGTCGCAGATGTGTCAGTTTGCCTTTATAGACTTTACCACTAGATCATCCACATACACTTTTACTTCTTGATGTAATATGTATGGAACACTGCAGTCATAGCTCGTCGATAGGTTGCCCTTGCATTTTTCAAACCGAAGGGCATCACTGTATAGAAAAAATTTCCCAAGGCTGAAAGCTATCTTTTCTGCATCTTCTGGTGCCATTTTTATCTGGTTATAACCACTGAACCCATCCATGAAGAAGAACATCTGATGGCCCGTAGTAGAATCAACAAGTATGTCGACATGGAGCAATGGAAACTCATCTTTCAGGTAGGCCTTGTTCAGGTCGTGAAAGTCTACACAGACCGTGATCTGGCTGTTCTTCTACTTTACAGGCACAATATTTGCTAGCCAAGTTGGGTATTGCATAGGCTCAACGAATTTGGCCCTCTGTAACTTTTTTACTTATTCTTGAATCTTTACCTTAAGATCAGGGTGATACTTTCGAGCATGTTGTTTTATTGGCTTAGAGTTGGGAAAAGTGTCAAGGTGATGAGTGACAAAAGATGGGTTAAGGCCAAGCATCTCGTCATATGTCCAAGCAAAGACATCACTGTACCGCTTCAGTAGTGTTATCAATTCTACCCTAGCTGTTGGAGCCATTGTGTCACTGATAAACACAGGTTTGCTCTGCCCCTGGCAAGTCGCTGAGGTTTACCTTAGCAAGGACTTTCTGCTGCGGTTTGGGCTTGCCTTGCATGCACTCAAGAGTGAGTTCATGAGTCTCCACCAACCCCTCTTGGGACTCGTTGCCATCACATTTATTTGTCAACGAGTCCCATAGACCTTCAATCACATAGAACTTAGTTACGGAGCGGATCTCGCCAACTACTAAGTCCACCACAACATGGCCCTTAGTAACTTTTTTCTCACCACTGAAACCAGTCACAGTAATGGGTTGGCAGACTATCCTGGGCTCTGGGATTCTAGCCTTTGCAAAGGTGTTAGCAGTGATGATGTTTATTGATGCTTTGCCATCAAGGAAAAAACGCTTGAACTTGTAAACACTCCATTTTTGACTGCCCGCAAGACTCAGACGCTTGGTTCAATGCACTCAATGATGAAAGTTGAATTGTGAATCTGCAGCGATTCGAAATCAGTTAGGCTTCCGAAATAATCTCACATCTTCAACATTTACCTTGTTTCAACCCTTGGGTTTCATTTTTGGAGCATTTCTCACCCTGAGGTGAGTTTGAATCAAAAAAATAGGGGAAGCCATCAAGGCCCCGCCGTACATTAGTGATGGTCGGCTGTGGGCAATGAATGGCCGGCCGGCCTTCGATGGCAATAAACACTGTTTTGTGCGAAAGGCCGCCAGCTGTCTAGTTTTGAAGATATTTATCACCTTTTCAGCTCGAATTCTATAAAACCGAAGCTCTGGGATTGTTTTGAGGGTTGAAAAAATTCAAGAAGAGATATATACACCTTGAGAGCCCTTCACTCCTCCTTCTTCCATTGCAAGTTACCTTGGAGCTAACCTAGCTTGCTTACACCACCTATATACATTATATACAACCTTGCCTTACCATCCTAAAGCCTTGGTTAATCTTGAGGAAGTGTAATTCAAGCTTGAGAGTGCATTGAAACCACGTTTGAAACTCTAAGAACAAGTTTACTTCTTGAAAGGTATAGGCCTGTTTTCTCTTTTCTTGCCTTCATTTCTATCCTTTACTTCATTATTCTTGCTGTTTTGGTTGGTTTTGAGTTTGTTTAAAGTGTTGGAGTTAGGTTTGAAGGGTTACCAAAAGGGTAGAGAGAGCTTGCTCTTTCTACACCTTTATTCATAACTCAAACCCTTTCCTTTTCACTCTTTTCCTTTGGTATTTACACTGATTTTTAGAGGTTTGAAAAGCCTGAAAACCATGTTTTGAAGCTTCAAAAATGGAGAGGTTAGCCACTCCTCCTCATCCTTGTTTACTGGCCTTAATTCTCATCTTTATTGTCTAGCTTTTTAACCCCTTTTCATGCATGTTTCACCTCTGATTATCATGTATTTAGGACTGTTTTTGAGGTTGTCTAAGCTTTTTCAATTGGTTCATACCTTGTTTGATACATTTGAGGTCTCATAAGTTGGTTTGCTTGGTGTTTAATACACTTTCTTTGTTCATTTCCATGTTTGGAGTCTATGTTTGCTAATCAATCAATCATTTCATATCTTTCATTCATGAGAATGGTTTCAACCAATTGAGGTTGCTCAATGCATGTAAAGGAGACCTACACTTAATGTCTTAATCTCTTCGGAGATTCATCGTCAACGGTGTAGTCTCCTTCTCATGTTTGGGAAGGACCTCTTGTTTGACATTATTTCTTGTTTAGAGGACTTTAACATCACCATGGACCAATGGACTAATGAATGACAAGCCCTAAAACAATTGGTTTAAAACTTGGATCAACACACCTAAAGAAAATGGGTCAAATAGCTTGAACTTGGCTGGACGTTATGCCAAGTTCCTTGTGTCAAGAGTCATCAAGCATCAATTCATGGTGTTTTGATGTCCTTGAAGTGCATCAACTTCCTTTTTTTGAGTTCATTCCATGACAAAAAGGGAGGGGTGGTCCATTTGCATTACATTTATTGATTTTTTTGGTCCAAGATGATCTCCGAGATCATCAAGCGATCATATTGCTCATTGATGGTTTTGGAGTCAATCCCAACTTTCTCTTGAGGTTTTCCTATGACAGAGAAGGAAGGAAGGACAAACAGAGCTTGAAAATGCTCTACCTGCACTAATTTCACCTAAGAGCACAAAAACAGAGTTTGCACCAAATCAATGCCCGACTGGCCCTCTGTAGGCCTGGCCGGCTATCAGTAATGCACGGCCGGCCCTCTGTAGGCCCGGCTGGCCATCAGTAATGCACGGCTGGCCCTTAGTGTGTGGCCAACAATGCAATTTTGCAGAAATAGAGGTAGTTGCTGAAGGTGAAACAGAGGCAGTCAGGGGTAGACAGAGCAGCTTTCAGGCGATGCGCATGCAACCTCCATCCATCTTCCATCATGCTCATATCAAATGCGTTTGGTTATTTAATTGTTTCATTAGCATAGCAAATTGTGTTGTAATATTTAATTAGTCTAATTAGTTGTAGCTAATTAGTTGATATTGTAATATTTAATTAGCTTAGCCTCGTTAATTTCTTTTAATTAGCTTAGATAGTTAGTTAATTATTCATTCAAGTGTTGTAATAATTAGTTTAGCTGTTCATTCGAGTTTTGTAATAATTAGCTAGTTAGCCTATTCATTCGGACCCTCCTTCACGAGGGCATAATGTTGTAATGAGTGTGCGTGTGTGTGTGTGTGCATGTCTTCCAACCCCACATCTTTTTCTCTTTTACTTAACCGCTTTCGATGGTTAGATTAGGAGCATCATGTTTCAAATTGGCATACTTTATGCTTGCACCCATTCATTCGTATTGCATGCATCGAGGCTCGGAGCATCATTCAAACTGCATTGCAATTTCAATACTTCTTCAAATACATGTTTAATCGCATGTTATCAAATCGATCCATGTGCCATATTAGTAGCCGAGCCTATTAATTACATATTGCATGTGTTGCATTAGGCATTTTTGCATAGTTAGGAATCATGCATAGTTTTCGAACCCATATCTTCCTAGCATGGAGTACTAGGTGAGTTTTTACACTTTACCATACTTGCATGAATGCGAATGTTGCCATGATTAGCATGCTTGCCATGAGGCTATGTGTTTACTTGCTAAACTGCTTGAGTGCCTGTGGATGAAGGCTCGTTGTTTGAATTGGAACGATTCATCAAATGTGTGTTTTAAGCCCATTTTGTTAAGTGGCAAATCAGTTTTAAGCCCACTATGTTTGGTGGCTGTGGGAGCCGAATAATTTTATATTAAGGAAAACCAAATCTATTTGAAGGAAATCAGGACAAATACTATTTGGCTCTGTCCTGGGGGGTCTTGAAGCCGAATATTTAAATCGGCCATGGAATTAGCCGTACAAGAAGCTGAGTGGGATTTGGCATACGATAGAAAAGCCGAATGAGCAGTTGTGCGCTAGATTAAAAGTGGGCCTGACCCCTGGGACTAGGGACTAATATAAATAAGAGGAACATCAACCAAAGAGAGGTATGTGAGAATAGATTAAATAAACTTGAGATAGAAGCAAACGAGAGACCATATACTAATTTTTCCGTCGGAGTGCTAATTCCGGCACCCCCAACCAGAATGTTCATCCTTTTTCAGGTGGCAATCAGAGGATCAAGAACATCCTACAGGATCCAAGAATATTTCCAAACCACATCTCCACAATTGGTGCAGTTTGTGGGAATACTCAAGTACATCCATAGTGGGCGTAACAGAAGATCCTCCAGTAGTCGTTGATGAAATTACGCCAAGAGACGACGTCACTCCAAGAAACATGCTTGGACCAAAGAATATCACCGCACGACGGGCCTTGAACTTCGATTCAGTAGCCCAGACCTCACCGCCGATGTCAGTGCATGAGACAATGCAGATGATTATGGATCAAGTAAAGCAAAATGAACAGCGGCTGGAGAACATGATGGTTGAGAACGAGTGCCTGTGCTAGGATTTAGCCTTGGAGGTAGCGAAATCCCAACAGGCCGTGTATCCAGCTCATCTAAAGGAAGTCCGTATGTACGGCATAAGCGAGGGAGGAGTGATGATTCGCATGAGGAAGATAAGCACAACCCTTTTGTGCAACGAATTGCAAGGGTAGTGCTATCCAAGAAGTTCAAAGCACTGTCGTTCACCCTATACAATGGAAAATCGGACCCCACTGATCATATTCGTCATTATAAACAAGTGATGACCCTTTATGCTAACGATGAAGCCTTCATGTGTCAAATATTTCCATGCAATCTGGGATCACTGGTCGTCTGATGGTATTATAAACTAGAGTCGGCATCGATTAAGAGCTTCCATCAACCCCAAAAGTCCTTTGGGGGAAGATTTATCACCAATGAGATCCATCCAAGCAAGCCAATTCTCTTTGGGCGATGCAAATTAAACCAGAAGAAACGCTTCGTGAATATTCGACACGCTATTGGGAATGCTTTAACCTAGTAGATGATGCTTGCAATGACTCCATGGCCATCACCGCCTTTAAGATTGGATTGCATCCTGATAGTCCCTTCCATAGTTCATTGACCAGACGGCCCCCCAAAACAGTCTGGGCATTAATGAAGAAAGTCGAAGAATATTGCAAAGTGGAAGACGATGCCCTGCGGGTCAAAGTCGGGCAGAAAGCCGATAAGATGGCTCCACCTGGAATCATTCAGTCGATAAGCGTCGTGCTATCAAGGAGCCCCAAACTGCAGAATCGGACTAAACGAGACAAAAGGTGTGACTCGCGCCGATCAAATGACCGATGTTCACATCAAGCGAATGAACAATATTAAGTGGATAGCAGGCACACAAGGCGCTCAAACAAGAAATACACGGAGTTAACAGGGCCAATCAGTAAGTTTTTGTCGAAAGTTTAACACTTTCTGTTCTTTAAGTGGCCACCCAAGATGATGGGATCTCCCGATACAAGGAGGCGGGATAAACAATGTGAGTATCACAAAGACCACGGTCATGACACCAACAATTGTTATCCACTGAAGGATCACCTGGAGAAGTTGGTGCAAGATGGTCGGTTGGTCCAACACATCCGAAAGAATAATTCGTCAAACACAGTAGCCTTACGGCCAAATTCGTCTCCACTTGGTGTAATTCATATGATATACAGCTTGCCGACGCCATCTGAGGTGCATACAATTCAGTTGCAGTGTATCCCACATAGGCCAATCACGCCAACGAAACGGCCCCATAAAACTGGGAGGATTAGTTTCGATGACACTGACTTAGTTGGAGTAACTCTTCCCTACACTGATCCTTTTGTCATTGAGCTATGCATGAACAGATTCACCATTAAACGTGTTCTCATTGATCAAGGAAGTACTTCAGAAGTAATGTATTACAAAACTTTTGTTAAACTCGGCTTCACTGACTCGGATCTGTCTCCAGCCGATTATCAATTATTCGGCTTCAATCCTAACCCAGAGTATCCTTTGGGCAAAATCACACTACTAGTTCGGGCGGGCACTAGATCAGTAGATGTAGAATTTTTGGTTGTTAAACTTCCTTTGCCATACAATCTCATCATGGGAAGAACTTGGTTGCATACCATGCAAGCCGTGCCGATCACCTACCATCAGCTATTTCATTTTTCGACTGAGTACGGTATCGAACAAATTTGAGGTTCTCAGAAATTGGCACATGCATGCTACTTTGTTGCTGCAAAGAGACCAAAAGAGCTAGAAGTGAATTTAATTGAGGTATCGGATTGAGAGAGCCTTGAGGACATTGGGAAGACCTCGAGTGAAAAGGCAACCGAAGCCCTGGATTGGGTCGAAATTAACAGGAATCCTAACAAGTTCTTCATGATCGGTGCTTTTCTGAACGAAGTTGAAAGGCAAAAGCTTGTATCCTTCCTACTCGGCAACCTTGATGAGTTTGCATGGTCACCATACGAGATGCCAGGAGTGGATCCATTTGTGGCCCAGCACAACTTAAACGTTGATAAAAAATGTAAGCCGGTTATTCAGAGAAGTCGGCGGTCAGCCGAGGAGCATACTTCGGCTGTTGTTGAAGAAGTTGATCGATTACTTGATGCCGGGGCAATTCGCTAAGTAACCTATCCTACATGGCTGTCCAATATCGTGGTTGTAAAGAAGAAGAATGGATCTTGGCGTGTTTGTGTGGATTTCACGGACTTAAATAAAGCTTGTCCCAAGGACTGTTTTCTCCTCCCAGAATAGACCAACTCGTAGATGCAACGGCACATCATTAACGCATGAGTTTCTTGGACGCCTACAGAGGCTACCATCAAATTGCCATGCATCCGGAGGACCAAAAAAAAACTGCATTCCTTACCCCAAGAGGAACCTATTACTACAAGGTCATGCCTTTCGGGCTGAAGAATGCGGGGGCAACTTACCAAAGACTAGTGATTGCCATGTTCAAGGAACAACTCGGCCGTACCATAGAAGTATACATCAACGATATGGTGGTCAAATCCAAGGAAAAGCATACCCATCTAGCCAATTTGGCAGAGACATTCGGCATTCTTCGAAAGTACAAAATGAAACTGAACTCCTCGAAGTGTGCATTCGGTATTGGATCCAGTAAATTCCTTGGCTACATCGTTAACCACCGCGGAATCGAAGCCAACCCGAGGCAAATCACAGCAATTCTAGAACTTGGCTCTCCTTGGTCGGTCAAAGAGGCTTAGAAGCTGATGGGAATGACCGCCGCACTCAACAGGTTCATTAGTTGTTCCCCGATCGCTGTTGACAATTCTTTCACACACTTCGGCAAGATAAAGCTTTTGAAGGGACCCCAAGTGCCAGGCCGCTTTGGACGGCTTGAAGACTTATCTCCAATCAGTACCACTCTTGGCAACACCTTCGGCAGGCGATCTGCTCATTTTATATCTGACAATATCTGATCGGTCGGTCAACGTCGTACCATTAAGGGAAGAACTTGGGGAGCAGCGACCAGTTTACTATGTGAGCAAAGCAATGGCTGACGTCGAAACATGTTCTCTTCCATTGGAAAAGCTCATCCTTGCTCTCGTCATGGTTGCAAGAAAACTGATGCATTACTTTCAGGGGCATACCATTGGGGTACTAACGGACTACCCTCTCTGGTCAGCGCTTCGTAGCGTGGAAGCATCGGGGCGCATTTCGAAATGGGCTCTAGAACTCAGCCAGTATGATATGCAATTTCTGCCCAAAACTTCCATTAAGGGGCAAGTGTTCGCTGTCTTTGTAGCCGAATTCACGGAATCCCTCGTCGGCTTTAAGTCTAATCGAGTCCAACCTAAGCCTAACTGGAGAATATATGTTGGAGACATTTGGCAGAGGTATTGTGACGGGTCATCCAACCAACGTTGCAGTGGGGCAGCTGTAGTAATCATGACCCCTAAAGGGGCAAAAATCGAGCAGGCTGTAAAACTGGGCTTCGATGCATCAAATAATGAGGCCAAATATGAAGCATTGTTAATTGGCCTATGGAATGCAGTTCACCTTGGTGTGCGGCGTTTGCTTATTTTCTGTGACTCGAAACTAATCATTAACCAGTTGAAAGGGAAATACGCAGCTAAAAATGATCGCATGGCAGCTTACATGAAAACGACGAATTCTTTGCTCGCGAAATTTGATCATCATGAATTAAACCAAATAACCCGGGATCAGAATACGCATGCGGATGCCCTGGCTTGCCTAGCCTTTGCCATCAACTCAGAAATTAAACGGACAATCGAAGTAGGATTTGTCCCTGAGCCGAGCATTGCCTCTTCTAAATCAGTTTAGATCAACATCATTGAACCAGGTCCAAGTTGGATGGACCCTATCGCTACATTTCTATCCTCAGAGCAGCTCTCGATGGATAAGAAAGAAGCACACAAACTGCAAAATAAAGCCCTGCGATACCCCTTGTATTCGTAGGGGAAGCTCTACAAAAAATCCCTTTCTGGGCCGTTCTTAGAATGTGTTCACCGGGATAAAGTCGAGGAGCTCTTGGCTGAAATACATGAAGGCAGCTGTGGTGCCCATTCTAGCAGACGTTCTTTGGCCCATCGAGCCGTAACACAGGGGTACTATTGGCCGACCATTTGAACAGATACCGAGTGTTATGTCAAGAAATGTGAACAATGCCAGAAGTTTTCCCCTTTAACTCATCTTCCTGCCAAGGAGTTAAACTCTATCACTAGTCCTTGGCCGTTCGCTCAATGGGGACTTGATATCGTTGGACCATTGCCATGGGCTCCAGGGAACAAGCGGTTCCTGATTGTCGCGACTGATTGTTTCACAAAATGGGTCGAAGCAGAAGCACTAACACATATTCGAGATGTTGACGTTAAGCGTTTCGTATGGAAAAACATCATAATGCGATTCGGCATACCAAGAGCACTTGTCTTAGACAATGGCACCTAGTTTGATTGTGGCGTCTGCCAAGAATTATGCAACACGTATGGTATTCGGCCCTACTTTTCCTCGCTGGCTTATCAACAAAGTAATGGTCAAGAGGAGGCCTCTAACAAAGTCATTTTGGATGGCATCAAGAAAAGGTTGGAGAAAGCTAAAAGCAGATGGGTCGAAGAGTTACCCAGTGTGTTGTGGGCTCATCGCACTACTCCAAGGCGATCCACTAGGGAAATGCCGTTTGCTCTATACTTTGGAACCCAGGCAATCATCCCCCTGGAGATTGGCCTACCCACTTTGAAATCAAACGTTTTTGACATAGGCCGTAATGACATGATGTTGGCCTTGGACTTGACTTTGATTAAAGAATGCCGAGACCGTGCCCTTGCTTCCATGGTGCGGTATCAACAACATCCCGCTAAATCATATAATCAACGTGTACAGCTGCATTGTTATATACCTTGAGAATTGGTCCTCAAGAAAGTGCTTCCCACTACTAGGAATCCCGTTGATGGAAAGTTAGGTCCCAACTGGGACGACCTCTATTAGGTTGAATCAATCGTCAGAACATGGGCATATCGACTCAAAGACATGGCTGGAAGAAGTTTGCCACGTCCCTAAAATTCCACACATTTGCGCAAATTTTATCAATAAGCCAACTTGTGCGGCGTGATAGCTTGTTTTGAATTTTCACTGTGTACATCTTTCATTTTCCCAATGCAATGCCTTTTTTTTCCTGTCTTGTGAATAATGGTTTGGTAACAAAAAGCCCCTGAATTTGGAGCCCCATCTGTGAATGCCATGTTTGGCCCGAATAAGCCTCCAAATTCGGAGCGCCCTTCGTGGATCTCACGATTGGCCAACACAAAAAGCCTCTGAATTCGGAGCCCCATCCGTGAATGCCAAGTTTGGGCCGAATATGCCTCCGAATTCAGAGCGCCCTTCGTAGATCTCACAATTGGCCAACAAAGAGCCTCCGAATTCGGAGCCCCATCCGTGAATGCCAAGTTTGGGCCGAATAAGCCTCCGAATTCAAAACGCCCTTCGTGGATATGATAATTGGCCAACACAAAAAGCCTCCAAATTCGGAGCCCTATCTGTGAATGCCGCGTTCGGGCCGATTAAGCCTCCGAATTCGGAGCACCCTTCATGGATCTTACGATTGGCCAACACAAAAAGCCTTCGAATTCAGAGCCCCATCCGTGAATGCCATGTTTAGGCCGAATGAGCCTCCGAATTCAGAGCGCCCTTCGTGGATATGATGATTGGCCAACACAAAAAGCCTCCAAATTCGAAGCCCCATCCGTGAATGCCACGCTTGGGTCGAATAAGCCTCCGAATTCAGAGCGCCCTTCGTGGACATCACGATTGGCCAACATAAAAAACCTCCAAATTCAGAGCCTCATCTGTGAATGTCGTGTTTGAGCCGAATAAGTCTTCGAATTCAGAGCAACCGTGGATGTCACGATTGGCCAACACTGAACAAAATATATGACTCAACAATATAGAAACCGGTACGGATTAGGGTACGATTACCACAAGCAAAAATAAACATTACATCGAAACAATATAGAAAATGTTTACTTCATTACATAAGGCCTTAATACATGACTTTCTACAAACTTAAAGGGTACAATGCGATATATAAATTTATTGATATATAAATTTATTCGGCATCCTCTTCATCATCGGTCTTCTCGACATCATAAGCTTCGAAGGGAAACTTGTAATTCTGATATAGAGGTGACGCCGCGTCAATACCCACCGCCTGCAGAGCCTTAGTCCACCCATGCTTAAACCCACGATTTTTGCACCGGCAGACGTCCTCAGCTAACTTTTCTTTCGTCTTCTCGATACCAATTTTTTGGCCATCAAAAAAACCTTCATTGTAGGCCTTCGTTCTTATTGCTTCTCTTGCAAACATGCTCGTCGTCTCTCGGTCGGCAAAGGCATGATCTAAAAGCCGCTGATTTACCCTTTCCGCTACGATAGGGTTGACTTGACTGGGTCACTACTTTTTGGACGTTTTTGCCTTTTTTAATTTGTTCTCGACTTTTTTTGCACGTTGTTCTAGGCTTCGAATGCGGTTGTCTTTCTACTCTATCTCCCTCCGCGTGGTACGAAAACACATGCCGATTTGATAAGAGGTGTATAGACCCCTCACCGCTCGATGGATGCCATTCCAAAAAAATTCGTAGTGAGGCCAACTAACCATTGATTGTTGGACCTCAGGCGGAAAAATCTATCAAGCAAACTCAACCGCCACATTTGGGTTGCGGATGATCGAATCTGCTTTAGTCATCGGTTTATTCCCAATGAAAACTAAAAAGCTCAACGGGTGCGAGCTCTGCTCGGCTCACTTCGCGCAGCACTCTGACCATCAGTATGACTCCGTGATCTCCCTTGTTGTAGCATCCATCCCAGGGAGACCTCACTACGTCACCTCTTCTGGGGTGCCTGGGAGACCGACGTTTCTCCCTCCCCCGCTCTTTGCACTTCGCTTCCAGCGGTATGATGCATTTCAGCGTCCAACTCAGCTAAACTTCTTGCTTCTCCTTTACTATTGAAGAATAGCCTCTGCAACATCTATGGACCAACTCGCGTTCCTGCTCTTCCTCCAATTATCGATTATCGTCATATGTGCCTGTAGCTTCTTAAATACTAAATACCTCGTTCATTAATCACAGACGCAGCACTTCCAAAGCGCCTAATAGTAGCCCTGCATCTTTCGCAGGGTCTGAAATATTTCCAAATGGACACGTGCTACTCGGCGCAATAGGGGTATGCCCAAATGGGGCAAGGGCATCACAATATTCACAAGTTGGAACCTGTAAGGGACACAGGTTATTCGGCGTTGTAACGGTATACCCAAATGGGGCAAGGGCATCATAATATTCACAAGTTGGAACCTGCAAGGGACACAGGTTATTCGGCATTGTAACGGTATGCCCAAATGAGGCAAAGGCATCATTATAATCGGCATTTGATGATATAGTCGAATGACAATACATTACCTCATTTGGCTAGATGTTAAACTTTGAGCCGAATATTTTGTTCTCAAGTTGCAACCTGTAAGGGACACAGGTTCTTCGGCGTTGTAACAGTATGCCCAAATGAGGCAAGGGCATCACTATAATCGGCATCTAATGATATAGCTAAATGGCAATACATTTCCCCATTTGGCCAGACGTTAAGCTTTGAGCCGAATATTTTGTTCACAAGTTGCAACTTGTAAGGTACACAGGTTATTCGGTGTTAACTGGTCCTTGCTAACAAACTAGCCAAGAAATGTATACAATTTTATAGCCAAATTGAGCTGCGTTTATTTTGACATTCAAATTAGTTATAACTATTGAGCTCAGTATACAATTTGATAACTATTGCACTCTCAAATTAGCACACGAAAAATAGGCAAAAAGACGATTTTCATTAACAAATTGAGTACAATCGGTCATCATTTTACTTATGAAAATTGCCTTACAAAAATCTACAAAAAATTATATACAAGAAAATGCTAATCAAAAAACAAAATTACACTACTTATTCCTGAAGGTCAGACTCCAGCGGCTCAACCTCTAGCTGCTCATATGGAATTGGCTGCTCCAATACCATATTAGCGGTTGCTAGAGCTTTAAGCCAGCCATGTTTGAATCTATGATTCTCAAATTTAGGTACTTCCTCCACATATTTCTCTAAGGCAGCGATCTCGCCAGCATTGAACGCTTTGGAAACCCCAGAGTCGGCAATTTGTTTCGCCTACCTCGATTCTTCCAAATTGGCCCCCAGCTTCGCAATCCCTTCCTTGGCCAACTTTAGCATTTCTTCACTAACATTTGCTCTATCTTCGGCGGCAATTCAAAGAAGATCCAAGCGTTTAGCCTTATCTTCCTCGGCATCAGCCCTTGATCGCTCTTCCTCCGCCTTCTTGGCTTCAGAGTCGGCCCTGAGAGATGCCACCGCTAGTTCGGCCAATGCCTCTTTAGCCTTATTCTTTTGGGTTTCAATTTCAGCTTTGAGAGAGATGATTTACTCAACAGCGTCATAATGTCAGCGACCGATCTCTGCAATCATGCCTGCCGCCTGAAACAAAGCACACATAAGTTAATCGGCATAACAATAATAATAAAAATAATAGTAAGTGTACATACCAATACTACCGACTGAGCATCTAGCGCTATCAACACCACGTCTGGCTCTGCACAGAACGCAACCCTATCAACTGGCAAGGATATCGATGAGGCCACACTTAGCACCATAGCAGGGTCCTTTGAAGCCGATGCGTCAACAGAGACCGACGTGTTCTTTATTTTGGGTTGGATAATAAACGACACCGTGATATCCTGCGGTTCTTCCACGCGCAGCCATTTGTCGACTAACTCTTCAAAAAGATTGGCTCCAAACTCGGTAGGGCGTTTTTCCCCCATCTGTTCAGCCAACTGATTGTCTGACTACCCAATGGCCGACTCCTCCACAATAGCTTGCTCCGTTTCTTTAACAATAGTTGGAGAAGTTACAACCTCAATCGGAGCCGGAGGAATAGAGTCAGTCTGAACAGGTGGAAGGGGTTCAGACCTGGCGACCTCGGCCCTTCTTCGAGCCACCATCTTCTCAGCGTTCTTTTTCCTGGCCATCTGTGCAAGCGACTCGCTGGCCATATCTTCAAGTTCCGTGCCGAGAAGATCTCCTAAATTGGTAAAAATATCGTCGTCCAACGATATGTTAACCCGGCCTGAAGTGGACAGGGAGTTAAGGCTGACTTCCTCAAAAGCCGAGTTGAGAGCCGTATTGACTTCCTCCAAATCGACTTCGTTTGGTTCAGCGACCTGATCATGGACTTCACCTTGTTCCAAATCCAAATCTCCGACACCAATTTCCCGAAGGTTCTTGTAGTTCGGGAAAATAAGTGCCGTGAGTTGTTGTTCGCCCTTCGGAATCGAAATATGATCCGCAGCCAAAAAAGTGGCATATGTAGGTTCATATTGCAACAGTATATGGATGGCTCACCCTTGTTTTTGAAGGTTAGGACGGCCAAAAAATTCTAGCATTGTTTTGACTTGTTGAAGTATGACGTCGTCGGCCGAATGAAGTGCTTTCTTCAAATCGTTACCTGCATAAATGGAAACAATTAGTACATGGGATTAAAGCCGAATGAACTTATAAGAAATGTGTGGGAAAACGAGACTACACGGCCACTTGGTTCGCCTTTTTGTGTTGGCACAAGATCTAGGCGATCTTTGCCCCGCCAAATTCCTAGTTGCCTCGGACAACGACCATGACATCATCGACACGCTTGCCAGAGCCGGCAAGCATAGTCATCAAACGGTGGTCGATGTCCTTGGCCCTAAGAAAGTAGCGTCCCTGTCGGCCAGAGGATTTGGCCAAGGCATAACAATGTCAAATAGCAAGAATTCCAAGATTGAGCCTAAGACGACGGTTTAATTCTATAATTCCAATTATGATTCGGTAAAAGATTACGTTAGGCTGTGAAGGGAGTAGACCCTAATGGCGAAGGACGGCCCTTAAAAACGGGTGAAGGGGGAAACAGACTTTGCCCTCAACGATTGACAAGAGTGGAAAGATGATTGTATTCGCATCGTTCCTTTCCATGTCAAATACGCTCTCTGCCACGAGTGACAGATGGACGTCATTAGGAATGGAAAAATGGCGTAGAAAAGCGAAACTACGATCCGCAGAAAGAAGGGCTTTCAAATGTTTTGCCATCTGAGCCAAAATAGGAAGTACGATAAACTAAAAACAAACAAGGAAATAGAAGTTTGAATGAAGAAAAGAAGAACTTACAAGGAGTAGAGAGGACGATGAGGAATAGGAAGAAGTTGCAGAGGTTGTGAAATGAAAGAGGGATGTTGACAGGCAACCAAGAAGCCTTGTGTATTCAAAAAACATACATTCGAAGGGTCAACACGGTTTCAAATCGCATTAAATGAATGAAGCGTACGAAGGAGCGGGAAATTATAATGATTTCTAAAAAGCGTGGATGTTCTGACGCTTCAGTATTGAAAAGACTGTAGCCGCCGTATTTTTGACTCTTCGAGTTTAAAACCAAACATGCTGACTAATTGGCATTAGTAGGATGTTTGCGGGGCAATTATGGGAGCCGAATAATTTTATATTAAGGAAAGCCAAATCTATTTGAAGGAAATCAGGACAAATACTATTCGGCTCTGTCCTAGGGGGTCCTGAAGCCGAATATTTAAATCGGCCATGGAATCAGTCGTATAAGAAGCCGAGTGGGAATTGGCATACGACAAAAAGGCCAAATGAGCAGTTGTGCGCTGGATTAAAAGTGGGTCCGACCCCTGGCACCAGGGACAAGTATAAATAAAAGAAACATCAACCAAAAAGAGGTATGTGAGAATAGATTAAATAAACTTGAGATAGAAGCAAACGAGAGAAAATATACTAATTTGTTCGTCGGAGTGTTAATTCCGGCACCCCCGATCAAAGTGTTCATTCTTTTTTTCAGGCGGCAAAAAGAGGATCAAGAACGTCCTACAGGATCCAAGAGTATTTCCAAATCACATCTCCGCAGTGGAAAATCCGCAAACTTTAAGCCCATTTGAGGTGGCAAATTCAAATCATTTTCACAAACAAACATGAGTTGAATTGTTCCAAATTAAGCGAACTAGTCTATACTTGATTGTGCGCATCACATAATAAAGCTAGCTTAATAATCAACAAGAACACATAATGTTTATAAAAAATCATATCATGATTAGTAGAGGCCGATCTTTGATCGGGCGAGCGAGGGTACTCAATTCATGACCTTCCCCTCTCGTACCTAAGTTCTCGAGCCGAGGCAACTTTGGTGATGACGGACACGTGGCCTTTGGCACGAGTCATGGATTTCCTAAATTTTTCCAAAATAAAATATTTAGGTGGCGACTCTATATCTGGCAAAGCAGTCCAATTTTGGCATTTCTGATCCTAAAATCAATTTTCCAAAAGATTTGCAGGATTTGGACTCTTTAGTGTTTATCAATTTCACATTGCACTTGTGAGATTAGATTCAGAACCGCGGGAGTCCGAACTGTAGGGCTTCATTTCTAGCCTTCCGAAAGGGGGAGCAAAAAAGCTGAGCTACAGAACTCTACAACATTGATGTAAGCTGTGACAAAAAGCAGACGATTATGAGGGAATGGGTATGCTTTGTTTACTTCTGAAGAAGTAATAGCCCCATAGTCTTCCTAGATACACTGAGGCACATACTCCTTAGCCTCAACAACTTCAGCATGATGCACTTTAGAAATGTTGATGAGGGCCTTTGTTGCTTCCATCCTGGCGGCTTGGCTTAGCCCCAGCTGGTCGAAGAAGGTAGGAAACTTGACAGAGTTTTGCAGGGCTAGAGCATGAGTATTCTTTGCGAGTTTTCCCTCCGCAGGTACTGTTTCAGGGAGCTGACCCGTTGCAATTTCTTTTAACTCATCATAGTAGGACACCATGTGCACTTGATCGCGCACAGGTCCAAGATGCCTAATCATATGCACATTCTTCCCCTTCTCATTGTGGTTGGGATAAGGATCCTTCCTCACATCACGGTTACCGGTATCTTTGAACTTCAGTTCATTTGCAGTAACTTTCTTCTTGAAGATACTTTTGAAAGTCCAACAGTCTCTAGTAGGATGCCTAGTGGCTCTGTAATAGACACAATAATTTGGGCTTTCTTTGTCCTTCTTGGTTGAGGGAACATCAATCGGAGGTAAAGTAAGTTCACCATCGGCTACCCATTCCTTAACCAAGGCTTTAACATTCTCAAGGCTACAGGGATATGGGTTTCTGTCCTTATAACTCTTCCTCTTCCGAGAGGACGATGCCTCTCCTTGCGAGTGGCTCCCTCCTGTGGAGGTTACTGTAGCAACTTTGGTACTGTGAGAGTAGCGCTAACTGTCATGAGATCTATGCAAAGGACCCGTGGTGCTGAGGTTCCTAGCCGCCTCAACCAAGGCCGAAAAAGTAGGTAGATTATGGTTCACCAAGAAGATTTTGTAGTCGCGTATGGCACCCTCCACACATATGCTGACTAAGTGAGCCTCATCCACTGGTTCATGATAGTCAATGGCCTTATCCTGGAACCTTTTGACATAGTCTAATATATATTCACCTTCTTTTTGGACATCTCGCCCAAGTGTGAGGGTGGAAGTTTCTCTTGGACTTGAAAGAACTTAGTATGAAACTTGTTCACTATCTCCTTCCAACGCTTGATTGAGTTGGGACCCAAGTTCACATACCATCTGTAAACCCTTTTAGTAAGTGATTTGGAGAACTCCAGAAGGCGCAGAGAGTGGTCACTACCATGGATACCAAGAATTTCAATGAACCTCACCACATGTTCTCTGCATTCTATTGCTTTCCATCAAACTTTATAAACTTGGGTACTGTATACCCAGTTGGGTATGGCATGGTCAATATCTCTGGGGAGTATGGGGGTTTCACATCTGGATCTGGAAGAGATGGTAATTGCTTCTTGCGATGCTCTTGCTCGAGCATAGCTTGTGCGTCGGCTAGAGTAACAAAGTGAGTGGGCTGGAACGGGTCAGTCTGCTCCTGAGTAGCTGAACCAGCGGCCGTACTGTTTGCCTGAGATACTGTCAGAGGCACCTGGACTGGAGCCTGATTCTCAGGGAACAGATTAGGCACTGAATTTGGAACTGCTACGACAGAGGCACTAGTGCTGAGGCTGGCCTGGACGCCATAGCCATGATAGCTTCGGTGAGAGTTTCCAAAGCTGCCAGGATCTCCCTCTGTGTGTTTTGAAGTGATTAGACTGCTTCAACTATGTGTAGATGTCCCCGAATGTCTCGGGAAAAATCCCGCGTTTTGTTCATTGGGCTTACTACAGTTCAGGACTCAATGTCACGGTCTTGTATCTAATCTCGCAGAGTACAATGCAAGACCGATGAATCATCAAAGAGTCCAAATCCAGCAAATCGTTTTGAAAACAGATTTTTTTGAAAGAAGTGCCAAACATGGACTGCTTTGCCAGATACAAAGTCGCCACCTAAATATTTTATTTTGGGAGAATTTAGGAAAGCCTGACTCGTTGCCTAAGGCCACATGTCCGTCATCACCAAAGTTGCCTCGGCTCGGGAACTTGGGTACGATTGGGGAAGGTCACTTCGTGAGCACCCCCGCTCGCCTAATCAAAGATCGGCCTCTATTAATCATGATGTCGACTTTTGAAAACATTATGTGCCCTTATTCCGGTTATTAGCCTAGAATTACTACGTGATGCACACAGCATACAAGTATAGACTGGGTCGCCTGAATTGGAACAAAACATCTCACGTTCATTTTGAAAAACGGTTTGAAGGTGCTACTCGCAAGTAGGCTAAGACGTGGATTTTGCCACCCTCGAGTGGGCTTAGAAAACATGATTTTGCCACTCTCAAGTGGGCTTAAAACTCTCATTCAATACATTGTTCCAATTCAAATAACCCAACCTCCACCCACAGGCATTCAGGCAGTTATATCACATAAGCAAATAGCCTCATGGTAAGCATGCTATCATGGCAGTCACTCACACGCATGCAAGGATGCTAAAGCATAAACACTCACCGAGTACTCCAAGCCAAAACATAAACTAGTTAGTAATCAATGCATGATCCTAGTTCATGTTAAGATGGCTAATGCACCACATGCAAAATGCAACTAAGATAGGCTCGGCTATTCTAAACATGGCATATGAAATGCAACAGATAACATGTATTCAACTTGGAATTGAAATACAATGCAGTTAGCATGATGCGCCGAGCCTGGTGCATGCAATACAGATGAATGAATGCAAACATGCGAGCATAAGTATGCTAATTGAAACATGCCCTAAACTAACCATCATAAGCTAGTAAATAAAAGGGAGAAAGACGTGGGGTTGGAAGACATACATCACACACATGCACACTTATTATAACATTGCCCTCTCTTGGAGGGTCCGAATAAATAATACACAACCGAATGAATAACGAATTACAGCTAATTAGTACACAACCCTAATTAATTGACAAATTAACTAAGATAAATAAGCTAGCATGCAAATTTAAATAAAAACGGATTGCCTCAGCTCTGTTCCGAATGATAGGGATGTATGCATGCTTGAGTCGCCTTGTTGGGAAATCCATCGCGATGCCCCGATTTGCCTTTGTTTGCAACTGGTCCCGGAATACTGTATAAAGCTCCAGGAGGCTACTTGACCAATTTTTGCTGCTAGTTTCCGGTTTGCTGCAACAGAGAGCGAGAAAGGGGCATGGCAAAGTATCTTCAACATATGTATGCATGACTACTCTCCCCGTCATTACAGAAGCTCTAGGGAGGGTAGTCCTTCATCCTCGTGCCACCAATCACGCATCTCAATGCATGATCGCCGAGGAGTGGGATTGTACGACTCGATGTAAAATGAATGCACATATAAACACAACAAGGCCTAAACTCCATCATGGGCAATCCGGAGTGTCAACGACCGAGAATCGAAGCACGTTTCATCACTTTGAGTACGAAACATCCCTCGTTTCCCGTGTTTGGACTAAACCCTACTCCAAACACTATGCAACATACATGGCATACACAATGCGACTAGCATGCAATCTTAAACGAAATGCAACTAAGACATGCGGACATGCAAGGAATGACATGCAAAGATGCAACTGGCATATGCAATGCTATGAACTACAAATGGCATACTCAATGCACGTGAATTTATATGGCATATGCAATGCACATACAAAGATAGACATGCATGACGACATAATCAAGGCATACGCAATGCAACGATCAAGCATACGACAACATGGATATGGCATACATAATGCAAGATGGACTTAAACTAAAATGAGTGGGCCTCAGCCACACTCAAATCAGTGGCCATACATGATGGAATGGAAGGTAGGAACACTCATGCAAACATGCCCGATACAAGGGACCGAACCTAAGGCAACAAATGCCACTCTACCAAAGCATGGCAAGGGATGAAATATGGCATACAATCATACATTTTCCAGCTCTGAAATGACATGCAAGATGGTCCCGAATCATGCAAACACCTCACACAATACATGCTAGATGACCCGAATACCGAAACTAGTGAAGCGAATTACACTAGAGGTACACAAAGCAATGCACAAATGGAAAAACCAGCCCCAAACAGACCCTAGGTAGGTCCAAGACATTGGGAAAATGGTCTAAAATGATGGCTCAAAATGCAAAGAAACGAAGCTCATGCAATGGTCCAAAAACGAAGCATACAAGCACGACTCTCAAATGCATTCAAAGAGTGGAAAACATGGGAATATGGCATATATGCAAGCTCTGAAATATGATGCACAATGGCCCCAAAACATGGAAACAACTCAACATAAGCATGCAATAGGCTCCAAAACTCAAAGCTAGGCAAGGGTATTGAACTACAACCATGTATAGCAAACATTATTTGACAATGAGGCATAAAAACAGAGCTAAGGCAGTCCAAAACATGCATAAAATCTGTTTAAAGCATGGCCAAAAAGTGCTAGAATCAATGGCCAAAGTAGCATGCAATAAAAGCTAGTAAAGAGGATTTGCACTACTGGTATGTGAGGCAATCAAGTGGCCACCAAACCAACAAAATTCAGAGGTATGACATGCCAAATAAAGCCCGAAAACTCAATGAAACATGGTCCATACGTGCAAGAATGATAGGCTCCTTTGATAGGCTATAAAGAGGGTTGTTCTACACATGCAAGATGGACACTCAAAATGGCAAAATGGGCTCTGGACAGAGCCTATGCAGGTCCTAAAACCCACCAAAAATGGCCTGAAATGTGACTTGGAAGCATGCAAATAAAGGCTCCTTTGTAAGGCCAAAAATGCTAGTAAACAAGACAAGGGGTGAGAGGGTCACCCCTCTCTGATTTTGGTGCTCAAAAACACATAATAACCACTGAAAATCTGCTGGATTTCGGTGGTGAAAAGGGCCAACAAAGCTCAACACAAAGGCCCTAATGCATGGCTTAAAGCAAGATGAAATGAAGCATGCAAGGGGGTAGATGACCACCAACAGAAAAATGGTCTTAAACAAGCATGTTAAGAAGCTCAAAATAAGACTTTTTTCAGTTTATGACAAATCCCAAATATGCTTGCAAACTAGGCTAAGAGATGAAGCAAAATAAAGACAAAAAGAGGGAAAGAAGTGTTACCCTTGTAGCTCAGCAACTCCACCAACTTTGAGACCAAAAACTCAGACCTTAGGACCTCTCAAGACCCTTCAAGAAGCTTAGGTTGGTGTTGGAGGTGTTAGGCTAACAGGTGTAGTGTAAATGTGCAAGAACTATGGACTTTTGAACCCAAAATAGATAGATATAGAGAGGTGTATATTGTATGTCTTAGAACCAATTTCTCAACCCTTGAAAAGGAAGAGGAGCTCTTCCTTTATAGAGTCAAGGGTCCAAAGATTCTTCACGAAGCTTAAAACCAAGGTTAAACATCCTCCATACACGTGTATGGAGGATGCAATCTGTGGCTTCCAGTTGGCACAGCTGGCACCAACTCAGTGAGACAGAAAAGGAGAAAGTTGGCCGACTAGTTCAGGTGGTCGACCGACCAGGGTCAAAAGGTTCAGGTGGTCGGTTGGCCTATTTGGTGGTCTTCACAGTGAATGCAAGCTAGTGGTGTGGTGGGAGACCAATAATTGTGGCCCCAAAGTGAGGGAGACAACTTACCTGTCAAGAAAATCGGCCAACCGGGAAAAAGTGGTCTCCAAGGAGAAAAGGTGGTCTCCCACCCTTGTACCACGTTCCAAACAATGAAAATAGGGTCCATGCCAAAAATGAACCAAGACAGATGCAAAATGAGGGTTCGGGGGCCAAAACGCGCAGCCGGGTGCCCTGAAAACTGACTGTTAAGCATCGAAAGTGGCGTGTGACCACGAAGGTGGTCTCCCGGGCCACAGTGTCCCTTTAGAGAGAGGAAACAAGGTGTGAGCCAAAAACCGGGGCAAACGGAGAAAGTTAAGCGGTCCCGAATCGAGGCACACAGCCAACGGCTCCGAAAACTAGAAACTGGTCTCCAAATGGGAACAGTGGTCTACGACCACGAAACGTAGCCTACGGCCACTGGGAGATGGTTTATGAGACCTCTCCCTCCCTTCGGGAAGAGAAAACAGAACTTGGTTCGCAAACCGAGGCAAATCAAAAAAGAGCCCCGAAGTCCGGAGGCAAGGCTCTCGGCCGAGACTTTGTAACCTCAGAACGAGCACAACATGCGCAATCACCGAGCGCTCAATCGATGATGTCTAAGTCTTAGGGTCGGTCAAAAATGGGGTGTCTACAATTGCCCCTCTTTGACAGAACTCGAAAGTCAAATGTGACGGGAGTGAATGTCAAAGCCCAAAGATGACTCATTTTTGGCAAGGCCGAAGACTTAGACAAACAGGCGAGATAAACAAAAAGATGTGCCCGCAGGCATGCCCGCATGCAGGGGGAAAAATGCATAATGATATGCACAATGCCGAACATAACTCATGATCATGCAAAGCAGCAAACTGTAACGAAGTAAATATTCACGATAAATGCAACAGTTCTAAGCAAGAATGCAAAGCAAAACTACATTTCATGTAGTAAGAGTGTAAGAGAATTACAATTCTCGCTACGTCTCACACGGAGAAGATACAATACATGTGCGGCTCGTCTGGTCGCACCAGCTTCAAATGAACCGTACATACAATATCGTGCCTGCCAAAAGAGAGAAACTTTAACAAGCACAACATAGTTAGCAACATATGTTCAATGCTATATCGAAATGTAGACAAACACGGTGTCAATGAAAAAAAGTGCATCGCAATGCGAGAGAAATGCGCGTGGCGACGCAAGTTAAGCATGGAGGCATGACAATACCAATGAAACGTGCATAACAATGCAAGTGACGTGCATAACAATGCAAAATAAGTGCGACTTCAAATGCATGTTTGAAACAAAACGTTGAGCAAAGAAATGCAAGCCTCGACGAGGGCAACTCAAACGCAACCTCCGGTTTACCGCTCAGAGGGGTCGCAACGTACTCAAAAAGGATACACCTTGCCTATGAAGCACGGACACGGACATGCGACACGACACGGACACGCCGACACGTAAATTTTTAAAAAATGGGGGACACGACACGCTGGGGACACGTTCAATATATATAATTAATTTTATTTATTATATGTCATAAAATTATTAAAAAATAATTAAAAAAACATTGAAATAACATAAAATTGCATTCCATCAATACATAACATGTCATTCGAAGCTACCAACCATCATTTGTTACAAAATGCATGAAAATCAAACCACAAAATATAAAATTATCCAATGTACCAACAACTATCATCTATTACAAAATCCATAAATATCAGAAAATGTAAATTTAAGTAGAGGAAACTATTACAACATCTTCACCACCACCTCCATCTTCTCCTTCATCTGTAAATAGGACCGCCTCTATAGCCGGCTCATCAAGTGAGAGGTTAGCTATCCCAAGCATTCCAACATCATCAAGTGAGTCAAAGTTATCTCCAGCAATGTCCCACATTTTTGTCTCTCCTTGCAAGTATTGGGAGCTCCTCCTTGATAAAAGACGAAGATTGCTATGAATGAACACCAAGTCCTTCGCTCTTTGAGGGACCATTTTGTTCCTTCTCACTGAGTGAATAAAGGAGTAAGTACTCCAATTTCTCTCACAACAAGATGAAGAGGCGGGTTGCACAACTAATCTCAAAGCTAGTTTTTGAAGAGATGGTGCATATGCACCATATGCACACCACCAAGTATAAGGGTCCATGTGCCACCTATTATGAATGGAATCATACTCCGAGAATGCTTCAATATAACCCGAAAATTTTCCAAACTCAATTATCACCTTGGTTCGCTTTGTGATATCTTCAAAATACCTCTTAAAACACTTGTTCCTCTCACGTGTCACCTCTTCATCCCTATGTGGAGGAACTCTATTTTGATCCTCATGGAGCCACTCATCACTATAATATCTACAATACAAAATAGGAAAAAATAATTATTTCAAGAAAGACTAGATAAGTCCATTAAAATGAAATATCTAAAACAAATTTAAATGTGATACTTACTTTGGATTCAATGAATGTGCCATACAATGGAGAGGAGTATTGTTTTTATTCCAACGATCCACAAGAATTTGATGTACCACATTGTAAAATGTAGATTCCTCATCTATTCTTTTCCCTTCATGCCTATATATTGTCATCTTCACTTTCTCTATCATTGTGTCCCACATATCATACACTAAGTGAAGGCAAGGTTTGTCCGTATCACAAGCCCTAAGCATGTCATATATTGGACCCATGAAGGAAAGAATATAATCAATGTAGTCCCACCACACATCATCCAAAATCTTTTCTTTTACAAATTTTGCCTTCCCAACATCATCCTCTCTATAGCAATTCCACTTGTCACTAATTACCATTGCTTGAAGCCCATGTTTTATAAGCTTCAACCTCTTGAGCATCACAATTGTGGAGGCAAATCGTGTTTCGGCAACCGATAGCAACTTCAATGACACAAATTCATTGTACATAGCCAATCGCATTGAGTGATTACAGATAAAATTCTTAATCATCAAACCATCTCCGGCAATATCACTAATCCAACTACACTCTTCATATGTGACCTCATTCCTCTCAATATTCTTTGCCGCACAAATATTTTTGAAAGCTAGATTTAATGTGTGCACTACACAAGGAGTCCATAGAATATGAGAGAATTGAGCTTCAATGAGTTGTCTAGCTGCCTTACAATTAGGAGCATTATCCGTGATGACTTGAACAACATTACTAGCCCCAACCTCATTAATCACTTCTTTCATCAAATTTTCAATAAAATATTTGTCTTTAGTTTCTCCAGAACAATCAATTGCCTTAATAAACATAGGCCCACTTTCACTCACCGCCATAAAATTAATCAAAGGCCTCATTTGAGAATCACTCCAACCATCACTAACAATGCTCACCCCTTTTACCTTCCATGTGCCCCTAATTGGTTGCAACAATCTATCAATATTTGCCCTCTCCTTTTGAAGTAATGTGGTTCGTAACAAATTATAACCGGGAGGCAAATATCCAGAAATATTATGGTTTGCAGCAAATGTGTAAGAGCTAACATAGTAAGGATTTCTTGCAAGATTAAATGGTAGCCCTCCTGAGTAGAACATCCTAGCAATTTCAAAATGTAATTGCTCTCTATCCTTCATGTTGAATGCTTTCTCAATAGTACTCCCACTCCCAGGCGCACTTCCACTCCCACTGTCACTCCCACTTGCACATGTTCTTCTTTTCTTTGATTCATAAGCATAACTACTACCAATTGATACACTAGAAGGGGGCAGTGGTACATTTTTGGGATGAGCATTTTTAATTCTTAATTCAGCAGCATCATTCTCATTTTGCAATTGTGAAAGTTTTTGACTTGTAATTTTCTTACAAGCACTAATTCCCTTTCCTGGGAGTTTTAATAGGTGTGCCTTTGCTTTTGTATATGAACCTTTGAAAGTATTATTAAAAAAATTACATTGTAATTGGCAATTTCCTCCTCCTTCCCCAGGCTTTGCTAATTTAGTCATATACTTCCACAATGGTTTGTTCTCATCAAAATCATCATCAGGTATATCATTAGAACTACCACCCATAGCCATTGTTTCAGAATTACAAATTTGTTCCTATAATAAAATTAATAAACACACATTATTATTAAAATTAACAAAACTAATAAAATATATATATATATTTTCAAATAAAACATATTAACAAAACTAATTAATATATATATATATATTCTGAAATAAGGCATACAGAGGGGAAAAAATATAAAATAAAAAAAAGGACGCGAAAAAAGAAAATAAAAAATAAAAGTATACTCAAACAGAGAGAGAGAGAGAGAGAGAGAGAGAGAGAGAAGACGTCGAGAAAGAGAGAGAGAAGACGTCGACTGACGAACGAACGAAGACCAGAAGAAGAAGGAAGAAGACCGAAGCCGAGGAAGGAAGAAGAATGTGTACCTTACGAGCGACGAGCGACGACCGAGGAGCGACGACGAACGACGAGCGACGAGCAGCGACGAGCGATGATAAGCGACGGACGAGCGACCAGGTTCTCTTTCTCCTCTGTTATCTTTGCCTTCTCTCTTTCTCTTTTTGTTCTCTGCTATCTTTGATCGATTTAGGGCTTTGATCGATTTAGGGAAAATATAAGTTATTTTTGTTTTTTTACAGATTGACCCCAAAAATATTTTGTAAATTCTGAAATTGACCCTAAAAATGTTTTGTAAATTCTAAAATTGACCCCGTGCGTGTCCCGAAAGTGTCCATAACGTGTCCGGCTTCAAAAAAAAAATAAAAAAAAATTGGACACTCTCTAGTGCGTGTCGGACACGTGTCCACCGCGTGTCTGACGCGTGTCCGTGTCCGACACTGGTACGGAGCCCTCGAAGAGGTGTCCGTGCTTCATAGCACCTTGCTCTTGGCGAGCAACAACGAGCCACGCGTCGAAGATTGGATTTGAAGTTCTCGCGAAGGCATTTCGCGCCGGAAAGAGCACTTTCCTTGTACTTTCTCGAGAGCCGGGGACTCCAATCACCACCAAAATTTACAGGGAGAACAAAGAGGCATTGGAGGCCACCCAGGAGGGCCATCGACCACCATGGAATACCACCGACCAGGTTTGGTGCAAGGGGGTGGTCAGCCTACCAGAGAAGGTGGTCGGCCGACCACCTGTCCAGATCCGGGACAATTTTGTCTTTTTACACTTGTTTCTTTAAATGCACATGTCCCAATCACTATTCCTCACAACCTCAAGGCCGAAATCAGCTCTCCTTCCTTCCTAGACCATTTTCTCTCTCAAATCTGCTCTTTATATGCGTTTTCCAATGCCCCACACAAAGTTGTTTCGCGAAATCTTTCAGTTTTCTTCACTTTTGATCGATTAAAATTTGACTTCGGAGCTTCTTTCTTCATTTTCACCACTTGAGGTAAGTTTGTCTCAATATTTGGAACATTTTCTCAGGAATTGACTTTTGTTGACTTTTTCATTTTCCGAGAGTTGACTTTTGTTGACTTTTTCCAATTTTGGCTCATTTTGCTCATTTTTGCTCCTTTTTGCAGATTTCTTGAAATGGCGGGTCATTTCCCTCATGGTGGAGGTCCTCCAGGTGCCGAGGGTGAGCCAGACATCATGTCATTGCCCCCGACAGTTCGGCCATTTGATCCCGAGAGGTACGACCCTCCGGAGTACATCCTTCCAATGAGCACTTTCTATCATTTTATTGATTTTGATCGACGAGCACCTGCCAAGCTACTACTACAGGAGCCGGAGTCTCACCTCTCTCACCAGGCACGAGAGGTATGTACTTCACTTTTGCATTTTCTGCAATGTATTCTGCATTTCTTGCGCATTTCATGCTTTCGCTATGTATGCTTATCTGCTCGTTCTGAACACATTTGCGCCCCATACTTATGCTTATTGTAGCACATATCTCGCAACACAGAATTCCGTTGAGTTGGCACACAGCTTGTTCTGAACACGTAGTCTATAATATAGCATTATGTTTGCATTTTGAACATACAGCTCAAACACTCGAATTTCTGAACACGCAACTCATACTTTTTATCGTGTACACGCAGCCCACAGTTTTTGAAAATTTAACACGCAGCCCAAACTCTTGATGGTGAACACACAACCCACAGTTTTTGAAAGTTGAACATGCAGCCCAAACTCTTGATGGTGAACACACAACCCACAGTTTTTGAAAGTTGAACAGGCAGCCCAAACTCTTGAGGTGAACACACAGCTCACAGTTTTTGAAAGTTGAACACGCAGCCCAAACTCTTGAGGTGAACACACAGCCCACAGTTTTTGAAAGTTGAACACGCAGCCTAAACTCTTGAGGTGAACACACAGCCCACAGTTTTTGAAAGTTGAATACGGAGCCCAAACTCTTGAGGTGAACACACAGCCCACAGTTTTTGAAAGTCTGAACACGCAGCCCAAACTCTTGAGGTGAACACACAGCCCACAGTTTTTGAAAGTCTGAACACGCAGCCCAAACTCTTGAGGTGAACACACAGCCCACAGTTTTTGAAAGTCTGAACACACAGCCCAAACTCTTGAGGTGAACACACAGCCCACAGTTTCTGAAATCTGAACACGCAGTCCAAACTCTTGAGGTGAACACACAGCCCACGGTTTTTGAAAGTTGAACACACAGCCCATATACTTTATGCTGAATACGCAGCTCACATACTTCAATTCTGAACACACAGCTCATATACTTCATGTTGAACACGCAGCTCATTTCATTGCATTTGCACGCAGCTCATACTGAACACGCAGTCCATAAGCATTGTATCTGATTTGATTTGCACACAGTTCATACTTTCATTTTGAAACTGAATACATGTGTCCATTCTGAATGCAGGTATCTTCCCGTATTACACGAGGCTATGGCTCGATCATTGCTAGGGAGTGGTACGCAGAGCTCCCGGAGACCGTCCGCCATCTGGTTGACCAGGCAGGGTTCGGACCCTTCTGCGCGGGAATATCACGTTATCCGGCGAGCCGGACCTTGATGGGGGCCCTCGTGGAGAGATGGTGGGACACCACCAACTCTTTCCATTTTTCAGCTACCGGGGATATGACGATGACCCCGTTCGACTTTGCGATGCTGACTGGCCTTGATGCGGCCGGCTAATCGGTCCCCTACGACGAGGACATAGGCGAGTGGGAGGCCGCCTGGATCTATCTATTAGGAGCTCGCCCACCGATTGACAGATCTTCGGGTAGAGTGAGGTACACTTGGTTTTCCACACATTTCAGAGAGACTGTGCCCGAGACTCTCGAGGAGATAGAGCAGTACACTCGAGGGTTTTTGATGTTCCTCCTTGGGACCACTTTGTTCTTCGATAGGGGGAACACAGTTGGACTGTATCTGCTCAGTGCCTTAGTGGACCTATCACAGGTCCGCCAGTATGATTGGGTTGGCGCCGGCCTTGCTACCCTTTATTGTTACATGAGCGCGACCTCCTACGGGCGGGGGAACATAGTTGGTGGCTACTGGAGAGCCTGGGAGGTACTTTCTGGCCTCTTGATTTACATTCCTGCTTTTCATTATTTGTATATTGCACACACGACGCACTTTACATTTTGTACTTTGCATTCTGCTCTTAGCGTTCTGCATTCTCTGTACATTCTGTATTCTGATGGCTATTTCCCTGTTTTCCACAGCTATGGATTTTCGCATACTTTCCGACGCTAGCCCCGGAGCTCGAGGTGGCGGTGCCTCTTATGATTCCCTACTCTCTCGTATTTGAGGGCCAGTACCGACCGAGGGCTCGGGAGACTCTGTCCTACCTGCGGCAGTTTTTTGATACGGTGCGGACTACCGAGGTACTTCAGAACTCTCAGTTCTCCATGTTTTCATCTTTGACTCATCTTGCACATTTATGATATCTAATTAGCTCATGCACTTGATTATCCGCAGGTCACCTGGCAGCCCTGGGCGCCCTTGGGTGGAGATACCCGATTTCAGTTTCCTGGGGGATGGGCCGCTTCTCGGTACAGGATCCTATTTGACGGGCCGGTTGGCAGGGCCTGGTTTTTGGGGGACTGTTTTCTACGTCAGACGATGGGCTACCCCGAGCAGAGTGTCCCAGTAGCACCTCCGGACGATATGCGGTCCACTGAGAGACTTACTCCCCAGAAGGTTGATTTGGCTATGATGGGCACCGATGTAGCTCTACATTTGGAGGAGGGGGAGTACGCGACCTACCGTCACACATACCTGATGCCCCCATTGACAGGTGTCCGCACTCCCACGAGAAGGCCTACTGGCATGCCTTCATCGAGTCGAGTCCGGGCTACAGATGCTGCTTCGACCAGTAGGGCCGGCATATCGAGAGGTGGGGCTAGACTGGTTCCCCCGATTCCCCCGACTTACCATCATGCTGGGTGGCCAGATATTCCGACCGAGTTGACAGGATGGCGATATGGGACATCTTACCTGATCCCATTGGAGCCTCCATTGCCCGATCACCGATACATCAGAGACCCTGACTCACCACCGGTATGCTTTACAGTTTTGATTTATCATTCAGATATTTGGACATTCATTCATTTACTGATATCTTGCATTTGCATCTGCAACCTCCCAACGAGTATACTGAGGGGTTGCTCGGGTTGGTGGCCTCACTCGAGGGCATGGTCTTGCGGAGAGAGACGCAGCTGTTCATTGCCGGTGTTTCGGTACTTTTCAATTTTCTTGCATTTATCATACTTCTGATGACATGCCGAATTCGACCATTTCATTGCATTGATTGACTGCATGTGTAGAGCACACCTGACACACACCACATTCATATACTATATCCGCATGCATCTACTCTATGTAGCTTTCTTGTCTCTGCATTTGATAGACATATTGGCTAATGTATTCAAATTGCCCTCTTTCTTTTCAGATGCCTCCGCTACAGACTGAGCCACAGGCCGGGCCATCCAGGCCTTCTCGGGGAGCTGGGAGAGGGGGTTCGACTCGCAGCCGAGGCGGACGCAGAGCGCCTGTCATAGAGGAGGAGTCCAGCGAGGAGGAGGAGCCTGCGCATCCCCAGTCAGAGACATCCGCAGACAGAGAGGGTGACTCTGGTTCCGATTCTGGTAGTGGAGATGATGCCAAGGAGGGTTCTGAGGACGGCGGCTCCGATTCAGATGATGATGATGGTGCAGAGGTTGTTTCACAAAAGAGGACGAAGAGGGCCTCTTATTCCTGCTCTTGATAGCACTGTTGCAGCTGCTCCTACTTTATTTGCCTTTTTACTAGTAGTTGTAGCACATTGTACATTGTTAGGCAGTTTTATTTTCTGTAAAACTTGTACCCTTGTTGTAAAATGTTGTAAAAAGAACTATGATGGAATGAAACAGCCTTTTGTTCAAAAAGTGTCGTACTTTATGTTCTTAGCATCGCATCGCATCATTTTGCACAAAGATGAGATTGAATGAAAATTGAGCATCGAAAATTGCCAAGTCAGGTAGTGAACCGACGCAACAAACTAAACAACCTAACTTACTAAGAAACAACAAAACCTTAGCAAGTTTACAACTCGATAAGGAAATCCCGGAAATGTCGATGAACAACGAACAACAATTCACCGATCAAAAACTTGACAATCCGGTTAAAACTTAACGACTTGATAAACAAAACAACTCAGTAAGCAAAACAACAACTCGATAAGCAAGACTTAACAACAACTCGATAAGCAAATGCATTTCGAACATAACGGGCGATGGAATGCGTCCGAAACCGAGAAAAACACGGACCTTCAAAACTCCCAATGCATGGAAAGGCTAGGAGGTCTCTTCTAGAAGCTAGGACAAGACCAAAGCCCTGCTTTTCTCCATGGTCGACCACCTAAGGAGGATGGCCGACCAGCTGCTTTCCTTGGAGACCAAAGGGGTGGTCGGCCTACCAGAAAAAGTGGTCGGCCGACCACCTGGTTTGGCGACCACCAGATTTTTGACACGTGTCCCCAAACAGTGCCTTATCCTCTATAAAAGTTCCAGCTTCTTGGTTCTTTCATTTCATTTCAGTTTTGCATCAAAATGGAGGCAATCCTTATCGAAAATCTCGCAGCTTGGATTGCTACTTTCGACGGCTCAGAAAAGTTGAACTTCCGGGGCTTTGGCTTGAATGCACTATTCACATTGAGCCGCACTCCACTGCATCTTCCATTCCTCCATGCCGCGGCAAGGTTTTGGAATCCGGTAACGCATGTGTTTAGCTTTGGCGGGCAAGAGGTGTGTCCTACCTTCGAAGATTTCCAAGCTTTGATGGAATCCGAGCGCAGCGAAGAAATCTTGCCCCAGTTTCGCTTCGGCCACGCCCAAGCTTTAGGACGGATGTACGGGCTTACTATGCATGATGCTCGGTCTTTGATCTGCAACGGGGAATTGGACATCCTCGGCTTGATTCATCACTTTTCTGACGCCGGTGACCACGGCGACCATCATTGGCAAGGTTTTCGGCGTCATGCCCTTTGCTTGTGCATGCTATCACACTTTTTGCTTGCCTCAGGCTCCGGAGGATCTAGTGTCCGGTTGATCGAGGTTGCCCAAGGCTTAAAGGAGAGCAAAAGCTGCATTGCCATGTCATTGGCCGAGACATTGATGGGCTTCGATGCCTTCCATTGCCGGGAAACAATCAGATTTGCGGGGAGTCCACTACTGCTGCAGGTAATGTTTCCCTCCCTATCTCACATATATATTGCTCACATCACTCGACCTCAGGCTCAATTTTTCTCTCGAAGCCCTTTTCTCACTTTTCTCTCATCGTACACCTCTCTATTCTTTAATCTCTCATTTTTCATCCCTCCCCAGGTGTGGTTGATGGACAAATTGCAGGTTGTGGACTCCTGCCCAGCGTACTCAGCTCGCGGCTACTTCTTCCGACGACGTCTAGTCGATGCCCTTGATGAGGGATGGTGGTTCGACTGGATGTGCAGTTTGTCCGCAGGCCGCAATGCTTGGCGTTGTCCTTGGCTCAATTTGCCGGTAATGAGTTACAACATGTCCCGACAGCCCGGGATTCAGTTGATTGGTCTGATGCACTGTGTCTTCTACTTTCTGTTCCGGTTCCAGCGTCAGTTTGGACATGATCAGACTTGCTCGGCAGAGGGGGTAGAGTACCCAGCTTCATTCCTGGTCCAAGGCACACAACTTGCTCGGTATGCCACAGCAGGAGGACGAGAGAACTCCTGGCCCCCACTCCCACTTTCAGTTGCACTTTGTCTGATGAGTGCATAGATTGGCTCAATGAAGAGGCACAGATTGGGCCCACTTTGGCGTCAGAAGCTTCGACCAGCTCTGGGAGGGGGCGTAGGAACACCTGACTTAGCTATGCCCCGGATTTATTGCTTTATTAGTGCTTTCAAGTTTTATTTATGAATGTAACCAAAAGCAACTTCAATTTGTATGCAAGAGCAGGAGGACACTGTATTGAAATCAATATAATTGAAGTTTGTGGGTACTGAAAATTTTCCACTTTGGTCCAAAAATTGTCTAAGTCGTAAAAAGATTAATTTGAGCAAAGTCAACTTTTATTAAAACTTTTCAAAACCATTTTCGATATGGATCAGAACTTGGACACGCCTGAGATCTGTCACTGAGATGCACAACCCCGAATTCTAGCAACTAGAAAGTTGCCCCTAGTCTGAATAGCACTGTACCGGAGATCACAACCGAGGCTCTTGAATGCGGAATAGACAAAGATGACCGAGATGATCAAATGGACAAAGTTAATCAGGGAAAAGTTTATGGCTGAACTTCAGGATGAAGTTGCCTACGTATCCCAAAGATGGGAATCAAGCCTTACGTAGTTTAGGCTCGGGTTCACTCTAGTATTTTCACTCTCCTTTTACGCTCTAACTTTTGCCAAGGCCGCCCTTTGCGTGTTTTCAACCTTGCGAGCTCAGTTTTTGTAATTTCAAATTTTTCATGCTCTAACTTTTGCCTAGGTTGCCCTTTCAGGTTTTCGGCCTAGCGAGCCTCTCAGGGGTAGTATTTCTTCAACTTGTCCATGTTGATCGGCTGTGAGAACTCCAGGCCATCTAGGTCCATCAGAACGACAGCTCCACTCGACCAGATAGACTTAATGATGTAAGGACCAATCCAGTTGGGTTTGAACTTGCCCCTAGGGTCGTGAATGGGAGCTCGGTTGTCTTTCAGCACCAAATCTCCTTCTTTCAAATTTCTGGACTTAACTTTCTTGTTGAAAGCCCTAGCAATTCTGCGCTGATAACCCTGAACATGGTACAGTGCTTTTAGTTTTCTCTCATCAAAGAGCATGAGTTCTTCGAATCTGCTCTGCTGCCAATCTGCTTCGGCTATCTGACACTCGGCCAATACTCGTAATGACGGAACCTCAATCTCGATAGGTAGAACGGCCTCCATCCCATAAACCAACGAATACGGAGTCGCTCCAGTAGAAGTTCTGATTGAAGTCTGGTAGCCCCACAGAGCAAATGACAGCTTATCTGGCCAGTCTCGGTAAGTCTCCACCATCTTCTGCAAAATGTGTTTGATGTTCTTGTTGGCGGCCTCAACTGCTCCATTGGTTTGCGGCCGATATGTGGATGACTTATGAAAAGCCACGTTGTATTTTTCCAACAAGTCAATCACTTCCTTCTTGAAGTGGGAACCGTTATCTGAAATAATCTCGTTCGGGACCCCGTAGCGACAGATAATGTTGTTCCTGATGAACTTTGCAACATGCGAAGCCTTCAACACTGCAGAAGATTGGGCCTCAACCCACTTCGTGAAATAATCTATCGCGACTAGAATAAACTCAAGCCCGTTAGACCCCTTCGGAGTGACAGCCCCGATCACATCGATTCCCCAAACTGAAAATGGCCATGGCAAAGTCATATTGTACAGCTTCGACGGCGGGATGTTCATGCGGTTTGCATGAATCTGACATTTGTGGCATCACCGAACAAAGCCGATACAATCCTCCTCCATGGTGGACCAGTAGTAACCTTGTCTGAGGATCTTCCGAGCTAACATTACCCCGTTCATATGCACTCCGCACTCTCCTCCATGGATGGCCTCTATTAGGCGCTTCGATTCTTCGGCTTCGACACACAGTTTGTGCATTCCCAGATGACCTCTCTTATACAATTTACCCCCGCAGATGATGAACTGAATGGCCATTCTTCTGATTACCCTTTTATCTTTGGCATTTGCCCCTGGTGGATACATTTCTTTTTCCAAGAAGTTCCAGACATCGTAGTACCAGGGGTTCTCATCTTGAACCTCATCAATAGCAGCAATCGACTCGTAGGCTAGCGCAAATTTCTGGTCAATGATGATCAGACGCATCCGGACTCTAAAAGGAATGTCTATCATGGAAGATAGAGTTGCTAGTGCATCTGCGAACCTGTTGTTCTCTCTTAACAGATGAGCAAAGTTTAGTTTCTCAAACCGAGGAATTAACAAGTCCAAGGCCTGGTGGTACATTATCATCTTTTCTTCTTTGACTTTCTAATCTCCTTTCGCTTGAGATACAACAAGGTTCGAGTCCCCGATGACGTCCAACCGTTTTGCCCCTAGTTCCAGGGCTGCTTCTAAACCAGCAATGCATGCTTCATATTCTGCTTCGTTGTTCGAGACTTTGAACTGGAGTTTGAAGGCTAGAGGGATACGGGAATTGTCGGGTGCTATTAGCAACACTCCTATCCCATACCTGTATTGATTTGACGCTCCGTCAAAGTACATCGTCCAAGTTTTGTCTTCGATATGCAAAATGGTCTCATCTGGGAATAAGTACTCAACTACTTCACCTCCTTCCACTGGATGATCGGCTAAGAACTTCGCTACCGCTCTTCCCTTGACTGACTTGCGCATCACATATTTCAGATCAAATTCGGAAAGCAACAGCAACCAACGAGCTAGCCTACCCATAAGTGTCGGTTTCTCGAAGAGATATTTGATGGGATCTAATCTTGAAACCAACATTACAGAGTGAGCTAACAGGTAGTGCCGCAGCTTCCTGGTAGCCCATACTAAGGCTAAGCAAGCCTTTTCCAATGGTGTGTAGCGGGTTTCATACTCTAGCATCTTCTTGCTCAGATAGTAGATAACCCTCTCCACCTTGTCCTCAGACTCTTGTGCGAGCATGCAGCCCATTGTAGTCTCAATTACTGAAAGATACAAAATCAACGGTTTCCCCGGCTCGGGCGGTGACAACACGGGTAGGTTCTGTAAGTATTCCTTGATCTGTTCAAAAGCAGCTTGGCATCGGCCGTCCCATTGGAACTTCTTTCCTTTCTTCAGGAGACCAAACAGTGGTTCACAAGTCAAGGTTAATTTTGAGATAAACCGTCTTATGAATTGCATTTTACCCAGAAAGCCTCGCACCTCCTTTTCTATCCTTGGTGGTGGCATTTCTAAGATGGCCTTGATTTTGGAAGGGTCGACCTCGATACCTCTCTGTGTAATCAGAAACCCCAGTATTTTCCCTACTATAACACCGAACGTACACTTCTGAGGATTCAGCCACAACCGAAATTCTCTGATCCTTTGGAAGAACTTTTGCAAGGCAGTGTAGTGGCCCTCTCTTTCTTTGGACTTGACAATCATGTCGTCCACATACACCTCAACCTCTTTGTGGATCATGTCGTGCAATATTGTGGTCGCGGCCCGTTGATATGTTGCTCCAGCATTCTTCAACCCAAATGGCGTCACCCTATAGCAATATGTCCCCTACAGAGTGGTGAATGCAGTCTTCTCCCGGTCTTCAGGTGCCATCACTATCTGATTATAGCCCGAGAATCCATCCATGAACGAAAGCAAAGCATGCCCCGCTGTGAAGTCCACTAACTCATCAATATGCGGCAAGGGAAAGTTGTCCTTCGGACGGGCTCTATTCAAGTCCCTGAAATCCACGCATGCCCGGATCCTGGCATCCTTCTTCGGCACCAGAACAATGTTGGCCAACCAAGTTGGGTATTTGGATACCAGCAGGAACCCTGCGTCAATTTGCTTGGTGACCTCTTCTTTAATCTTAAGGGCCCAGTTTGGGCGGATCCTTCTGAGTTTCTGTTTAATGGGTCGGGCCTCTGAGTCAAGAGGGATCCGGTGCTGTACAATCTCAGGATTGATTCCAGGCATGTCTTCGTAGGACCACGCGAAAACATCTTTGAAATCTTTTAATAAAGCGACTAAGCGCTCGCGTTCCTCCGAAGACAACGTGGACCTGATCTGGACCAGCCGCGGGTCCTCCTCAGTACCCACATTAACAGTAGTGATTTCATCAACTAAAGGTTTAACAAATCTTTCCTACTCTTGATCAATTAAGCGTTGCAAAACTGGAGGAATTTCTTCCTCGTCGTTTTCATCAAAATTTTGAAAGTCCTGATTAATACAATAAATCAAGGGCACAGAAAAGTACTTAGAAACCACATCCATTTCATTCTCATTAAGCATTTCCAAATCGTCCGATTCCTTGGTTACAACAGACTCAAAAGAGAAAGAAAAAGACGACCTGGACAGGATTGTGGCATCCGGGTTATCACCCCCAGGAATACCGGACTCAGACTCAGTCGAGCTGGAACCTGATTCCGACTCAACAGATTCGGTGGAATCAGATTCCGGCTCACTACCTGACCCGGTGCTGCTTGACAAAAATCCCTCCTCGTACTGCCAGATGAGGGAGGGTGCGATGGATGCATCCAAAATGTTTGACGGTAGGCCCGCAGCCGTTTCATTCCCAATCATGGACACCGAGAAGTTATCCCCCAAGCACTTCTGGTCGATCGGAGGATATGAAAGTAGATAAGCCAGCGCTACCCCCATTTTAACTTCGGTGTCCTCAGAATTTCCTTTTTCACACTGCTCAACCTCAGCTGATGGGCCTGTCTGCTCCTCGGCAACATCATCCCCGGATAACTGCAGGTCGAAGAAGATCTCAAAACCTGGCACGTGCTTCCTCTCCGCATTGAACCATGGCTCTAGGAAGCCGCAGAATGGAAAATCCTCCCCCTCCCGGACGAAGCGTCCGTTTAGGGTACCCTGAATGGGTCGGTGCATTAACTCAAAAGGCTTCCCCGCTTGCTTTGCTTTGGCTCTCCCAGCCATCTCCTTACCTTTCCTCACCCAGTCCTCCTTGGTGGGCAGATAGCCCAAACCAAAGGTATGTGGGTTGTGCGGCACTTCGACCGATACAGCGATGCCTTTCTAGCCACTCTTTCCCAATCCCATCCCGGGGATGTGTTGAAGCTTGTTCATGAGGTATATTGATTGTGTGCTGACATACACCCCTTCATCAACAGCCAAGATGTTTTGCACGACTCGAGCCTCAGCCAGAGTAAACCCCGATAAGAACACATCCTCCGTGCCGTGCTCAATTTCCAAGAATGGTGTAGACACTTCTGGCGGCGGATGGATTGATGAATTTCCAAAAACTATGGCCACCCCCTTCCCGTGAGGGTATTTCAGCATCTGATGCAAGGTGGAAGAGACTGCCTTTACTTGGTGCAGCCACGGCCGCCCCAAAAGTAGGTTAAAGGTTACGGGAATGTCTAAGACATGGAAATCGATCTCGTGTTGTCCTGGACCAACTTGGGTCTGAATTTTGACAGTCCCTATCACCTCCCTGCTTGTGTTATCATATGCCCGAATCACCTGGGCAATTGGCACGAAGTCCGCGGGCTTCAACCCGATTGCATATGCCATCCTCGACGGGCACACATTAATGGCGGATCCCGTGTCGACAAGAACCACCAGTATCCATTTGTTTCTACACCCCACAGAGATGTAGAGCGGCTTGTTATGGTTGGCACCCTCAGGT
>JAPPVO010000031.1:171105531-171454675 GCA_030407325.1 Camellia japonica | reverse complement strand
TCCCGAACCCTCTTCCGGCTACGCATGATGCTACCCAGTACTGCGCATACCATTAACAAACTGGTCATGACACTGACAGTTGCTTTCGTCTGCGCCATGATGTACAAGATCTGTTTGACAACAGGGTCATCCCCGTGCCAGTCCAGCAAAGTCTATCGGCACTCGACCAGTGAACCTGTGGGGGATAATGTGACTATGTGATCGGGGGATGAACCACCTGCGGATGGCACTCGATTTACTCCAGATATGGCTATGGCACGCACTGTTTTGAGCATTTTGAATACCAGTTTTTATGCTTTTGACTTGGGTATTGAGTCAGTCTTGTTGTTTGTACAAAGTTAGTCTTTTCTTACTGAGTCAGTAGGGTCTGTCTTGGTGTATCGAGTCAGTCCTGTTGTACGAAGGTCGGGTGATTCCGGGGGGTGTTACCTCGGACGTCACCATTTTGTTTCGCGTTTGTCTTTTCGTTTTCTTTTGAGTCTGTTTCTGCGTTGGAGCCAGTAATGCCAACAGATTTGAATGAACAGCAGTGATTTTCACGCTCTCACGTTTGCTTCTGCCTTGTGCTAGTTATGCCGGAAGTTCTGAATGAGATGGCAGTATTTGACTAAGAATTCTATCTTTTCTGTGCCTTGAAGTCGTTGTAATGACCTGAGTTTTTCAAAACTTTTTGAACACTGCGATGAAAACAAAGAGGGAGGAATTCCTCGAGATTTGCAAAACTTTGATCAAACTGAGAGAAAGAGAGGCGTGCTAAGCCCTTAATGAATAAAATCATGCTTGTTAGTGTGAGTACTGAGAAAGACCCTAGCTTTGATCCAGATTGGTTCTACACTGTCTTCAGCGCGAGCGATTTGTCGCTTTCTTAAAAACTTTCAAAAAATGTTTTGCACAGTCCTGCGAAGACCTGTGTGGAATCGCTCTTGAGATTGTGCAGCTTAGGATCGCTCTCAGCCTCGAGACTTGAGCCCTTGCTTTCAAACCTTGACCTTGGGTTCAGAGTGTTCAACGGTCAACCGCGATATGAGGCCTGTGTGGCCAGATTTGAAACAGCCCTCGAACAAGAGGCACCAAAGTCAGATCAAGAAGATCAGACCTCATCAGAAGAAGCTTGCGAAGCTAGAACAGAAGCACCCTCGAACTAGGGGCGAAAATGTTCGAGGTGCTCGAAGAGCCGAAGATGGATCCTTCTGCAAATCGATACAACAGCCACTCTCTTGGATACGGATGGCTTCGAGATCCTAAAACCATTTAGCATGGACTTGTTACACTTTTACCCTTTGAGAGGCTCGCTGGGCCGAAAACCCGGAAGGGCGACCCAGGAAAAAGTTAGAGCAAGAAAAGATATATACAAAAAAAAAAAAAAAAAAAAAAAAAGAGAAAGAAAGAAGAAAAGCAAAAACAAAAAAAAAAAAAAGAAGAAAAGAGAAAAAAAAGAAAAAAAAAAAAAAGAGAGAAGAAAAGAATTGAAAAGAAAAGAAAAACAGAAGCTCGCAAGGTCGAAAACCGCAACGGGCGCCTTGGCAAAAGTTAGAGCCAAAAAAGGAGAGGTTAATACCCGAGTGTACCTTAACCCCGAACTACGTGAGGCTTGATTCCCATCTTTGGGATACGTAGGCAACTTCATTCTGAAGTCTAGCCGTAAAACACTTCAATTTGATTGTGTCCATACAATGGTTCTGGTCATCTTTATCTTCTCTGTATCTGAGGATTTGGTTGTGTTCGTCACTCTGAGGACTGACTACAATGCGCCGCGGTGCTATCCAAACAAGGGGCAACTTTCCGTTGCCATTCAGTGTGCTGCGGCGCCATTCAAACAAGGGGCAACTCTTCGTTGCCATTCAGTGTGCCACGGCGCCATTCAAACAAGGGGCAACTTTCCGTTGCCATTCAATGCGCCGCGGTGCCGTTCAAACAAGGGGCAACTTTCCGTTGCCATGCAGCTCTCTTCAAGCACGGGGCAGTTTCCTTTGGATCCGAGGTTGTGCATCTCAGGAGTAGGTTTCATGCTCGTTGAGCAATGGCCGTTTGCAAAATAGTTTTTGAGAATTTTTACTGAGGTTGACTATTTTCTCAAAAATCATTCTATCTTTTCCAAAACTGGACCCTTTTCATGGACCCAAAAAAGGAAAATTTTCAGTGCTCATAGCCTAACTTGCATGATTTTAAATCAAAAATCGAACAAGCATGTTGATCTAGCTCTCATTTTGGTCAAAACTGTTTTAGTAGAAAGCAAAAACAAAAAATGGTCAAAATGATGAACTAGGGACACAGTTGAGTCAGCTTCCCTGTCTTTTCCCCTTTATCAACGCACTTGCCAGAAAAGGGCACTCTACTTGCCAGAAAAGGGCACCACTGAAGCTAATTGCAAAGGGCTGAAAGCTCTCTCACCCTCCAAGCAACGAGGTATCAAGCCAAGTGCGAAGCACGAACTGGAATAGGGCAAGATATTCCACTCCATCATCTGGACAGATGTTATCACGTCCAAACTCCCCAGCAAAGCATCATCAACCGATGTTAGCTGCAGATTTGCTACACACCCAGTTGTAGCGCAACCCCTTTGTGGGAGAAACTCACTAGCTGCATGCAGAAGAAGAAGAATCTAGCGGAATGCTAGGGGCAAGAGCCCACAACTTTCTATTTATCCATCAACCACCAAGGGGAGGGATTTAAAATGAGAGATTGAAGAATAGAGAGGTGTGCGCTGAGAGAAAAAGTGAGGAAAGGGCTTTTTCAGAAAAACAGAGCTTGAGGGCCGAGTGATGTGAGAATCACAAATGAGAAAGGGTGGGAAACAATACCCGGAGAAACTGGCTCCTCGTGCACCGAGAGGTCTCTCACCTTTGTAACACAGCTGAGTGTTGTGTTTGTGCGTTTTGTTTGTCTCGTTTCTTGTTTTAAGTCGTTTGAGTGTCAACAAATGTGTTTAGGTCATTTTACCTTGTTTTTCCTTTGTTGAGTTATGTTTAGGTCGTTCTATCTTTGTTTTCCATTGTTGAGTCGTTTTGGCTGTGGTCAGTTGTAGGCTCAATACCCGGTTGAGAACCCTTTTCTCATTTCAATTTCAAAAATCGTTTTGTGCTCAGAGTGCCGTGTCGTCCTCCACATTTGTGCAAAAGAGGATCAGTTCTTTCATAAAGCCGCAGGGTTCAACCCAGGTCATGTCAGAATAGTAAAAGAAGGACCTATCTGAAGCTATTTAGGTTCCAGACTGCAAAGCAAAAGAAAAGAGGGAAAATTTGGAGCATCTTAGCATGTTTCAACTTTAGCAAAGTCCGAGACTACATTCCAGGTGCACCTTCTCAGGCCTCGCTGTTTCTCTGGAGTATGAGCGTGTCTCGACCCCAAGTGTAAGCCTGCTTCAAGTCAGAATGGCAGTCCAAGCAGCACCCGAGGGTTTCACATGCAGATGTTATCTCTCGCCAATATGAACATGGTGTGCCCTTTTTGAGCTGAGTGAGTTGCGAAGTCCTCTAAGAGGCAAATCAGAGGCATCAGAGTACATATTTGATGCTCCTCTATTGCATAGAATGTGAACTTTCATATACACTGTTGTTGCATGCGTGCCGCGCATCGTTATGATTCATGCATAGAATATGCTTGCTTTCGATTCCGCATAGAATATGCTTTGCTTGTTTTATGCATAGAGTATGCTTGCTTTCAATATTGCATAGAATGTGCTTCCATACTTGCATAGAAAATGCTCGTATCTTTTGCATGGAAAATGCCCCCATACTTGCATAGAAGATGCATTTTATCGCACTTTCTTGTGCATTTTATCTCGTTCGCACTGTCTTGTGCACTTACACTTTGTATCTCGCTTGCACTGTCTTGTGCATCTTGTGGTTGTATCTCACTCACACTATCTTGTGCATTTCAAATCACTCGCGCTATTTAGCGTATCGCGCTGTTTAGTGCATTTCAAATCAATCGCGCTGTTTAGCGTATCGCACTATCTTGTGCATTTCAAATCAATCGCGCTATTTCGCGCACCTCCATCGCACTGTTCTGTGCAGTTTATCACTCGCGTTATTTTGCGCACCTCAATCGCACTGTTTTGTGTAGTTTACATTTGCGCTATTTTGCACATCGCACTGTTCTGTGCAGTTTACATTCGCGCTATTTTGCGCATCGTACTATTCTGTGCAGTTTATCACTCGCGCTATTTTGCGCACCTCAATCGCACTGTTTTGTGCAGTTTACATTCGCGTTATTTTGCGCATCGCACTGTTCTGTGCAGTTTACATTCGCGCTATTTTGCGCATCGCACTGTTCTGTGCAGTTTATCAGTCGCGCTATTTTGCACACCTCAATCGCACTGTTTTGTGCAGTTTACATTCGCGCTATTTTGCGCATCGCACTGTTTTGTGCAGTTTATCATTCGCGCTACTTTGCGCACCTCAATCGCACTATTTTGTGCAGTTTATCATTCGCGCTATCTTACGCACCTCAATCGCACTGTCTTGTGCATTGCATATCATCGCGCTATTTTGCGCACCTCAATCGCACTGTCCTGTGCTTTGCATATCACATCGCACTATCTTGTGCATTTCAAATCAATCGCGCTGTTTAGCGTATCGCACTATTTTGTGCATTGTATCATTCGCGCTATCTTGCGCGTCCCACCTGCACTTGTTAGTGCATTACATTTCACTCGCGCTATTTTCCGCATCGCACTATTTTGTGCACATTACTTGCATTGTGCATGCATTTTATCGTGCTATCTTGCGCATCTCACCTGCACTTGTTAGTGCGTTGCATCGCGCTATCTTGCACACCTTACTTGTATCACACTGCTTTATGCATTCACCCTACTCGCACTGTGTTGTGCACCTCCAGCTCGCACTGTCTTGTGCACACTCTGGTCTAGGAGACCTTAAATCCTTCGGTCTAAGGAGACCTTAAATCCTGCATTATCATTCGCGCTGTTTTGCGCATCGTACTTGCAGTTTACTTGCATTTCATTTGCACTGTCTTGTGCACTTTCCGGTCTAGGAGACCTTAAATCCTCTAAAGGTGCAATTCCTTTGGTGTTTGTTGTGCCCGAACGACTTCCGATGGTCTGGTATAGCCACCTGCCTGCGTTAGTAGTGAGTTCCTAGGAGACCAACTGAGACGGTGGAAACTAGAGTTCGAATGGCTCATGCCTAGAACGCAAAGGTTCGGGATTTCCGAGACTAAAGTCTGGTTTAAATACCCAGGGGTATATCCTCGGCTTGAAATCTGTATGGCAGCCCCATAGATTGAGATAGCATCTGTATGCACCTTAATTCTAGATACTGATCCAACCTAGTCTGTTACCCTGTTGGAGAATAGGGAAAGCTGCAACCATAGTCAGGGAGAAAAGTAGTACCTGTGGTCCAATCAAGAAGAAGCGAGAAATCCCCAGCAGCATGAGGTAAATCATTGCCAATTACCCCTGTGAGGTACCTTTACCTCTTAGCTATTACATTGCATTTTAGCCACTACATTACAGTGCATTGCATGAATCCTCAATTTTCAAACCGGCTTCGCGTAGCGTATAAGTCCAATTTTCAAACTGGCTTCGCGTAGCGTGTAAGTCCAATTATCAAAATCTTCCTACATATCATTCTTGCATCCTGCCCCTGAACTACGCTAGTTTGATTCCTTGCAAAAGGATACGTAGGCAGCCTGCGGGCACAACCATTTATTTATCTATATTTTGTTTGTTTGTCCAAGTCTTCGGCCTTGTCAAAAATGGGTTGTCTCTGGGCTTTGACATTCACTCCCGTCACTTCTTGACTTTCGAGTTCTGTCAAAGAGGGGCAACTGTAGACACCCCATTTTTGACCGTCCATAAGACTTGGACGCGACTGATGGTTTACATGGTGGAGAAAGGTGTGCAGGGGAAATGTGCGATTTCTTCGGCAAAGAGAGAGTCAAATTTCAACTTCATACCCCTGTTCTGGACCAAAACAATCTTGATCAAAAGATTTTAGTCTTAAAACCCTCTCTTTCAAAACGTTTTTGAAATAAAGTTCCTACGATGTTCTTACGCTCGCATTTTGTTAAAAGTTGCGCTTTTCGGTAAACCGAGCAAGGACAAAGTGGAAATGAATGAAAGAGAGATGAAATCTTTGAAAAATCTTTCAAAACACCTTACTTAGGGGTTTGAAGTTGAAGAAAATAAAAGAAGAGGGAAGAAATCCAGTCGGGGGAGAAAATGGGCATGAACCGTTAAGAGAGAGTCGAGCAGCCCTTGCCGAATCGGGCCTATTCATTTGGATACTTGGAATCAAAAACATGTTTGGACAAAAACCGTTGGAAAGCTAACTTCCGGGGCTTCAATTTGGACACTTGAATGGCCACCATTGGACTTCCCAATCACCCACCGGCCACATTTCTTTCCGGCAGCCCATTTTTTTGTCCTAAAAGTAGCCGGCCGGCCAGAAAAAAGTAGCAGGCCGGCCACTTACCTGGTGAAATGACCTTTTTGCCCTTTTTAGCTAGCCGACCATAACCCCCTCCCCAAGTGTGTCCTAAAAGTGAATTTTGTTTTCCTCTAGGCCTTATGTCCGAGGGTTTGGCCTTTTGGGGGGAAACTTGAATTAGTTTTCCCCCCCATTTTTCCCCCTCTTTTCCACCCTTTTTTGTCTATATAACCAGCACTCCCAGCTGGTTTTGAGGGGTGAGAAAATTGCTTTAGAGCTCTCTTGCATACACTCTCCATTTCCCTCTCTTCCAAGACTCCAAACTTTAGGGTCCTTGCATCATTTACACTACACCACATAGCACCACCTCTCCAACCTCCATTCCAGCCACTTGGAGCTGTTTTCCAGAGCTGAGGAACACCACTTCTTGTGCCAAGAGGTTGCTAAAGTTGAGTCTTCAAGGGTAAGTCCTTCTCTCCTCTTTTTGGTCCTATTCTTGCTCAATACATTAGCCATACTTTCTTGCATATTTGAGCTCCAACCCTAACTGAAAATAGCATTTTTTTGAGCTCTATTTCATGTTTGTTTAAGGGCCTCTCACTGTTTGAGGCTTCCTTTTTGCACTTGCTTCATTACCTCCCTTGTATGCCATTTTCTTGCATATTATTTTTGGCCTATGTATAAACTGTTTTGAGCTCTGTCATAAACTGTAAAGTGGCTTATTTTGAGCCCTTATTTAACATTGTTGAAGGGCTCATCACTGTTTGAGGCTTCCATTTTCCACTTGCCTTTGTATCTCTCTTTTGGCCTTATTTTTGCTTGTTTTGTTAGCCCCTTGTGCTTCTATTTTTGGGCTCTGGTCCAAACTGTAAATGGCCTTATTTTGACCCCCTATTCATGTTTCATTAAGGGTCTTTTGCTGTTTGAAGCATCCTTTTTATACTTTGTGTTATAGCTCTCTTTTTGGCCTTATCTTGCATAGTATTTTAAGCATACTTGTACACTGTTTTGGGTTTGATCATCAACTGTAAAAGGTCATATTTTAGGTCCCTCTTAAAATTTGTTGAAGGACCTTCATCTTTTTGGGGCCAGAATGCATCACTTACTTCTTTGTCCTCCTTTTGGCCCATTTCTTGCATGAGAGCTTAGCCATACTTGTGTTTGTTTTTGTGGCTTACTGTAAACTGTAAAACATCATATTTTGGGCTCCTCTTCAATATTGTAGAAGGGCCCTTATCTGTTTAATGTCAGCAGCTATTACTTGTTTCATTATCTCGCTTTCGGGGCCATTTTTGCATGCTAACTTAGCCCCACTTGTGTTCACTGTTTGGCCTTGCTTAAAACTGTAAATATTCTCGTTTTCGGGCTGTCTTGATTCTGTCTTCACACTTCATATTCAAATAATGCAGGCATTGCATAGCCATAGGTCATTCCGTATGCCTAATTTCATGTTTCGGGACTTATTCCATGCATCGAGTGTCATTTTGCCATCTTTCGGGGCTGTTTTGCATCACTTATTGCCTCTGAAATTTGCATGTTAGTATGCCATATTCCATGTCTTGCCATGTGTCGTGTTAGAGTGGCATTTCGTGCCTTAGGGCCGGTCCTCGATTTGCGTGCACGCGTGCACGCATCTCGAGTTGCCTCATTTTCATCTAATGGCCTCTTATGTGAGTGTGGCTGAGGTGCACTTGTGTTAGTGTAAGTCCATATCGCATTGTGTATGCCATTTCATTCTATAGCATTGTGTATGCTAGGTTGTATGTTAGCGCATTGTGCATGCCGTGTTACCCCGTGCATCGTGTATGCCATTTCATAGCATGTTGCATGTTAGGTTGTATCTTAGTTGCATTTCATGCATGTCATACATATTGCATTGTGTTCGGGATAGGGGTTAGCCCGAGCACGGGAAACGAGGTACGTTTCGTACTCCGAGTGACGGAACGTGTCTCAATTCCCCAGTCACCGACACTCCGGATTATCCATGATGGAGTCTTGGTCTTGTTGTGTTCATATGTGCATTCATTTCATATTAAGTTGTGCAATTCGACTCCTCGGCCATCGTGCATCGAGATGCGTGATTGGTGGCACGAGGATCGAGGCATGCATACATATGTGAAAATACATTGCTATGCCCCTTTCCTGCTCTCTGTTGCAGCAAATCAAGAATCAGCAGCCTTCCGAAGCTTGGCACGCATTCCAAGAACAATTACAAACAGAGGCTAATTGGGGCATCGCAATGGATTTCCGCGCAAGGCAACCCGAACATGCATCATCCATCATCCGGAGTAGAGTCAAGGCAGTCCCTGGCTTGCATGCCAATTTATAGCTTTCCTAGATTAATTTGTAAATTAATTAGGATTTTTGTACTTATTCGGACTGTAATTATTTATTTGGGACTGTATTATTTATTCGGACCCTCTGCGCGAGGGCATAATTGTAATAAGTGTGCGTGAGTGTGATGTATGTCTTCCAACCCCATGTCTTTCTTCCCTTTTATTTACCAGCTTATGATGGTTAGATTAGGGCATGTTTCAATTAGCATACAGTATGATAGCATGTTTGCATTCATTCATCTGTCTTGCATGCACCGGGCTCGGCGCATCATACTAACTGCATTTGTATTTCAATTCTAAGTTGAATACATGTTAGCTGTAGCATTCCATATGCCATGTTTAGAATAGCCGAGCCTGCTATAGTTGCATTTTTGCATGTGTTGCATTAGGCATTTCTGTATATTTAGGATCATGCATGGATTTCTAATCGGTTTCTGTTTTGGCTTGGAGTACTCGGTGAGTTTTATGCTTTAGCATCCTTGCATGCGTGTGAGTGACTGCCATGAATAGCATGCTTACCATGAGGCTAACTGCTTATGTGATATAACTGCTTGAATGCCTGTGGGTGAAGGTTGGGTTGTTTAGATTGGAACAAATCATCAACTGTTTGTTTTAAGCCCACTAGATAGTGGCAAAAACATGTTTTCTAAGCCCACCCGAGGGTGGCAAATCCACGTCTTAGCCTACCTGCGGGTAGCACCATCAAACCATTTTCAAACAAACAAACATGAAATGTTTTGTTCCAATTCAGGCGACCCAGTCTATACTTGTATGCTGTGCGCATCACATAGTAAATCTAGGCTAATAACCGAAATAAGAACGCACAATGTCTTCAAAACTAGATATTATGGTTAGTAGAGGCCGATCTTTGATCGGGCGAGCGGGGGTGCTCACGAAGTGACCTTCCCCAACCGTACCCAAGTTCCCGAGCCGAGGCAACTTTGGTGATGACGGACACGTGGCCTTAGGCAAACGAGTCAGGGTTTCCTAAATTTCCCAAAAATAAAATATTTAGGTGGTGACTCTGTATCTGGCAAAGCAGTCCATGTTTGGCACTTCTTTCAAAAATCTGTTTTCTCAAAACGATTTGCCGGATTTGGACTCTTTGGTTCAGATTAAGAACCATGATAACAAATCGAGTCCGAACTGTAGCGAGGTCCCCAGCGGGCTTGTCTACACATTTCCACAAAAATTCAATCTCTCCACAATAGGTCAGTTTGTCAAATACACTCTCTGTGTATATATATATATGCGCGTGGGTTGTGAATTACTTACGAGAAATTTAATAAGCTGCAAATTGGATCTTCTGTCCCCAAATAACTCTATCCCCTGTCCCAAATCACTCATAACTATTGGATCATAAGAGAATCTCAATATTTAAAAATCTCAAGACATATCCAATGGTTGTGAGTGATTTGAGATAAAGGGATAGGATTATTTAGAAACAGAGAATCCTTACACCTCAATCAGTAAACTAGTTATCCAAGACGGTAACAAATACCGAATATTTTGGGTTTTGACTAGGGCTGGACGAAGCCATACATATTCTAAAATCTAAAATTATGTTCAACCCATAAACCCTAGCTTTGCGGGCCAAGATTAAGTCGGGCCAGGCTTTGAGATCATTAAGCTAATTTTTCACATTTTTTCTGTTTATATTTCCATTAGTTTTATTTAATTTTTGGAGAAATTATAAAAATAAAAATAAAAAATCCCAAGGTTTGACCCTTATAACAAAATAAATCCTATTTTTTTAATTTTGTCAATTTAAACTCTAAATTTTTTATTTATTTTCAATCTAAATCATTTGTCTTTGTTTATTAAGTAAAATTAATTGAAAAATGTGTATTTCAGTCATTAAACTCAATATAAAAAAAAAAAAATTTAGATATTTTATGTATATTTACATTGAGTTTAATAAATAAAATACTATTTTTCTATTTTACTTAACAAAAATAAGCTAATCGTTTAGATTGACAACAAATTAAAACATTAGAGTTTAAATTGATAAAACTAAAAATTCAAGATTTATTTTCTTAAAAGGCTCAAACCCTGGATTTTTTTTATTTTATTTTTTTTGTAATTATCCCTTCATTTTATTATTATTATTATTTTGGCATTCTCATGTATTTTTTTCAGCTTTGAGCTTTAAGACAATTAGCCTAATATTTTTTTTTCGCTTTTATTTTTAGTTAGTTTATGATTTTCTTAGTTTGAAAATTTCTTCACCTTATGTATATTGACTAATTACAAAATATTAACAAGTGAAGATTGAGAACCAAGAATTACTTAAGAATGAACAGTTTCGTTATTTATGATCGATTATTACAACGGCAAGGGAGATTGATGCAGATGTAGTCCATAGAATTAAGACATGGTGGCTTAAGTGAAGAAGTGCATCTAAGATACTATGCAATAAACGAGTACTCACTAGACTAAAATGAAAGTTCTATAGAACGGCTATTAGACCAGCGATGTTGTATGGAACGGAGTGTTGGGTAACCAAGAAACAACATATGGACAAGATGAGTGTTGCTGAGATAAAGATACTAAGGTGGATGTGTGACAAGACTCTAAAAAGAGAATTAGGAATGAGTATATTCGGGAATGGGTAGGAGTAACACCAATAGAAGATAAGTTGAAAGAGAATAGATTAAGATGGTTTGGTCATATTCAACGGAGACCAACAGAGCCAGTAGTGAAAATATGCGATGCAGTAACGGTAGATGGAAGTGTTAGGGGACATGGTAGATCTAGATTGACGTTGGCTACTGTAGTAAGTAGAAATATGAATCTACTTAATTTGACTAATGAAATTGTAACGCCCTCAAAATAAACCCATAAATCATACATTCTTGGCATGCTTAGACATAAGGGAATAAAACATAATTACATTTCATCAGAGTATTCATTACAAAATGTATTACATGTTGACAACAAAAATAAATGCCCTGCGGGCTTACAACTTTCCAAGCCAACACTTGGTTAATAAAAGGAGAGTACTAATTCAAAACACAAAATAAGCCCTTGGCTTGATATACATGTAATACAATAATGTAATCACAAAAGACGTCCTAGCCACTAAGCCTCTTAAGTTACGTCCTTGGAAGTGACATGCTACCTGTACCTGAAAATGATGTCCCATATAGGGTCAGTCAACGCCCAGTAGAGATATGCTAAACATAATATGAGTAATAACTAAAACATTAGCATTTGATAAATGTTTAACTCACATAAATCGATTCATAACCCATTTCAATTACATGACAAAAGTGTCCATGTTTCATTCCATTTTCCATTTCTTATCAAGTTTCTCAATTCATAATCCTGACTCAGAACCTGGCCATATACTTTAAATGAGATGACATCTCATATCAACAATACTTTCTTTTCAAATGAGATAACAACTCATATTAAACACTTCCATACTTCATAAATAATACACAGATTCGCTATATCAATACTTCAACAGATACACATATTTGCTGTATCTATGGAGTCCATCCCCTATCTCCTCCCAAACAATATCCGGTTTAGGAGTCCATCCCCTATCTTCCCCTAAATCGTGGAGTACATCCCCTATCTCCTCTCACACAACACAATGTATATAAACGCATATCATATACATGATCAATCAATACATAAATTTGATGTATTCTACCAACCGCCATATTCAATGGCATACTCAATTGATTAGTTTTAGTCCGCCTAATCATCATACATTGTCTACAACAATCAAGACTATCCTCCACCGATAGCCCAAAGTAATTATTTCTAGACAGATAGTAATTACATCAAACAGATAAATTACCAACATTTTCAAAGTTGAGTGAGTAATGAATCCAACTCCACTATTGTATCTCATAATGAGCCAATTTCATTATTTCTAACTCAATTTCATATTTCCATAATAATTGTCATTAATTATACTAATGACCCAAATATACCCAAAGATGGCATTTTCCCAATTTTTCTCAATATTGACCCAAGGTCCAAATATTAACAACAAACATCAATAATCTCTTTTTAAGACCCAAATACACATGTATTGGTCAAAATACAAAACCCTTCTCTATTCATTTAAAACCCTAACACCCAAAATTACTCAACTTCAACATTTCATCAAAATGACCAATAGTTTATGTCAAAGACCATAAAAATGAGTAGTTATCCCTACCTCAAATTCGGAGCTCAAAGGAAGAAGATGAAGAAATTCGAAGTGCTCCAAATCCCAAGATTTTCGGATTGATAGGAAGCCCAAGCCAAGCTCCACACTTTTGGCAAAGACACTAAGGGAGTAGATCACTCAAACTAGATCAATACCTAGAGAGAAGTTGAGGTTTTAGAGAGAGGAGCCCTCCAATGGAGGTTTTGAAAAGTAAGAGAGAGAAAAGGAAATCAAAAAGTGATCCAAAATGTCACTTTTCGGACTGATATACTGCACTCCCTGCTCGAGCGTGGAACGCCCCGTTCGAGCGTCAGACACAGACTCACGCTCGAGCGTGAAAAGCGCCGCTCGAGCGTCGATTGCACACTTGCAGAAGTTCTGCAGACCATGGTCCCCGCTCGAGCGTCAGACTCCCTCGCTCGAGCAAAAGAACAAAAACGAAGGGTCCCGCTCGAGCGTCAAAACTCCCGCTCGAGCGTACGATGACCTACAGAGAAAATACTGGGAGATGACAAATCACGCTCGAGTGTCAAAAGCCCCGATCGAGCGTGAAGGCCAAAATATGGGCATCAATTATTGGTTTCTAAACCCAACCAACCTATAACAAACCTGCCCAACACATTCTATAACTCAAAAATAAGGAATTAAAGGATGTCAACAAGATATATACAACAACAAGCTCCACGAAACCTAAGTCCAGATACAACAACCAAATGGGGAAAAAACCGGGATCGCTATAACCTCCCCCCCTTAATGAATTTCGTCCCCGAAATTAGGCACACATTTTTTTTTTTCAAAAACATGATTTGTCAGTTACCAACATCATTACAATGCAAAATTCAACAACTTGACCTATTACCGGTCATTCCATCTTTATTCAAGAGGCATTTGACAATATAATTTCCAAAATACATGATTCACAATTCCATATCATATTCCATGTTCATGATATGTTTTTATTTCTACAATACATTCAACATATGTAATGTTACATTAAACTTCCATTTCAAGGCAAATTTCAAAATACTTCCATAAATCAAAACATATACAATGTTTTACAACTTAAGACACATTCAATGCTCTTAAAGTTTAACAACACAATAAAATATACAACATATGCTCAATCATCCACGAATAGATCCAGATATTTCTCTCGGACCTCCAACTCACGTTCTCAAGTGGCTTCCTTTCACTCCATGATGTTTCCACAAAACTTTCACCAATTGAATGGTCTTGCCTCGCAAGACTTGATCCCACCTATCCAAGACTCGAACTGGTCTCTCCTCATACGAGGCATCCTCATCTACCTCTAAGTCGGTCCAATCCAATACATGTGATGGATCCGGCTCGTACTTCTGAAGCATACTAACATGAAACATGTCATGTACTCCGGACAACTGCGGTAGCAAGGCTAAACGATAGGCAACCTCGCCAATCCTCTCAAGGATCTCGAAAGGGCCTATAAACTGAGGGGACAACTTCCCACTCTTGCCAAACCTCATCAAACCCCGCCTGGGTGATATTTTCAGAAAAACATGATCACCCGCCTCAAATACTAAAGGCCTCCTTCTACGGTCGGCATAACTCTTCTAGCGACTCTGGGCTATAACAAGCCTCCTACGGATAAGCTCAACCTTCTCCGTCGTTTCCCTCACCAACTTCGGGCCCGATAAAGGTGCATCACCCACCTTGGCCCAACAAATTGGAGACCTACACGGTCAGCCATACAAGGCCTCAAACGGTGCCATACCGATACTCGACTGGAAGCTGTTGTTGTAGGCAAACTCCACTAAGGGCAAATGCCTCTCCCACGACCCACTAAAGTCAAGAACACAACCTCGAAGCATATCCTCAAGGATCTGAATAGTACGCTCGGACTGCCCGTCAGTCTGAGGATGATAAGCCGTGCTAAAGGTCAACCTAGTGCCCAAGCCACTCTGCAAACTCTGCCACAACCTAGCAGTAAAACGAGGATCTCTATCAGAGACGATCGACACTGGGACCCCGTGCAACCTCACTATGTCCCGAATATACAAATCAGCAAGATGATCTACCGAATCTCTCACGCGCATAGGGATAAAGTGCGTCGACTTAGTCAACCGATCTACAACCACCCAAATAGCATCACTACCCGTTGAGTCCTCGGAAGACCTACAACGAAGTCCATAGTGACATGCTCCCACTTCCACTCGGCAATAGGCAAGGGTTGCAATAAACCCGCTGGCCCCTGATGCTCGGCCTTCACTTGCTGACAAGTAAGGCATTTGGACACAAACGCTGCCACATCTTTCTTCATACCCCGCCACCAAAACTGGCGACCTAAATCACAATACATCTTAGTGCCTCCTGGATGCACCGCAAGGTGTAAATAGTGAAACTCTCGGAGTACCTCCTCTCGGCAAGACTCCGGTACAAACAGACGGTCTCGGTATCTCACACTCTGGTCGGGATACACAGTCAAACCCTTCTCAACCTTTCCACTGGAGATCTTCTCTCGGAGGGATTCTACCTCAAGGTCACCTCCCTGTGCCTCTGACACTCGATTCACAAGTGTAGACTATGTAACTACAGAAAACAAGGTCGCAGCCTCAACGGATTCGCCCAGTAGCAAATCGAACTTGCCAAGTACACCTAACATCTCCCACTCCCGGATGGCTATACAAGCTACATCACTAATGGATTTTCTACTGATGGCATCGGCCACAACATTGGCTTTCCCTGGGTGATAGTGCAACTCAAAGTCATAATCCTCAATAAACTCCATCCATCTCCTCTGCCTCAAGTTCAAGTCTCTCTGTGTGAATAGATACTTCAAACTCTTGTGATTCGAGAATACCTCGAATTTCTCACCGTATAAATAATGCCTCCAAATCTTCAAGGCAAAGATTACAGCTGCTAACTCTAGATCATGCGTAGGGTAATTCCTCTCGTGTATTTTCAACTGCAGTGAGCCATAGGCTACCACTTTCCCCTCTTATATCAACACACAACCCAAACCCTCTTGTGAGGCATCACAATAAACAGCATAACCCAAACCCCTCTCCGGAATAATCAACACTGGAACGGTAGTAAGTCTAACTTTCAACTCTTGGAACGACTTTTCACAAGTCTCACTCCACACAAACTTGACCCCTTTTCCGCGTCAACCGAGTCAACGACGAAGCTAGCTTGGAGAAGTCTTTCACAAACTGACGATAATACCCAGCTAATCCCAGAAAACTGCGGATCTCAAAAACACTCTTAAGCTGCGCCCAATCTTGCATTGCCTCAATCTTGGATGTATCAACAGACACCACTTCCCCGGAAACCACATGGCCTAAGAACTTAACCTCTCTTAGCCAGAACTCACACTTTCCAAACTTGGCATACAGCCTATGGGTTCTAAGCAACTCAAGCACCACTCTCAAGTGTTCCTCGTGCTCCTCCTCAGAAGGTGAATAAATCAGGATGTCGTCCACGAAAATGACTACAAAACGATCTAAGAATTCTCGGAATATCCGGTTCATCAAGTCCATAAACACTGCCGGTGCATTGGTGAGCCCAAAAGGCATCACCAGAAACTCATAGGGGCCATACCGCGTACGGAATGTCGTCTTCAGAATATCCTCCTCCTTGACCCTCAACTGGTGGTAACCCGATCTCAAATCAATCTTAGAGAAACAACGGGACCCTTTCAACTGGTCAAACAGATCATCTATACGGGGCATAGGGTACTTATTCTTAACCGTAGCCCGATTCAACTTCTGGTAATCGATACAAAGTCTCAAGGCACCATCTTTCTTTTTAGCAAAGAGGGTCGGTGCTCCCCACGGCGATACACTAAGGCGAATAAAGCCCTTATCTAGCAACTCCTGGAGTTGAATCTTCAACTCACTCAACTCGGCTGGGGCAAAACGGTAAGGTGCCATAGAAATCGGCGTCGTGCCGGGCACTAAATCAATAGAGAACTTGATCTCTCGATGAGGTGGCAAACTAACAAGGTCCTCGAGAAAGACGTCCGAGTACTCACAAACCACCATCGGCAATACAATCTGGGTCTCATCACACTCACCACTCATAAAGCTAGTGAGAAGACCACTAAGCTCACTCCGCCCTCGCGAATCATACACCAATGGCAACACACTACCAACCCGATCCCCCAAGAAATGGAAACAATCCTCGCTCGGGGTATATACTGTGACCCTTTGGCGGTAACAATCAATAATTTCCCGATATGACGATAACCAGTCCATACCCAAAATAACATCAAAACCCGACATAGCCATAACTACAAAAGGAAATAGGAGCCGACGATCAGCGACCTCTATATCGCACCCTCTACACCCTTGTTTCAAAATCAATTCACCCCCAACAGGTGATACTACACAAATAAGAGATGCTAACTGTGCCAACTCCAGCCCCAAAACAGATGCAAATGCAGCAGATATAAAAGGAATGAGATGCACCCGTATCAATCAACACATTGGCAACCGAGTTGCAAAACAAAAAGGTACCTCTCACAACAAATGGAGCCGGTACAAGATCCTGCGCGGTAACAGCATACACACGCCCTGTAGGCCCCTGATCTACCTGTTCACCCCTCAGAGCAAAAGACCGCTGCACAGACTGGAACGACAAAGCTCCCTGATTGGCCCTCGAGGCCTATACTGACTGTGCTGGCTGAAAACTCTGCGTTTGTCTAGAACCAAACGCACCCGATATGGCACTCAACTGCGGGCAGAACCTCTTCAGGTGCCCTGCTTGACCACACTGATAACAAGACAGCGGCTGGCCTCTGCCCTGACTCTAGCTCTGAGGTCGAGCTGAAGATGAAGCTGTTCTCTGCCCTCCTCCCCTCTACGGGCAAGCTGGAGACTTGTGGCCCAGCTGACCACATTTGTAATAGGTGATGTCTCCCTGACTGCCTCTCCTAGAGCCTGCACTTGGCACTGGAAAGGTTGATCTAGCAAAAGCCCCTTGGGACTGCTGAGGGTTAGGACCCCTCTGCCTTCTACCGTCCCCCTGGCCATCCTGACTCCTCTTGGAGCCCCTTTGTCTCTCTCTTCCTCCTGCATCATAATCTCCATATGGGCTGCAGCATCCACAAGACGCCCATACTCTCGGGTCATAGACCCCCCAACTCTCATCTTGAGGCCATGCCTCAACTTCCTCTCAAACTCGATACAACGGCGTTCCTCAGACGCCACAAGCTTAGGTGCGAACCTGGATAAGCTAGTAAAGGCGGCCTCAAACTCGACCACTGACAAACCCAGCTGCTTGAGCTGACAAAACTGGTCTCTTAGCTTCTCCTTAACAGCTGGAGACAAGAACTTCTCCTGGAAAGCATCTACAAAGGCCTCCCATGTGCCACCAATGCAACCTCTCGTGAACTTTCACCACTGACTCGCATCCCCCTTAAGCTGGAAAGATGCCAAGGTCACCTTCAATGCCCCGTCTTCGATGCCAAGCATCTCGAACGTCTTCGTCATCTGCTCCAGCTACTCAACAGCTTTAAGTGGCTCCTTCGGATCCCCAACAAACTCATCCGGATTAGACCGGAAAAACTCCCTCTTCAGAAAGAACGACCCTACCTCAGCAATATGGGCCTGAACCTGGTTCTCAGCTCTGAGAATGCCCAAGGATTCCCTCAAAGCTCCTGCCATCTCGCGGGCCAAGGCGCCCATGGCCTGCTGTTCTACTGGCTCGGCCACATTGGCCTGACCAACACCCTTCTACTGCGCCGGAATCTCATCAGGTATAGGCATCTCCTGCCTCCTAGGCCTACCTCGCCTACCACCATGTCCTCGTCCTGGCATCCTAATAAAGGTAACGAAGAACATTAGCACATTCATTAATGTGTCGAAGCTATTTCACTCATGTCCTAGTGCATGGACAACAATAATTCACTTCACGTAAGCACATAATCACATAAGCACCTACAAATTTCATTTCTGGATAATGATAGTCCCGAGGCGTTACTAGAGTTCCGGTTAGAAACAGCATTGATCAAGTGCTTTTTCCAACAAGACTCACAGAAACCCAAGGATCCAATCAACATCCTAGAAACTAAATCCCATACCCAAGTAGTCACGTAAACATGTTATCACATAAGCATATAACACTACATCTAAGTCTCTAACAAGCGAGACAAACCCATTGTGATACTAATCACTTCCCACGTACCCAAAGTATTCAAACCCGGTACGCTCTGATACAAAGTTGCAACGCCCTCAAAATAAACCCATAAATCATACATTCTTGACATGCTTAGACATAAGGGAATAAAACATAATTACATTTCATCAGAGTATTCATTACAAAATGTATTACATGTTGACAACAAAAGTAAATGCCCTGCGGGCTTACAACTTTCCAAGCCAACACTTGGTTAATAAAAGGAGAGTACTAACTCAAAACACAAAATAAGCCCTTGGCTTCATATACATGTAATACAATAATGTAATCACAAAAGACGTCCCAGCCACTAAGCCTCTCAAGTTACGTCCTTGGAGGTGGCATGCTACCTGTACCTGAAAATGATGTCCCATGTAGGGTGAGTCAACGCCCAGTAGAGATATGCTAAACATAATATGAGCAATAACTAAAACATTAACATTTGGTAAATGTTTAACTAACATAAATCGATTCATAACCCATTTCAATTACATGACAAAAGTGTCCATTTTTCATTCCATTTTCCATTTCTTATCAAGTTTCTCAATTCATAATCCTGGCTCAGAACCTGACCATATAATTTAAATGAGATTACATCTCATATCAACAATACTTTCATTTCAAATGAGATAACAACTCATATTAAACACTTCCATACTTCATAAATGATACACAGATTTGCTATATCAATACTTCAACAGATACACATATTTGCTGTATCCATGGAGTCCATCCCCTATCTCCTCCCAAACAATATCCGGTTTAGGAGTCCATCCCCTATCTTCCCCTAAACCGTGGAGTACATCCCCTATCTCCTCTCACACAACACAATGTATATAAACACATATCATATACATGATCAATCAATACATAAATTTGATGTATTCTACCAACCGCCATATTCGATGGCATACTCAATTGATTAGTTTTAGTCCGCCTAATCATCATGCATTGTCTACAACAATCAAGACTATCCTCCACCGATAGCCCAAAGCAATTATTTCTAGATAGATAGTAATTACATCCAACAGATAAATTACCAACATTTTCAAAGGTGAGTGAGTAATGAATCCAACTCCACCATTGTACCTCATAATGAGCCAATTTCATTATTTCTAACTCAATTTCATATTTCCATCATAATTCTTATTAATTACACTAATGACCCAAATATACCCAAACATGGCATTTTCCCAATTTTTCTCAATATTGACCCAAGGTCCAAATATTAACAACAAACATCAATAATCTCTTTTTAAGACCCAAATACACATGTATGGTCAAAATACAAAACCCTTCTTTATACATTTTGAAAACCTAACCCCCAAAATCACCCAACTCAACATTACATCAAAATGACCAACAGTTTATGTCAAAGATCATAGAAATGAGTAGTAATCCCTACCTCAAATTCGGAGCTTAAAGGAGAGGGTGAAGAAAATCGAAAGTGCACCAAATCCCAAGATTTTCGAATTGATAGGAAGCCCAAATCAAGCTCCACACTTTTTGCAAAGACACTAAGGGAGTAGATCACTCAAACTAGATCAGTACCTAGAGAGACGTTGTGTTTTTAGAGAGAGGAGCTCTCCAATGGAGGTTTTGAAAAGTAAGAGAGAGAAAAGGAGTTGAAAAAGTGATCCAAAAAGTCACTTTTTGGACTGATATACTGCACTCCCCGCTCGAGCGTGGAACGCCCCGCTCAAGCGTCAGACACAGACTCACGCTCGAGCGTGAAAAGCGCCGCTCGAGCGTCGATTGCACACTTGCAGAAGTTCTGCAGACCATGGTCCCCGCTCGAGCGGAGGAACAAAAACGAAGGGTCCTGCTCGAGCTTCAAAACTCCCGCTCGAGCGTACGATGACCTGCAGAGAAAATACTGGGAGATGACAAATCACGCTCCAGAGTCAAAATGCCCGCTCGAGCGGAGAAGCAATAACAAAGGGCCCACTCGAGCGTCAAAAGCCCCGCTCGAGCGTGAAGGCCAAAATCTGGACATCAACTATTGGTTTCTAAACCCAACCAACCTGTAACAAACCTGCCCAACACATCCTATAACTCAAAAATAAGGAATTAAAGGATGACAACAAGATATATACAACAACAAACTCCACGGAACCTAAGTCCGGATACAACAACCAAATGGGGAAAAAATCGGGATCGCTATAGAAATAACCTTTGATAGAGACGTGGAGAAAAATAATTCATGTAATTGACTCCATTTGATGTGACTTAAGGCTTAGTTTGATTTGGTGTGGTTACAAAATATTGCGAATGGGCTAAAAGAGCAAGTCACCAAACATGTGTTTTATTTTTATTTATTTTTTTGTTTTTTCAAAACATTGTGTATTAAATAATTTTTATTTTTATTTTTTACCCGCAAAAAATGTGTTTTTTATTTTTTGTAAATAGAAAACCAGAACTATGAACATTATCAAATGACATCTTGCGCATGATCTATAAAAGCAACTTGTAAAAGCAAAATTACATAACTCTAGAAAAGATAAAAGGACTTCGATATCGTTGAAGCAAAGAATCAGTCAAATCAAAGGAAAAACCATTGTATACACACCAAAAACAAGTGAGATAGGGCATGGAATCCTTGGTTATAAAGTCCTATCTTAATACATTTTCAAGCATTGGATCATAATTTGAAATTCTTGAACAATTCTATTGATACAGAAGAAAGAGAATTCAGAGATAAAAGCGAACTGTAAAAGTAAAATCATATAACTCTGGAAAAGAAAAAAGGACTTTGATGCAAAAGAATCACTCAAATCAAAGGAAAGATCATTGTACATGCCAAAAAAAAAAAAAATTTGCGTGATAGGGCATGGAGCCCTTGGTTATGAAAACCTTCTATCTTAATACACTTTCAATTGTTGGATCAAATTTTGAAATTCTCACACTATTCTATTGATATAGAAGAAAGACAATTTAAAGATAAAAGAATCTCTAACCGTGAGACAGTAGTTAGAATGAGGAGAACAATAGAGGTGACATACGTTAACCATTAACAAAAGATAAAACATTGAGAAAGATATAATAGCTTAAAAGTGAATTATTAGAGAATCTAAGAAGGTAGAGAAAACGAAAACTGAATAATCGCAGAGTTGAAGAAAAGAATTCCACTAGTTACAGACAGTGTGGTGTAATCAAGAATTTCAATGAGTAGGGCCATTTAGCAAGTCATCATTATTGTTATGTCATATTTTCAATTTTACGCAAGCTATGAACATTAAAGTTCACATGATACCTTACAAATTTCACATATTTTCAGTCATATTGACAAAATAATTCAAATTAGTCAATTGCAAACAAAAACAAAATATTAGGACATTAATACTATATGGCTTCAATAAAATAGTCAATAAATCTCATAAATGTTTTTTTATCACCTTTTAGTTTTTTCAATTTTTATTAAGAAAATTTTGTAAAATTTATTAGTTTGTATTGTATTTTCCTTCTACAAATTTGAATAATTTCATAAATTTGATTATTACAAAATTTGTAAACTACAAAATCAATTTGTAAGTTTGATTATTTCTACCAAATCAATTTGTAAAGGGCAAATTACCAACACCTCCCTCGAGGTTTGACTAAAATATGGATTCCCCCCCTGAGGGTTGAGAAATTACATCCCGCCCCCTGAGATTTATATTTGCATAACAAATTGCCTCCTGAGATTTATATTTTTGCATAACAAATTTCCCCCTCATTTGTTATGCAAATATAAACCTAAGGGCAATTTGTAAATTCCCAAACCTCAAGGGAAAATCCGTATTTTAGTCAAATCTCAAAGGGAATTTGCCCATTTGTAAACTACAAAATTTAGTTTTTTGTTTCTGAAGTTAATTGGGTTCAATTTGTTAAATTCCAAAACTTTGGAATAAAACTCCACATATACTCTAAACATTTTTGAAATTCTAGAATTAAAGAAATGTGTGGGTGTTGATTTCCGACCACACAACCAAATAGGGAACTCAGCTGGAGAGTACCAGTAGAATAGATTGAGCCAACTACCTGCCAACAAGAAGATGAGAATATCGCAGTGGTTCGTCTCCCTATGGGCACTCCGACGATCAAGTCAACAATCTTATTTATCACAGATATCAAAATAGTACTTAAACTCACTAGAAAGAACTTACAACAAACCCACGAAGGTATCTCACCTTTATTACCAACAATGACCTGATCACCTAGAAGCCTCACTTCATTGGACTTAGGCTCAATGCTCATCCTAGACTCTTAGCTAGATAGAGATAAACTCCTCATGAGCCTTATCTTTATCTAGACTGAGAGCTTCTTTTGTTCTAGGACCCATGTCCTTTATCCGAATACCTTGGGATTCTGGTATTACTGTAGAACATCTCGGCAATGCCGTGATCACCTCGGCAACATGACTCAGCCACGTGGCACCTTAGTAGATATCTCGAGCTATCTTGGCCACGTGGCGTCATTCACAAAATACTTCCCCACAACTGCCTATAAGGGTATAAGAGTTTTAGGAGGATATGTACATGTAATACTTAAAGATAAATATTGGATATAATATGTTGTAGGATATGAGATGGATTACACTTATACTATGTTTGGTTAAAACAGGATATAGGATGGGATAATAAGAGAATGATTATTTTTTACCTTTAAATGAAAAATGAACTATATCTAACGATAGAGGATATACAATACCGCGAGGGTGGTATTGTATATCTCTCCCTTTTGCATCATATACTATCCGAACTTCCTATATCCGAAACAACCAAACATGAGATATAGGGAGACAAAAAAAAATATGTGAGACCCACTTCATATTATATCTGATCCCACACCCATATCTGGTGAACAAACAGGGCCTTTGGAAATAGATACAAATCAATAGCTGATAACCTATTTTGCAAGGGGAGGATTTTATTCAAATGCTTTGAAAGTTGGTGAATAAAACATAAATTTGCATTGATCTAAAATATGAAAATAGCTCCTGTCCATTTCTACTTTTTCATACTCTATATTTTGGGCCTTATCCCGAATGCACAAAGATGATTCGAATAATTCATCTAGTAGGCTCAGCAGTAAAGATAAGTTGTGCAAAAAATTAATTTCATTGATTATCACTAGACAAATAAATAAATTACGTTTTATTTTTTAAAATAGACGACAATTATGAATTTAAATTTGAATAATCTATTTTATAAAATAAAATGCAATTTCTTATTTATCGATATCCAATGAAATTGATTTTTTTTTCAACAGACGGTCTTTACTATAAGATTTATGAGATAAATATCTCAGATTATTATTATAGGCTTTGAGTAGGGCCCCCAAAATGAAGTATGAAAGAGTATAAAAGATAACGGTATGGATAGGAGCCATTCTCCCAAAATAGTGAGACTTACAACTTTGGGAGGGAGGGAGGGAGGGAGGGAGGGGGAGAGATAATATGGTTCATCATGTAGGGTTTTTCAAATTATTCGTGTAAAAAATTAAATTGATCGAATAATTATAACTACATGATCAAATTATATTTATTAGTAAAAAATAAATGACAAATATAAGTTAAAGGATAGATCATTTATTATTTTGAAGACAAATGTAATTTAGGGTTGTTGTCTAATCAATCTAATCTTTTACATCAAGTTAGGGAACTATAAAAAATGAATACTCCCTCCGTCCCAAAATAATGGTCTCTTTTGGGAAATTCAACTTTTTTTGGTAGTACAATTATTGTATTTGAAAAAAAGTTGATTTTCTAAAATTATTCTTTTGATAGTACATTTTTTGATAATATCAATGTCATAATTGTACTTTCTGTATTGTTTATTAATTTAAAAGAAGGGCAAAATAAGAAATTTATATTATTTTTGTACTTGATTTTTGAAGAGGGATTAATATTTTGAGACAATAAAAAATGAAATAAGAAACTAATATTTTGGGACGAAATGAGTAATTTAAATGATAAAAGTAGATAAGGCGGTGGGCCATCGAGCTCAACATGATGGTCTAGTCGGTTAGACCAACGAGAGAATGCCATTTCAAAAATGAATAAAGTTTTTGTCCAGTCCATTTATTTGGAGTCATTCGTACAATTTGCTTCTTATGTACTTGTCGCAATATTTAAATCTTTTTATCTCATCAAGAAAATTATCTATGTAGAAAGTTTTATGGAACTGACTGAAAACATCTAATAGGAATATGGGTTCACCAATAAGTCTTCTTAATTTTTTTTGGTACATTAAAAAGTTCCATTCACTTTTAATTGGCACTACAAAATTTTATTTGTTATTTTTTTAACTGTATTTCATAAAAAATGTTACTAATTATTAGTTGTTAGTTGTTAGTGATAGTTTGAAATATTCATCGTAGAAAAACGTTATAAATTTTTATTTTTTAGCAACGGATTTAGAAAATCGTCACTAATTGTTAGTTTTTAGCGACAGATTCATAAAATTATCACAAAAAATATTAAGTCCAACTATTAGAACTTTTTAATCTATACAAACATTTAAAAAAAAAAATCAATCTATACAAACACTTATAAGACTTAATGGCACACGTAATTAACCTCACTTTAAATTAATCAAATAAGAAGCGTAAGTACTACCTCTATTTTGACGTTTTCTGGCTAGAAGATCTCATCATTCTTTAGTCGGAGTTTTTTCATTAAATAAATAAGTGCATGTGATTTTAAGTCATATTTATTAAATTCACGTAGTTATGAACTAATTTTCCAAATTTTTGTAATATGTAAAATTATGATTTGAATACGGGTAATCCATATATTTTACCCCTTATGTTATTTTGATTCCTATATTTTTAATTGATTTAATTTTAATCCTTAATTTTAGATTTTATTTCAATTTGGTCAAATTGAGAGTATGATTAGTGTTTTTTAAGAAAAATTATTACTAAATTAGTTGAGGTTAACTAACTAAATTGAGCTTATAATTTTGCTCTTAAAAATATAACACATGACACTTATGTGCATATTTTTCATATAAAAAAAATAAGAATTATAATCAATTGGACCAAATTAAGACAAAATTATATATTCATGGTTAAAATCGAGCTAATTAAAATTATAAGGACTAAAATGATACAAAAACTAAAGTACAGGAACTACCGTCATAATTTATCCTGATTGTTTTTTTTAAAACAAAATTATTTGCACTCGTATTTTCTAAAACACGACTTTAAAAAAAATTACAATAAATTATTAACAATTTTTTTCTTTCAGACACAATTTCATCAAAATCATGTTTTAAAAAGGAGGATTTATTAGGAAATCTTTTTTAAACTACTTGTATTTCAATTAGTCAATAGCATATTGTTGTGTTCCAATAAATCCTATTATTTGGACAGTTAATCTACTAAATCTTAATTCTCATATTTAAGATATATTACGAATAATTTTACCATTACAAATATTGTTTGAAAGCTTAGCAATTTGGTGATGTGAACATGCATATTTTATAGTGTGAATGTTCACATCACGGAAGATTCACACTGTTAATGTGAATATTATTATTATGGGCATTTTGGTAACTATATCACTTTTATAATTTGAAAAAAAAAAAAAAAAAATTTGGATTAGATGGAATATAAGTAGTTGAAGAGGGATTTATAACCCCTTTTTTTTCTTTTTTTCTTTTTTTAAATCTAGAAAAAAGATATTCTGAGGTGTCAGCACGGCATCCGTGGGCCCAAGCTCAGAAGTAACTGGTTGTCAGCCTGATTTAACCCAACCCATAGGAAGGGATCCACTACTAAGACACTAGCGGAGCTCAACCACACGCCACAAACGAGTCCAGGATTCGATCGAAGTATAAAGCGAGGTCTCCGTAGAAAACCACTGGAATGACCCAGCATTTCACTCCCCCTTAGAAGTTGAACTTGGGTCATTCCTGTGGAGAAGGATGCCTTCTCCACTAAGCCACCACCCCCGGTGCTATTTATAACCCCTTTTAAAAGAAGAATTTTATAAGGGTGAATTACACACACTCCCTATAGTTTAGGACTTGTGTCACTTTGGTCCCTGACTTTTCAATTGTGACATATTTGATCATAAATTTTGAATCTTATCCCAAATAAGGACAATTGAAGATACCATTGCTTAATTTCAAGGGCAAAATCGTCAATTTGATAAAAATATAAACTAATTTGACAAAAATAAATGTTAAAAAAATATTTTTGAATTTTTAAAAATTATTTCTATCCACTAAAGATAAAATTATGTAAAATTGATAAATCTTTTAGACATTTATTTATTTATTTATTTTACCAAATTAATTTTTATTATGTATTTGTATGATGATCATGTAATGGGTGGTTATTTTATTTTTATTAAATTAGTTTATATTTTTTCAAAAGTCAAATATGATGACAAATTTGATGTCATTATTATACTAATCCATTAAATCAAAAAATTTAAAACTAAAAATATTTCATATATTAAATATAGCGATTACACGTTAAAATTTTAACAACCACCTATTACAGGATCATCATCCAAATACGTAATAAAAATTAATTCGGCAACAAAAATAAATAAATAAATGTCTAAAAGATTGATCAATTTTATATAATTTTATCTTTGGTGTGTAGAAATATTTTTAAATTTAAAAATATTTTTGACATTTATTTTTGTCAAATTAGTTTATATTTTATCAAATTGATGATTTTGCCATTGAAATTAAGTAATGATATCTTCAATTGTCCTTATTTGGAACAAGATTTAAAATGCAGGGTCAAATGTGTCACAATTGAAAAGTCATGGACCAAAGTGACACGAGCCTCAAACTATAGGGACCGTTAGTGTAATTCGCTCATTTTATAATTAAAGTTGTGTTTTTAATACAAGACTTCTGAGAAGAAACTGATTCTCATTAAAGAATACTTGTAATCTATACATCATCTTATACTTATGGAACTCTATTACAGAACTCTGTTACAGAAAAACAAACTAACAAACTATTTAACAAACTAACAAACTATCCAACTAACTAACTAACTAGGCACTGCTATTGTTCAACTGAAGCTTGAGTCTGTTGAATCTGCAACTGTGTAGATAGAGATGTCGACTCAATACTCTTATCATTCCCCCTCAAGCTGAGAGGACGGGGAAGCACTTGAAGCTTGTCCATGAGATAATGAAAGCGAGAAGAAGATAAAGCCTTAGTGAAGAGATCTGCCAACTGATCTGTGGAAGGTATGTAACGAAGATCAATTTGTTTGGAAGCAACTCTTTCGCGAATAAAGTGACAGTCAATTTCTATATGCTTAGATCTGGAATGAAAAACTGGGTTGGAAGCAAGAGACATGGCAGAGATGTTGTCACACCATAAAATAGGAACAAAGGAAAGTGGCATAGACAAATCAGTCAACAGCTGTTGAAGCCAGCATAGTTCAGCAACAGTGTTAGCCATGGACCGATATTCTGCTTCAGTGGATGACCGAGAAACAGTAGGCTGCTTTTTGGCAGACCAGGAAATGAGATTGGTACCCAGGAAGATACAAAACCCAGATGTAGATCGCCGATCAATACTGTCACCAGCCCAATTCGAATCGGTATAGGCATGAAGGGCAAATGGACCAGGACTAAAGGTGAGACCATGAGTTAAAGTGCCTTTGACGTAACGGAGAATTCTTTTGACAGCAGCAAAATGAGCCATGGTAGGAGAATGCATATATTGACAAGCTTGGTTAACAGCAAAGGACAGATCTGGTCGAGGAATTGTGAGATACTGAAGGGCACCAACCGCACTTCTATATACTTCAGGTTGAGGAAAGGGAAGAGAATCACCAGGAGAAGAAGAGGGCTTAACAGCAACAGGAGTAGCACAGGATTTGCAGTCAACCATGCCAGCCTTAACAAGTAAATCACTAGCATATTTGTGCTGAGATAAGAAGAAACCTGAGGCATGGTGCTGGACAGAAATACCAAGAAAGTAACTAACAGGACCAAGCTCTTTCATAGAGAACACCTCATGCATTTTATGAACCAAGGCAGCTATAAAATGAGAATCACTGCCGGTAAGAAGAATATCATCAACATAAATCAAGAGAACAGTAATATGAGACTGACTCTTATGGATGAAGAGGGAGGAATCAGAATGACTGTTATGAAAGCCTTGAGATAGAAGAAAAGATGAGAAGGTAGAATACCAAGCTCGAGGAGCTTGTTTAAGGCCATACAATGCTTTCTTAAGCTTGCATACATGATGAGGGAATTGAGAATTAATAAAACCTGGAGGTTGGGTCATGTAGACCTCTTCTTCAAGGACCCCATGTAAAAAGGCATTAGAGATGTCAAGCTGTCTAATGGGCCAATTGAATTGAAGAGCAAGACATAAGAGAAGACGAATAGTGGGCTGTTTAGCAACAGGGCTGAAAGTTTCATGATAGTCGATACCCTCTTGCTGAAGATAACCTTTGGCCACCAACCGGGCTTTGTATCTAGCAACACTTCCATCAGAATTTTTCTTTATCCGAAAAACCCACTTGCAGCCGATGACAGATTTAGAAGGAGGCAGAGAAACCAAATCCCAGGTAGATTGTCGCTGAAGAGCGTGAAATTCGTCAGTCATGGCTGCTACCCAAATAGGAGATTGGAAGGCCTCTAAGGTTGTTGTAGGTTCAGTGGAGAGGAGAGTAGTAGCAGCAGTGAAACAAGAAGGTTGATGAGACTAACGGGACTTACTACGGGTAACCATAGGGTGAGAGGAGGCAATAGGAGGAACAGATGTAACAATAGGAGCAGAAGAAGCAGAGGCAACAGTAGGAACAAGAGGAAGATCGATATAAATGGAACCAATAGGAATAGAAGAAGGTGGAGAAGAAGAAGAAGGAGGTGGAGCAGAAGAAGTAGGTGGAACAGAGAAACTAGGAGAAACAGGTGGAGGAGAAGAGGATGGAGACCAGAAAAATGAAGAAATACGAGAAGAGGAGGAGGCTGAAGAGGAAATAGAGAAGGGAAAACAGTGTTCATTAAAGAGAACATGCCTGGACACATGAATCTTACCAGACGTAGGGTCCAAGCACCGATAACCTTTGACGAAGGGATGATAACCCAAAAACACACAAGGTTGAGATCGGGGCTGGAGCTTATTAGAAGTGTAAGGCCGGAGCCAAGGAAAACACTGACAGCCAAAAACTCTGAAAAAGGAATAATCAGGGACAGAGTTAAACAGAACCTCAAAGGGAGACTTGTGAGCTAGAGTTGAGCTAGGCATCCTATTAATCAAAAACACGGCTGTGGCAAAGGCATCAAACCAGTATTTTAAAGGAAGAGAAGACTGATGAAGAAGAGTGATAGCTGTCTCGGTAAGGTGCCTATGCTTTCTTTCAGCAACCCCATTTTGAGCTGGGGTGTAGGGACAACTAAGTTGATGAATGATGCCATGAGAAGTGAGGTAATTGTCCATTTGCTTATTAACAAATTCAGTACCATTGTCAGTTCTTAAAATTTGAAGCTTGGTGGTAAACTGTGTTTCAACATAAGCTTTGAAAGACAAAAATACATGAAACACCTCACTTTTGTAGACTAAAGGAAACAACCAAGTAAAGCGGCTATAGTCATCAATGAACAAAACATAAAATCTGAAACCAGAAACAGATGGCTCAAAAGGCCCCCATACATCACTATGTACTAAGGAGAACACTTTATTAACAGAAGAATTAGAGAGCTTAAAAGGCAATCTATGCATCTTAGAAACATTACAATGTGTACATTGATCTAAAGGAAGCTTAGGAGAAAGTGAGTCTGGCAGATAAGGTAGAGTATGTTGAAACTTCAAAGGAGAATGATGGCCAAGTCGACTATGCCAGAGAGAGACTGAAGCAGAAGATGAAGGGGAAGAAGTCTGGGACACACCAGCAGCATGGAAAGCATGACAAGGTGGAGAAGAAGAACTCGGTGGAGCAACATGATAAAGACCATGATGATTAGGTCCTTTAAAAAGAACCTGATTCGTAGTCTTGTCCTGAATCAAGAAGGAGTTATGATCAAAAGTAATGACACAATTATTGTCTTTAACTAATTGATTAACTGATAACAAATTTGAAGAGATAGCAGGCACATGTAGGAGATCAGTTAAGAGAAAAGAATATTGTGGTGTGGGAAGTAAACCCTTACCAATGTGTTTAATAGGTAAAGCAGAACCATTGCCAACAGTAACCTGGTCAGAACCTGTGTATGGCTGATAGACACTGAGATTTGCTAGATCATTGGTGATATGATTTGTGGCGCCAGAATCAAGATACCAGGGTGAAGTAGACGAGAGAGGTGAGGATGAGGTTGTGGTAGCAGTATAGGCACGAGAAGATCCTCTAGATGAAGAAACTGAGGAAGGTGGAGAAGAAGAAATTGGAGACTGAAAAGTAGGATCCATACGATACCAACAATCAAAAGCCATATGACCTAATTTGCCACAAATCTGACAACTAACAGTGTTAGTAGAACTCTGACGACCTCCACGAGGGCGATTAGAAGAATAATCGCGAGATCGATAATCATGAGATCGACCACGAGAACCTCCACGAAATTGATGAAATTGATTTCTGCCTCGATGATTAGAGTAATGGCCTCTGGAATAAGAAGACTCAGGAGAACCTTTTGATGCAGTGTAGGCTACAGTTAAATCAGAACCTGATGACTGAACTTTTTGATCGATATGAATCTCCTCAGAACATAGAAGAGAACAGAGATCCTCCATGGTGATTGCTTCAGCACGAGCTCGAATCGTAGTTTTAAAAGCATCATATTCGGCAGGAAGACCATTCAAAGTGAGAAGAACCAAATCTTCATCATCAACACTTGCTGAGGCTAGGGCAAGTTTATCAGAAATTTCTTTGATAAGACTGAGATATTCTGCCATTTTGCGAGATTGCTTCGAAATAGAGTGTAATTGATTCTTCAGTTGATGAATGTGGGATCTGGAGAGAGAAGTAAATCGCTTTTCGAGATGATTCCAGACCTGTGCACAACCTTGGAGGTGAAGAATCGATGAATAGATCGTAGGAGATAGTGTTGCAGAGATGCAACTAAGCAGGTGAGCATCAATTTTTTTCCATTTCACAAACTCTGGATTAGGTATACTTTTGCCTTGAGAATCAAGAATATCTGGATCTGGACATGGAATTGAACCATCAACAAAGCTGAGAAGGTCTGTAGCACACAGAAGATTCTGCATTTGATTACGCCATATAAGAAAATTTGTTGAATCTAACTTCACTGTGATGAGTGAAGTGAAATTTGAAATCAGAATTCCAAGATTTGAAGGCAAAGAGAGTGAAGATGAAGACTCCATTAAGACCTTGCTCGTTAGAGCTCTCGAGCTCTGATACCATGAGAAGAAACTGATTCTCATTAAAGAATACTTGTAATCTATACATCATCTTATACTTATGGAGCTCTATTACAGAACTCTGTTACAGAAAAACAAACTAACAAACTATTTAACAAACTAACAAACTATCCAACTAACTAACTAACTAGGCACTGCTATTGTTCAACTGAAGCTTGAGTCTGTTGAATCTGCAACTGTGTAGATAGAGATGTCGACTCATCAATACTCTTATCAACTTCAAGAAAGGACCTGCATGTATTAATATGTTTAGAAGTGGCAATGTTAGAGAAATATGTTTAAAGGTTACATGTCTTCGGTTAAAAACTCTCTTTAATTACTTATGGTTGATCCATCCTATATCAAAATTATATGTTTGAATCTTGTTGTCTACTTAATAATTAAAATATTTAAATTTATTTATCCATTTATGAAGAAAAATCTGTCATCGAGAACTATACAAATAATAATATTATTTATTTCTCTAACAACAACAATTATTAAGTGATGAGTTGGTAATGTGTTGGTGATTAATAATTTTAACAGTATTACATTCACACAATTTTTTTTCTTCACAATTCTTTAATGAGGTGACAAACAGAATACATGTAATGAGAGTTTTGAGAAAATATTAAAATGTGGATCAACTTTTTAAATTTTACTTGTCATATAATTTGGTGATGGAGGGAGAGGGGAAAATTGTGTACATGAATCATTTGTATAAAAATTTTGGTCATTTTGATTAAATGCTAGCTTGAGTAGAGCTGCCATCAAAGGTGTTACAAGCAGGATGATAAGATAAGCCATTATTCATCATATTGATTCATATGTAAGGTAAATTTAGACTTTTGATACTGTTATTCTCTAATATATGTGTTGTATTGTCTTATTTCACCGAAATATGACCATATCACTGGCTCCGTTTGTTTAGAAACAAATAGATCATAGAAAATGAAAATGATAAAAAGTGAAGTGAAAGTACGGAAAAGGAAAAGGAAATGAAAATTTATTTTCTTGCATGCATTTAAATAGATGACAAATTTTATAAGAAAATGATGCAAAAAAATATAATCATCGCATAACAAGAAGTTGAACCTTGTCTAGATTTCTGAGAAAAAATAAATTCATGTATATTTTATGAGAAATTGTTGGCTTAACTTACAAGCTAATTTGAGTTGTACTGAAAATTTTAGTTTTCATTATTTTATTTTATTTTTATCCGCAAAAAAGGGGTATATTGATACATCAATCAAATATAACAAGGTAAAGAGAGATAAGCAAAAAAGGGGTATATTGATACATCAATCCTTGCAACATACATCCCAAATAAATTGACACCTATAAATAAGCAAAGCAAGCACAACCCCTTTACAAACACGAGGCAAATAGCAGGGGACATACCAAATTAAATCACTAAACCAACTAACGTAAAGTAGCCACAACACAAGGGAGATCAAGAGGTCAAAGAATAGGAGGTTGTAGGACTCTATTTAAACAAACACAAAACAAAAAATAAATATATATATATATATATATATTTCTTTTTCTTTCACTTTCATGTATTATCTAGCTAATCAAATTAAGCCTTAGAAGTGGCGACACGTCAAAGGCAAGGTATTCAATTGAATACCCCGTTGCTCTTTTTATTTGTATAGAACACCCAAATTTACAGATTTTGCATATCCAATCCATAAATCTTGAATATCATCATCTCACTCACCCCACAACCCGCGCACAATCTATTTTAATTATGGATGTAATACTCTAATTAGAAAAATTACCTATATAGAAAGTAAAATGTCTAAATTTAAAGTTAGGTGGGTGTAATTCAAATCTACACTGCACTTACACTACAATATATAAGAGTTTTAGAGACCAAAGTAAAAATTTTGTTGTAAAAGACATTTAAGAACCAATTTTCATCATCATGAAAATAGTCGTTAAAAATAAGACTTTTAGCGACAAAATTTAAAAAATGTCACTAATAAATAGACTTTTAGGTGTTGGGTATACCTCCTTATTGGAGTGTGGGACCCAATTGGTTTTGGAAAAAGAGTTTTAATTTGGCTTGGTTTAGGTATAATATATTTTTATATATTATATTTGTGGAGGCCCAATTCAATTTGGATACAATTAGGGTTTGATAATAAACCCTAGATTCATAATATTTTAGGGTTTGTTTTTGGCTCATCCCTGTGTGTGAAGAAAAAGAGCGGCAGTAGCAGTTTGGTGCCCATTAATCAACTTGGTGTTGTTTTGTTATTCTTGATTTGACTTTGGTCAATCAATAAGAATTGGTGCTTTGATTTGTGAAGAAGTTTGGTTCAATTTTCGGTTATGATTTGGTTCGTTATTTTGGGTTTTCTTCAACTCTGATTCTGAAGATTTTGGTTCATCTATTTGGTGAGGTCTTTCCTCTTGTTTATTGTGATTATTTGGAATTCACCTAAGGGTGGTTTTGTGAGACCATTAGTGTCTCATTTGTAATCGTTTGGAACTTATTTGGTTGATAGTGGAATCGGATTTTGATCCCGTGGACGTACCTCACATTGAGGGAACCACGTAAAATTCTTGTGTTGCCTTTGATTTAATTTTTCCGCATTAATTTTTATTCCATTGATTGATTTACTTGTGGGGAATCACATCGATTTTCCCTAACAACTGGTATCAGAGCTTACGGTTTATTTGGTTTATTTATTTGTGTAAATCCATGGAAGGGAATGTGGGTCGTATGTCTAGCTTCAATGGAAGCAATTGGGTAACTTGGAAAACTAAAATGGAGGACCTATTATTTTGTAAAGATTTGTATGGATCCATTGAGGGTGATAGTGGTAAACCCGAAGATATGAAAGATGATTGAGTGGAAGAGGCTTAATCGAAAAGTCGTTGGTGTTATCCGTCAATGGATTGATGACAGTGTGTTTCATCATGTTGCTACTGAAACTTCAGCACATGATTTATGGAAAAAATTAGAGAGTCTTTATGATAGAAAATCAGCCACAAATAAAGCCTTTCTGTTTCGTAAGTTGGTTAATTTAAAATATAAAGAGGGCAGCCCTATTCCGGAACATCTGAATGAAATAAAGAGTATTGTTAACCAACTTGCTTCTATGAAAATTATTTTTGATGATGAGTTGCAGGCTTTGATGCTACTTAGTTCTTTGCCTGAAAGTTGGGAGACTTTGGTTGTGACAGTTAGTAATTCGACGCCCGATGGAGTTGTTACAATGGGCCAAGTCACCAGTAGTTTATTGAATGAAGAAACTAAAAGAAAATCAGCGGGTTCCTCTCATTCAGAAGCATTTGTTGTGAGAGGCCGAAGCAAAACAAGGGGGAGGAGTAAGACTCCTCATGGTCGTGATCAAAGTCGTGACAAATCAAAAGATGGTTCTTTTTCAAAGAAAGACGTTGAGTGCTACTATTGCCATGAGAAAGGGCACATGAAGCGGGAATGCCGAAAGCTCAAGAACAAGCAGAAAAGGCGTGACAAAAGTGTGGATAAGAAGCAAGAAGACACAACGGCAGTTACTACCGATGATCTCATGGTCGTTTGTGAAGATGATTGTATCAATTTTGTGGGCCAAGAGAGCAGTTGGGTGATTGATTCTGGTGCTTCTTTTCATGTGACTTTTCGAGTTGATTTCTTCACTACCTACACTGCAGGAGATTATGGTTCTGTTCGAATGGGTAATGAAGGTTTGTCCAAGATTATCGGCATGGGTGATGTTTGCTTGGAAACAAATTTGGGCTGCAAGTTGTTGCTTAAAGATGTGAGGCATGTTCCCGACATTCGCCTCAATTTGATCTCTACTGGGAAGCTAGATGATGAAGGTTACAACAACAAATTTGGTGATGGAATATGGAAGCTCACAAAAGGTTCTTTGGTGGTGGCTAAGTGCAAGAAGACTCATACACTTAATTCGATGCAAGGAAAAATTTGTAAAGGTGTTATCAATGCACTTGAAGATGATACTTCTACCGAACTGTGGCACAAGCGGCTTGGCCATATGAGTGAAAAGGGGCTGCAAGTTTTGTTCAAGAAAGAGCTGCTACCCGGTTTGAAAGGTACACATCTTAAAACTTGTGTTCATTGTTTGGCGGGTAAACAACATAGAGTTTCTTTTCATAAAAATGTTGCTTCTAGAAAAGAAAATGTTTTTGAGTTGATTCATTCGGATGTGTGGTCCTTTAAAAGTTAGAACACATGGTTGTGCACTTTATTTTGTTACTTTCATTGATGATTATTCAAGGAAAGTTTGGGCTTTTCTACTAAAAACTAAAGATCAAGTTCTAGAAGTATTTAAGCATTTTCAGGCCATGGTTGAAAGAGAAACAGGGCAGAAATTGAAGTGCATCCGAACAGACAATTGTGGTGAATACATTGGGCCATTTGATGAGTATTGTCGTAGCCAAGGTATTCGGCACCAAAAGACAGTTAAGAAGACTCCTCAACAAAATGGCGTTGCCGAGAGGATGAACCGCACCATTGTGGAAAGAACAAGGTGTTTGCTTTCACAAGCTAAATTGCCAAGATCCTTTTGGGGTGAGGCAATGAGTACAGCGGTTGACGTGATCAATTTATCTCCTTGCTATCCTTTGAATGGTGATGTTCCTGAAAGAGTTTGGACTGGCAAAGATGTGTCTTATGAGCACTTGAGAGGTTTGGTTGCCGAGTTTTTGTTCACATTCCAAAGGATGAGAGGTCCAAGCTTGATAGTAAGTCAAGACAATGTATTTTTCTTGGCTATAAGCGTGATGAATTTGGGTATAGATTGTGAGATCCGGTTGACAAGAAAGTCATTCGAAGTCGTGATGTTGTGTTTCTTGAAGACCAAACAATTGAAGACTTTGGCAAAGGTGATCAACCGGAGCCAAAAACTAGTGATCTCATTGATATGGATCCATCTCTTTCATCTTCAGTTGATGATGAAAATGGGGGAGATGTGCAGCCACCTATTGAAGAAGTGGAGGATGATGCTAATCCTAATGAAGTTGAGCCAGAAATTGAGAAGAGCATCCAACTCAAGAACCGCCACCACAACTTGAGTTAAGAAAATCTACAAGGGACCGACAACCTTCAAGAAAGTATCCTCCCAATGAATTTGTGTTGATTTCCGATCAAGGGGAGCCGGAGAGCTACCAAGAAGCAATTGAGCATGCAAAGAAAGATGATTGGAAAAGGCCATGGAAGAGGAGATGAATTCCTTGCTTGAAAACCAGACTTATGATTTAGTGAAGTTGCCTAAAGGGAGGAAAATTCTGAAAAATAAGTGGGTTTTCAAATTGAAGAATGATAGGAAGAATCTGAGGTACAAAGCACGTCTTGTTGTGAAAGGCTTTGGGCAAAAGAAAGGTATTGACTTTGATGAGATTTTCTCACCGGTTGTAAAGATGTCTTCTATTCGGGTTGTACTTGGCATGGCTGCAAGTATGAACCTTGAAGTTGAGCAACTTGATGTGAAGACCGCATTTCTTCATGGTGATCTTGAAGAAGAAATTTACATGGAGCAACCGAAAGGTTTTGTGGAAAAAGGGAAAGAGAAATTTGTTTGCAAATTGAAGAAAAGTTTGTATGGCCTCAAGCAAGCTCCACGGCAATGGTACAAAAAATTTGACTCTTTCATGATGAATAATGGTTTTTCTAAAACCACTTCGGACCATTGTGTGTTTGTGAAAAATTTCCTGGATGGCAAATTTATTATTCTTTTGCTTTATGTTGATGACATGTTAATTGTGGGTCAAGATTCTATCATGATTAACAAGTTGAAGGTAGAGTTGAGTAAATCTTTTGCTATGAAAGATTTGGGACCGGCAAAGCAAATACTTGGTATGAAAATTGTTCGTGATCGCAAAGAGGGACTGATTTGGTTGTCTCAAGAAAGCTACATTGAGAAAGTTCTTGAGAGGTTCAACATGAATAAAGCAAAGCCGGTTGGTTGTCCACTTGCAGGTCATTTCAAGCTTAGTTCGAATCAATGTCCTACAAGTGAGAAAGACAAAGAAGAGATGTTGAAAGTTCCTTATACTTCAGCAGTTGGTTCTTTGATGTACGTCATGGTTTGTACAAGGCCGGATATTGCTCACGCCGTTGGTGTGGTGAGTCGGTTTCTCTCTAATCCGGGTAAAGAACATTGGGTAATGGTAAAATGGATTCTAAGATATCTTCGAGGGACTTCGAAGGTGTGTTTGTGTTTTGGGGATGGTAAGCTGATGCTTGATGGGTTCACAGATTCTGACATGACTGGTGATGTTGATTCTAGGAAATCTACTTCGGGATATTTGATGACTTTTGCAGGGGGAGCTGTGGCATGGCAATCTAAATTACAAAAATGTGTTGCTCTCTCAACTACCGAAGCTGAATTTATTGCCATTACAGAAGCTTGCAAAGAAGAGTTATGGTTGAAGAAATGTTTGCAAGAGTTGGGTTTGAAGCAAGAAAAGTATGTGCTTTATTGTGATAGTCAAAGTGCTATTCATTTGAGTAAAAATTCTACTTTTCATTCGAGATCGAAACACATTGATGTGAGATACCATTGGATTCGTGATGTGTTAGACTCAAAATTGTTACAACTCGAAAAGGTTCACACAGATGATAATATCTCGAATATGTTGACAAAGACTTTGTCGCAGTTTGGTGCCCATTAATCAACTTGGTGTTGTTTTGTTATTCTTGATTTGACTTTGGTCAATCAATAAGAATTGGTGCTTTGATTTGTGAAGAAGTTTGGTTCAATTTTCGGTTTTGATTTGGTTCGTTATTTTGGGTCTTCTTCAACTCTGATTCTGAAGATTTTGGTTCATCTATTTGGTGAGGTCTTTCCTCTTGTTTATTTGTGATTATTTGGAATTCACCTAAGGGTGGTTTTGTGAGACCATTAGTGTCTCATTTGTAATCGTTTGGAACTTATTTGGTTGATAGTGGAATCGGATTTTGATCCCGTGGACGTACCTCACATTGAGGGAACCACGTAAAATTCTTGTGTTGCCTTTGATGTAATTTTTCCGCATTAATTTTTATTCCCATTGATTGATTTACTTTTGGGGAATCACATCGATTTTCCCTAACATTAGGGACAAAATAATTTGGTCTCAAAATGGTTTATTTTTTTAGACAAAAAATTTGGTCTAAAAAGGATAATAATTCATCACAAATGTCCAATTTTTGTTGCTAAAAATATAATAATAACACTTTTCACAACAAAATTATTTGGTCCCTAAAAAATAATTTTATCCCTTAATTTTAGTTTCTAAAACCTTAATTTTTTGTAGTGCTAGTCTGTTTAATTCATTTCTTGAGTATTTTTAATATATAGTAATAGTATACCATCATATACAAAGACCAAAAAACACTGCCCTCATATCAAAAAATGAAATAATAATAATAATAATAATAATACTTGAAATACAGTTCTTTCAGTAAATATACCGATAAATTTGAGAAAAACTACCTTCGAGCTTAATCAAAACAAGGTATGACATGTATGACTCGTTGGAAACAATGATAGAGCACTATATATATATAATTTTTAATTCTCTTTTTTTTTTTTTTTGTGATATGAGAAATTTAAATTAAAAGATTTTGAAGATTAAATAATAAATATAGAAGAGTTTGTTTTTATTTATGGCCGATCCCATTTGATAGAATTAAAGGTTTGATTTAATTTTTGGTTTGGTTTAGTTTGTTTTTATTTATATAAATTATAATTTAAGTTATTGAATGCGTGACCAAAATCTCTAGAGCCGCCAGTGATATCGTATCCGGATATGTTAAAAGCATAGTTAGGAGTAAAGTTCTGTAGAAACTTAGGCCTTGTTTGGTTTGGCTTTGGAAAAAAGATTTTGGAGAAAAATTTTGGAAATTTTGTTTAATTGGTTTGTAATTTTTCTCAAAAAATTTCTAAAATTACATTCTCTCTTACACATCATTCAATCACTTTTTTTTTCTCCTCTTTCTTTTTCAATTACTTTTTCTCTCACATATATCTACTCAATTATAACAAAATATCAATCATCTCAAACTCCAAAACTCTAAAACTATTTTCAAAATATACAACCAAACAAATTACAAAAATTTCTAAACTCTCTTCCCAAAATATTTTTTGAAAACTTATCTCCCAAAGTCAAACCAAACAAGGCATTAAACTTCAGCTCATAGTCTAAGCTTTGTCAACAGATTCAACCATAGATATGTCTGGTTAAGTTATGTAAACTCTAGTTTAGTTTGATGTTTTGTAAAAATCTTGTATAAATTAGCACCTGAAGTAATGCTGGAATCCAATGAGAGAAAATTTCAAATCTGCATAGAGAGCCTATCATTCCCTTGTTTTGCAGCTGATTTGGGATTGTTGGCTTGTGGAATTATGATCAGGTGCAAGGTGAAGAAAGAAAAATTGAGAAGTTTGACTCCATGGCCACAATTCCAATGTTTGATGGCGATAACTACGATTTTTGGTGTGTGAAGATGAAAACTCTATTTTTGTCTATGGATCTGTGGGATATAGTAGAGAATGGGTACAATGAGCCAAAAGTAAAACCTGCCATGACCGAATCTCAAAAGATCCAATTGAAGAAGAATCAACAAAAGGATGCTGCAGCTCTTTCAAAAATCCAACAAGGTGTCTCAGACTCAATCTTTCCAAAAATCATGAGAGCAACAAAAGCGAAGGAGGCTTGGGACATTCTTCGACAAGAATTTCAAGGAGATGCGCAGGTAATTAGAGTAGTCAAAAAGCTTCAAGTTCTTAGAATTAGAAGAGTTAACAAATATCAAAATTCTAACATATTTGAGAATATGTGATTTCTCCAACACCCTCTCTTAGTAATTTTTATTTTCTTGGATTCTTAAATTTGTTTTTTAACTCTGTAGATGTTGGCGAAAAGCTTCATCATCTCAAACTTGAAGTCCTTCGAATTTCCAATCCTCTAGAATGCAACAATCTTTTTTGGAATATCATGAATGTGTTTGTTTGCCATTCTTAAAAATACTTTTGAATTTTCTTCTTCACAAGAGCATGTCGTTGATCTTCATATTCGTTTGCTTTCACATTTTTATATTTTAGGCAAGTGCTTACAAGTTTTTTTTTTGAAAACTTGATCAGGATCAAAATTTAAATGAAGCAAAAGAAGACCAGCCAACACAGCAGTGTCATTCGGATCACATGGATTCTGAGTTGTATAAGGCTGCAATGGAGGGCAACATCGACATCCTGAAGCTAAAAAAAGAACATGTTAACTTTCAATTGACCCCAAACAAGAACACTGTCCTCCACATTGCAGCACTATTTGGTCAAACACAATGTGTAGAAGAGATCCTAAAGATGAATTCATCGCTGTTATGTCAGACGAATGTGAAAGGTGACACGGCTCTTCATCTTGCAGCAAGGGAGGGACAACAGGACTCAGTCGACGCACTCATCAAATGTGCAAAGAAACTGGATGCGGAGGGCAGTGTAGAGCTGGAAAGTGGCTCCACTATGACCAAAAAGATGTTGAGGGCCAGAAATGAGGACGGTGACACAGCCTTGCACGATGCTGTGAGGTTATACTCTCATGGGATCATATTAGACAGGTTCAAAATATTTGCTGTATTAGTACCAAAACCAAATTCAATCAGATATATATATTTTTTTGAACGGAAAATTCAATCAGATTGTTGACAGAAGATCCAGAGTACACATATACGGCCAACAATGCAGGTGAAACTCCACTTTACATTGCTGCCGAGAGAAGACACCATCAAGTGGTGTTACAAATCTTGGAAACTTATAAAGCAGCGGCTTATGATGGTCCTGGCGGTAGAATAGCTTTGCACGCCGTAGTAATTTCTAACGATGAAGGTAAGCTAGTACTCATTAATTTTACAAATATATAAGGAAAATGAAAGTTAAATATATAAAATAAAATAAAATAAAAAATTAAAAGTTGATATTGAGATTTTGTCTAAGGTCCCGGCCACCATGGTGGCCATGACAATGGTGGTGGTGGTAGATGGTCAAGGTGGTGGTGGCGGTGGTACTGGGCTAGTGTAGACTGTTGTGGTGGTGGCAATGATGTGATGGAGGTGGTCACTAGAGGGACCAAATTTTTGTCCCAAAAGTAAAAATTTTGTTACAAAAATATTAGTTTCTATCGTCGCAAGGATAGTATCTAAAAAGTGTTAGAAATAAATTGGCCACACAACAATCACTCACACAAATTTGAAAGCAAATTAGAGAAGGAACAAATACAACTCTTGTATTTCACTCATGTTATTCTCATTGCATTATCATTACATTCTCCTACTCGTTCTTATCCTCCATAAATTGCATGACTATATAAGATCCTAACATGTAACTCACACACTCACATTAAGATCCACTAACTCTATTAGTCTTTGTAGCCACTAACACATTAACATACTACTAACGCTCTTAACACACCATTATGCATCATTACATGCATGTCGTTATTTCTCCATAATTAGCATAACTAAATGTAGGAAATATAACTCCTAATATAACAAAAACAAAGTTTATTATTTTCAACACCCCTTAAACTTGTTTTTTGCTGATGTCCATGTGTTGCAAATGCTTCATTATTAAGGGGCTTTGACGTAAGTTTTCTATCTTGAAATCCTCCTTCTTCAATAGCAACAATTTCCTTGGCCATCTCCATGGATGCATAAACTTTAATTTTGATCCTTTTGAATACACCTTCACATTTCTTCCTCACGAGCTCATACATATTCTTCAAATGAACATTTTCAAATTTTCCGTTCATATGGTCATTCCTCTTCCGTCCATTCTTGAACTGTTTTGCCTCTTAAATTTAACATTCGTTTTTTTTTTTTTTTTTTCTTATAAGGATCAAAAAACTTCTCCATGTTTATCCAACCTGTATCACTTAAACAATTCTCTACACCCAAATTTACAACCTCTATTTCATCATCTTCAACTTTTCCACAAGCTTCATTTTCATCTTCCACCATATTTATTTTGTGAACTTCATCTTCAACGATTTCTTCAACTACATAACTCTATTCCCTTTTGTCTTCCTTTTCAAAATTTTCTTCAACAATTTTGGTCTCAAATTGGTCAACTTCAACCGGATGATCATCTTCTCTAACTTCGATGGATGTAACTTCAGCATCACACTCTTCTTTTTTTCTTTTTTTTTTTTTTTTTTTATAAATTTTTATAAGCAAAAAACAATTTTATTGATAACACCAAAGAGTTAGACATTACATCAATAAATTGAAGGACTTTAGGAAGAGGTAGAGTAGGAATAAACTAATCATCCCAACTAGGTTGGCATACTAAAAAAGTTCAGATACAAACTAACCCAAAGAGAACACTAGGTGTGAAGTGTTAGCTGCACCAGCCCACATGGATAAGTCATCAATGGGTGGCTCTCCAAGTCAAGAAGTAGGAGGGAAGTGGAAAGAGGGAAGAGGGCAGTTGGCAGCCCAATAACTTCCTTTTATTGACTTTGTTTTCTTGTTTTTCTGTATAAATTGAGGTGAGGAGGAACGGAAATACAACACACAGACAGAGGCAACAAACACAAAGTGTATAATTTGTGTAAGAGAGTGAGAGTGCTATAGAGAGAGAGTAAGGTGTGAGTGTTGTAAACTCCCTCTGAGATAATTCTATAGTGATATCTCTCCCGTGGACGTAGGCTATTGCCGAACCACGTAAATCTCTTGTGTGATTGTGCATGATTGATTTCTGGGTGTGTCTAATCCTAACAAGTGGTATCAGAGCCGCCTTGGTCGATTTTCGAAAAAACAGGGTGTGTTTTTCAGAATTTCCCAGAAATCGAGTTGCTCAAAATTCTTTTTTGAGCACACCAGTAGGTGTGTCTCTTCGAGATGATTCCGATGGTATAAAATTCGTCAAAATCGAAGCTAAAACGAGTGCTGTAGAGCTTGCCCAAGAATTTTGCGAGAAATTTCAGTTCAGCAAACCCGCGAAGAAGAAAGCTGATGTCAATGTGACATCATCATTGCATTAGCAGTGTTTCTAAAATTGTAATTTAGCCCCTGAAGTTATGGTAAATTACATTTTAGCCTCTATAGTTTCTAAAATTGCAATTTAGCCCCTGAAGTGTGGTAAATTGCATTTTAACCCCTAAAGTTTTTGAAATTGCAATTTAGCCCCTAAATTTGTGAGAAATTGAATTTCAGTCCCTGAAGTTTTGGGATATTGCAATTTGGCCCCTTGAGTTGGGAGAAATTTCATTAAGGTCCTTGGAAAAGTAAAGGAAGTGCTTTCTTGGCTAATTTGACCATTCTGGACTCAACGGTTTGGTCCATTTGTCCAAATTAAGATTCTTTGTACAAGTAAGAAAACGGTGGAGGAATCCACATCAACTTCAAGATCGATGATAAAGTTAAATGCTTCCAATTATGGAATCTGGAAGATGTCCTATACTGTAAAGACCTATTTGACCCTATTGCTCTAAAAGGGGTTAAACTGGAAGTAGAGAAAGACGAAGACTGGATAAAGATGAACTGGAAGACTATCAGTCAGATCGGACAATGGATAGACCGCAGTGTGTTCCACCATGTCGCCTAGGAGACAGATGCATATGTCCTCTGGACAATGTTAGAAGAAATGTATTAGTCAAAGACTACCCAAAACAAAGCCTTGGTGATAAGAAGGTTTGTAAATCTGAAGTTGAAGAATGGTGTGTCTGTCGCTGAGCACACCAGTGAATTCAAGAATCTGGTGAATCAATTTGCAACCGTCAAGATGCCCTTGGACAATGAAATGCAAGCCGTACTATTGCTCAGTTCTTTACCGGATAGTTGAGAGACGTTGGTGGTTTCTCTTAGCAACTCTGCACCGGAGGGGAAGATAACCATGAACATGGTCACAGACGCCATGTACAATGAAGAAACAAAGAGGAAAAACATGTGAGGTAATTAGTCCCATGCTTTTGTCACAGAAGATATAGGCAGAGACAGAGGTAGAGGAAGAGGCAGAGGAAGAAGTAAGAGGAATGCTTTGCACTTGATAAAAAGGAATTACACATGAGTATCATCAATTGCCTACTGAATCCACGCCCGAATTGGACCAAACTCGATGTGCCTCTTCTACCACCGTTTTCACCTAGGAATGCTTTGCCCAACGTTGAATCCACAATGCCGATATCGNTTTACCTTTTGTTTACGCGATTTTGTTGAGTCTTGTTTATCGAGTCGTTAACATTGTTGTATTTGCTTATCGAGTTGTAATTGCTAAGATTCTGTTATTTCTTAGTGAGTCGAGTTGTTTGATTTGTTGCGTCGGTTCATTACCTGACCCGGTAAATACACAAGGCACATTTCCATTCAATTCCATTTTGTGCAAAATGATGCGTTGCGATGCTAAGAATTTCAAATACAAACATCTTTTCAAAAGCTGTTTCATTCCATCATGTTTTACAACAAACAAAGGTACAAGTTTTACAGGAAATAAAACTGCCTAACAATATGCAAAGTGCTACAAACTACTAGCAAAAAGTAAAATAAAGCAGGAAATAGCATCAATATCCTCGGGAACGGGAATGAGAGGAGCCTCTCATCCTCTTCTGCGGGACAACCTCTGCACCATCATCACCATCCGGGTCAGAGCTATCATCCTCCGGATCCCCCTCAGCCTCGTCTCCACTCCCGGAACCAAGACCGGAGCCTCCCTCCCCAGCAGATGTCTCTGACTCACGGTCTGCGACCTCCTCTCCTCTCCTCCTCAATAATGGGTGCCCTGCGTCTGCGAGACGACCCCGCTCCTCGAGCTCCTCGGACAGGCCTAGATGGCCCTGCTCCCTGAGAAGGCCTGGATGGCCCAGACCGCTCGACCTCCTCTGAGAAGGCCCGGTGGCCTGGCCTGCGACGGAGCATATACAGGAGGCATCTGAAAGTGAAGAGTTCAATACATCAGTTCAAATATGAAAAGCAGATACAAGTACAATATGTGAGTGAGGTGTGTGTCAGATGTGCTCTACACAGACTATCAATACAGCAAGATGTTCAAAACCAGTATGGTATCAGAGATATGCTAAATACGGGAAAGATGGATAGTACCTGCACGCCCATGATGGCTAGCTGTGCCTCTCTCCGTAGGATCATGCCCTCGAATGTGGCCAGCATCCCGAGGCTCGTCCGTGTACTCAACTGGAGGCTGCAAATACAAATGCAAAATTATCAGTAAAGGAATGAATGTCCAAATATCCGACTGATAAATCAAAGCTGTAAAACATACCGGTGGTGAATCAGGGTCTCTGACATATCTGTGGTCAGGAAGAGGAGGCTCTAGCGAGACCTGGTAAGGAGTCCCGAACCGCCAACTCGTCAACTCGGTCGGCATGTCTGGCCACCCAGGATGATGATGAAGAGTCGGAGGGATCGGAGGAATCGAACTACCTCTACCCCTAGATGCACCAGCCCTGCTAGAGGAGGGGATATCCGTAGCACGGGCACGACTCGAAGATGGTACATCAGTAGGCCTCAGTGTCGGAGCACGCACTCCCGTCAAGGGGGGCATCAGATATATACGACGATAGGTGGCGTAGTCCCCCTCCATGAGATATAACAAAGCATCGGTGCCCTGCATAGCACTAGTGACCTCCTGGGTAGAGAGTCTATCCGCAGTCCGCATAGTGGCTGGAGGTACAGCAGGAGGGTCCTGAGAATCGTACCCCCACACCTGGCGCAGAAAGCGTTCCCCCAGGAACCATGCCCTACCAACTGGTCCTTCGAGCAGGAACCTATACTGGGAATTACTCGATCCTCCGGGATACTGATATCGGAGACCATCACCTAAGACCGCCCAGGGCTGCCAAGTAATCTGCGGATAACCAGTGCATAAATCAATCAGAAATCAGGAATATGCAGGGCAGATCAAAGATGAAAACGGAAGAGAACTGAGAGTTCTGGAATACCTCTGTCGTCCGCACAGTATCAAAATACTGTCGCAGGCCGAAGAGAGTCTCTCGAGGTCTCGGTCGGTGCTCGCCCTCGAATACCAGTGAAAACGGAGTCATAAGGAGTCCTGCCACCTCCATCTCCGGGGCTAACGTGGGAAAATATACGTACACCCATAGCTGAGAAAAGCAGTGCGGAATGTGAATACAAAGTGCTAAAGGCAGAATACAGAGTGCAAAGTGCGCCGTGTGTGCAATGAACAAGTAATGAGGAGCAGAAATGTAAATCAAGAGGACAGAACGTACCTCCCAGGCTCTCCAATAGCCGCCGAGTAAGTCTCCCCGCCCGCGAGAGGCTGCACTCATGTAACAATAGAGGGTAGCCAGGCCAGCGCCACCCCAGTCATACCGACTGACCTGTGATAGGTCCACTAGGGCACTCAGAAGATACAATCCAACAGTGTTCCCCCTATCAGCAAACAAAGTGGTGCCAAAGAGGAACATGAGGAAACCTCGGTGTACTGCTCAATCTCCTCAGGAGACTCAGGCTCCATCTCCGGCCTCCGAAAACGGGAAGAGAACCAGGTGTACCGGACTCTCCCGGAAGCTCTGTCTACAGGTGGGCGAGCCCCCACAGATGTACCCATGCGGCCTCCCACTCACCCATATCCTCGTCATAAGGTATGGGCCAACCGCCTATGTCTAGGCCGGTGAGTACGGCAAAATCCAGCGGGGTCATGGTCATATCCCCGGTGGCAGAAAAATGGAAAGAATTGGTGGTGTCCCACCATCTCTCCACCAAAGCAGCTAACAATGTCCTACTGGCAGGACATGTGATAATCCCATGCAGAATGCTCCGAACCCTGCTGAGTCAACCAAATCCCGGACAGCCTCCGGGAGCTCGGCGTACCACTCTCTCGCAGCAGTGGAGCCATATCCTCGCACGGCGCGAGAGCCAACCTGCATTCAGAATGAATACATGTGTTCAGTACACAATAAAATGCAAGCCGTATGCAAGTAACAAGCTGTGTGCAAATGAAATGAAGTAGCTGTGCAAATGAAATGAAGTAGCAGTGTGCAAATAAATCAGCAGTGGCTGCGTGTTCACTTTAATTTAATCTGGGCTGCGTGTTCAGTAAATCAGTGTTTTGGGCTGCGTGTTCAAATCCTAATCAGTGGGCTGCGTGTTCACTTTAATTTATATCTGGGCTGCGTGTTCAGTAAATCAGTGTTTTGGGCTGCGTGTTCAAATTAATCTGGGCTGCGTGTTCAGTAAATCAGTGTTTTGGGCTGCGTGTTCACTTTAATATATCTGGGCTGCGTGTTCAGTAATCAGTGGGCTGCGTGTTCACTTTAATTTATATCTGGGCTGCGTGTTCAGTAAATCAGTGTTTTGGGCTGCGTGTTCAAATCCTAATCAGTGGGCTGCGTGTTCACTTTAATTATTCTGGGCTGCGTGTTCAGTAAATCAGTGTTTTGGGCTGCGTGTTCAAATCCAATCAGTGGGCTGCGTGTTCACTTTAATTTATATCTGGGCTGCGTGTTCAGTAAATCAGTGTTTGGGCTGCGTGTTCAAATCCTAATCAGTGGGCTGCGTGTTCACTTAATTTATATCTGGGCTGCGTTTCAGTAAATCAGTGTTTTGGGCTGCGTGTTCAAATTAATCAGGCTGCGTGTTCAGTAAATCGTGTTGCTCGTGTTCTTTAATTTATTCTGGGCTGCGTGTTCAGTAAATCAGTGTTTTGGGCTGCGTGTTCAAATCCTAATCAGTGGGCTGCGTGTTCACTTTAATTTATATCTGGGCTGCGTGTTCAGTAAATCAGTGTTTTGGGCTGCGTGTTCAATCCTAATCAGTGGGCTGCGTGTTCACTTTAATTTAATCTGGGCTGCGTGTTCAGTAAATCAGTGTTTGGGCTGCGTGTTCAAATCCTAATCAGTGGGCTGCGTGTTCACTTTAATTTATATCTGGGCTGCGTGTTCAGTAAATCAGTGTTTTGGGCTGCGTGTTCACTTTAATTTTATCTGGGCTGCGTGTTCAGTAAATCAGTGTTTTGGCTGCTGTTCACTTTAATTTATCTGGGCTGCGTGTTCAGTAAATCAGTGTTTTGGGCTGCGTGTTCAAATCCTAATCAGTGGGCTGCGTGTTCACTTTATTTATATCTCTGGCTGCGTGTTCAGTAAATCAGTGTTTTGGCTGCGTGTTCAAATCCTAATCAGTGGGCTGCGTGTTCACTTTAATTTATATCTGGGCTGCGTGTTCAGTAAATCAGTGTTTTGGGCTGCGTGTTCAAATCCTAATCAGTGGGCTGCGTGTTCACTTAATTTATATCTGGGCTGCGTGTTCAGTAAATCTGTGTTTTGGGCTGCGTGTTCAAATCATAATCAGTGGGCTGCGTGTTCACTTTAATTTAAATCTGGGCTGCGTGTTCAGAAATTTGGTATTTGGGCTGCGTGTTCAAATTCAGAAAAATTAGTGGGCTGTGTGTTCACCCTCACTTGGACTGTGTGTTCAGAAAATCAAGTTTGGGACTGTGTGTTCTACTCTTAATCAGTGTGGGCTGTGTGTTCACCATCGACTTGGACTGTGTGTTCAGAAAATCAGAGTTTGGGACTGTGTGTTCTACTCTTAATCAGTGTGTGCGGTGTGCTCACCTTCAAATTCGGGCTGTGTGTTCGACAAATCAGTGTATGAGCCGTGTGTTCAATTCTTAACTAATGTGTACCGTGTGTTCACAATCAATCAGTCAATGAGCCGTGTGTTCAGCAATTCAAGTGTTTAAGTCACATGTTCAGAATGCAAACAAAGTACTATGTCATAAGCTAAAACTGTGTGTTCAAGCATGGCAAAGCTACAAAGTGCACGAAAAATGCAGAAATAAAGTAAAATACCTCTCGTGCTTCGTGAGAGAGGTGCTGCTCCGGCTCTCGCAGAAGTAAATCCCCGGGTGCCCGGTCATTGAACTCAGTGAAACGACGAAAAACGGCCCGCGGAAGCATATGTACCGGTGGGGCGTACCTCCCGGGAATAAAAGGACGGACTCTCGGGGGGAGTGCCATGATATCAAAATCATCTCCGGCACCTGGAGGACCTCCACCATGAGGGTAGTCACCCGCCATTTCAAGAAATCTGCAAAAGGAGCAAAAATGAGCAAAATGAGCCAAAATTGGAAAAAGTCAACAAAAGTCAACTCCCGGGAAATGAAAAAGTCAACAAAAGTCAACTCCCGAGAAAATCTTCCAAATATTGAGACAAACTTACCTCAAGTGGTGAAAATGAGAAAAGAAGCTCCGAAATCAAAATTTAATCGACTCAAAGTGCTTAAAACTGAAAGATTTCGCGAAAACAACTTGCGTGGGAGGCTGAAAAGCGCGTATAAAGTGCAGATCTGAAAGAAAAAATGGTTTGGGAGGCAAGAGGAGAAAATTTCGCACCTGGGGGAGTGATTTCGGATTGAATGGATGAGGATATATATAGAAATGAGGCAAAAGACAAAATTGCCCCTACTTTTGTGCAGGTGGCCGGCCGGCCACCTTTCCTAGCTGGCCGGCCATTTACTTTTTGGTTCTTGGCCGGTGGCCTCCCCTAGGGCAACCACCTGGCCGGCCATGTCCCCCACCTCCCCCCCTAGCTCCCTGCAAATTTTGAGGAAGATCGGAGTTCCCGGGACCTGAAAAAGTTCAAGAAAAGTGCACTTCCGGTCGCGAAATTGCTCCGCCGGAACTTCAGCTGCAATTTCTGACATGTGTCTCATCATCACTCATCAAAATCAAGGTGTATCCTTTTTGATCATGTTGTAACCTCTCCAGGAGGTGAATCAGAGGCCGCGATCAAGTTGCCTTCACCGAAATGCGCGTTTTCTTACTCGTTATTTCGCAACAAACGGGCACCCTGATTCGTGCTCATTTTACATTGTTTTTGCATATAACTTGCATTCTTATGAACATTTTGCATTGTCATGCATGACTTCTTGGTGTACCATACCTCTGTGCTTGAGCGTGCGTTGTCACGCATGTTCCTTTCTCGCATTGCGATGCATTCACTCGCCGACACTGCGTGTGTCAAACTTTCGGAACCACGGGAATCACATTGAATATATGTTGTTAGCATATTGTTCTTGTTGAATTTCTCTCTTTTGCAGGCACGATATTGTATGTACGGTTCATTTGAGGCTGGTACGACCAGACGAATCGCGCAGGTATTATATCTTCTCCGTGTGAGACGCGACGAGAATTGAATGATTCTCCGCATTCCTAACTGCATGAAATGTAGCTGTTGCTTTGCATTCTTGCTTAAAACTGTTGCATCTATTTGCGAATACTTGCCTCATTACAGCTTGCTGCATTTGCATGATCATTTGGCTCTGTGCATGTCGCTTTGCATTTTGCCCCCCCTGCCTGCGGGCACGCCTACGGGCGCATATCTCTGTTCATCTTGTATGATTGTCTAAGTCTTCGGCCTTGTCAAAAATGGGTCGTCTCTGGGCTTTGACATTCACTCCCGTCACTTGTGACTTCCGAGTTCTGTCAAAGAGGGGCAATGTAGACACCCCATTTTTGACCGACCTTAAGACTCAGACGTCACCGATTGAGCGCTCGGTGATGTTGCATATTGTGCTCGTTCAGAAGTCTCAGAGTCGCGGTCGTGCGCCCTGCCTCCGGACTTCCGAACCCTCTTCTGTGCCTTGCCTCGGTTTGCGAACCAGACTCGATTTTCTCTGTTTTCTTTCCTGAGGGGAGGGAGAGGTCCAGTAGACCATCTCTCAGTGGCCGTGGGCTACATTTCGTGGCCGTAGGCCATTTTGCCCATTTCGGAGCCCGGTTCCCGGTTTTCGGAGCCGTCAGGCCGTGTGCCTCGGTTCGGGACCACCCAACCATCTCCGATTCCTCCGGTTTTTGGCATGCATCTCATTTACTCCCTTTCGAGGGACACTGGGGTCTTAGATACCCACTTCGTGGCCCAATGCCACTTTCGGTGCTTAACGGCCTATTTTCGGGACCCCGAACTGCGTGTTTTGGTCCCCGAGCATTCGTTTTGCATCGGTTTTCGTTCATTTTTGGCAGGTACCTCTGTTTTATCACCAGGAAGGTCACTGGAGGGTGGGAGGCCAGCAATTGTCTCAGCAACCAGTTATGCTCTTCCGGCGCCCTCCGGCGCCCGTTTTTCTCACTTCCGGGCTAATGTTGAACACCCTAGGGCCATTTTCTTCAAGCCAAAACCACATATTTGTGTTGTACACACATGGGAGGATCCTAAAAACACATGGCCGGCCAGTAATTCTTTTGTCCATTTTGAACCCTCTTTGAAAAGTGGCTTGTTGTTTCTCCTGTTTCAGAGTTGCCAATTTCCAACCATAGGGTCTTGTTCAGCACACATGGGAGGCCACCAATGTGTGGTGGCCGGCCAGCAATTCATTGTTTCATTTTTGACCCTTGGCCGGCCGGCCATAGGGGGTGGCCGGCCGGCCACCTGCAGCAAAAGCTTGGCCGGCCATGCTCCTTGGGAGGTGTGTTTTACAGCTGTATAGCTGTATCCCCCAAAAGATCTGATTTCGGGGGATATTTTGTATGCAAGGGAACTTAATCCCTTACGGCTACACTTTTTCACACACTTTGGCTCAACCATTCTTGCATGCATACATCTCTCTCTCTTTCTCTCAAGAGTTAGAACACTTGCTTTGAGCATAGAAACACATATCCATCTCTATATCTCTCATTTCTTTCAAGTTTGGTTCCATTTCTTCATCATCATCAAGCACCACCACCACCACTCCATTTCCAGCAGCAAGGAGAGGTTCTTAGGGGCTTAGAAGCATCCATTCTTCAAGCAAAAGGCAGCCAAGACTTGTCTACAAGGGTAAGCTTCCATTTCCCTCTTTTGTAGCACTTTCTTGCCTCTTTTCTTAAGCCTATTTGCTTATTGTTTTGGGCTCCGACCTTAACTGAAACTAGGTCTATTTTGAGCCATTATCCATGTTTGATCAAGGGCTCAACCCTGTTTGAGCCCTCTATGGCACACTTGCTTCAATATCATCTTGTATGTCAATATTTTGCATGCTTTTTCTAGCCTATGAGTGATCTGTTTTCGAGCATAATGTAAACTGTGAGTGGGCCTATTTTGAGCCCCTCTTCAACATTGAAGAAGGGCTCAACCCTGTTTGGCCTCTCTATCATGCACTTGCTTCATAATCTCTCATATTTACCGTAAATTTGCATGATTTGTTTGACCTACATGTAGTCTGTTTTGGAGCATGTCATGAACTGTGAGTAAGCTTATTTTGTGTCCCTCTACAACATTGTAGAAGGGATCAACCTTGTTGGGGGTCTCCATGTTATACGTGTCATTATACCCCTCTTTGCCCCCCATTTTTGCATGCTTTTTTAGGCTTATCTAGCTTCTGTTTTCGGCCATCATAAGAACTGGAAAGAGTCATATTTTGATCTTCTTGACATATTTCATTAAGGGTCTTTTCTGGTTTGATGAATGTTTGGGGTACCTCATGTTATAGCCTTATGTATCCTAGTTCTTGCATGACATTTTTAGCATGTTTTCATACTGATTTGGGGGATGTCATCTACTGTAAATGTTCATATTTTTAGTCCTCATCAGTGTTGTAGAAGGGTACTTTTCCATTTGGGCATCGCATGTATCACTTGCTTCAATACCCCTCTTGCGGGCCATTTTTGCATTCTTGCTTAATCCTATGTATGCTTGCTGTTTAGCCTTTTTATGACTGAAAAATGCTTGTCTTGGGGCTACTTGCTACTGTATTTTCATTCCATGTCCATATTATGCATGTTTAGTATGGCTGTAGGCCATTTCGGGTGCTTAATATCGCATTTCGGGACCATTCCGTACATTTGGTGTCATTTCCCCACCTTTCGGGACTGTTTTGCATCATTTGTGAGTGCTGAAATTCCATTTGCATGTTTGCATATCATATTTCATGCCATTTCATGCCTTAGGGCCATCGCCTCGGTTTGCGCGCCCGTGTGCACGCATTTCGAGGCGCTTCATTTTCATCCATCGGCCTCTTATGTGAGTGTAGCTGAGGCTCTCTCATGTTAGTGTAAGTCCATTTTGCATTCTGTATGCCATTTTAGTCTCATCGCATTGCGTATGTCATCGCCTCGGTTTGCGCGCCCGTGTGCACGCATTTCGAGGCACTTCATTTTCATCTCATGGCCTCCCGTGTGAGTGTGGCTGAGGCTCTCTCATGTTGGTCTAAGCCCATATTGCATCGCATATCTTATTTTAGTCCTGTTGCATTCCGTATGCCATTTTCTCGGTTTGCGTGCCCGTGGGCACGCATTTCGAGACATCTCATTTTAGTCTCATTGTATATCATATTCCATGCCATCTCATGCCTTAGGGCCATCGCCTCGATTTGCGCGCCCGTGTGCACGCATTTCGAGGCGCTTTATTTTCATCCATCGGCCTCTTATGTGAGTGCGGCTGAGGTCCGCTCGTGTTAGTGTAAGTCCATTTGCATTGCGTATGCCATTTCATGCCTTAGGATCATCGCCTCGGTTTGCATGCCGGTGTGCACGCATTTCGAGGCATCTTATTTTCATAGCATTGTGCATGCTAGGATTGTATTTTAGTTGCATTCATGCATATCATGCATATTGCATCGTGTTCGGGATCGGAGTTAGCCCGGGCACGGGAAACGAGGCACGTTTCGTACTCCGAGTGACGGAACGGGTCTCAATTCCCAAGTCACCGACGCTCCGGATTACCCATGATGGAGTTAGGTTTTGTGGTAGCTTTCACTTGCATTCATCCTATATTGAGTTGTGCAATCCGACTCCTCGGCCATCATGCATCGAGATGCGTGATTGGTGGCACGAGGATCGAGGCATGCATATATTCGTGAAATACATTGCTATGCCCCTTTCCTGCTCTCTGTTGCAGCGAAATAGAGAATCAGCAACTTTTCAGAGTCTGGCGCGCATTTCGAGAAACATTGCAAACAGAGGCTAATTGGGGCATCCCAGTGGATTTCCGCGCAAGGCAGCCTAGCATACATCATTCATCAGAATCGAGGCAGCCCCTGGCTTGCATGCCAGTTTACAGTTTTTCTTAGTTTAATTTGTTAATTAATTAGGAATTTGTATATTATTCGGATTGTATTATTCGGACTGTAATATTCTTTTATTTGGGACTGTATTATTTATTCGGACCCTCTGTGCGAGGGCATAATTGTAATAAGCGTGCGTGAGTGTGATGTATGTCTTCCAACCCCACGTCTTTCTCCCTTTTATTTACCTGCTTACGATGGTTAGATATAGGGCATATTTTAATTAGCATACAGTATGACAGCATGTTTGCATCATTCATCTGTTTTGCACGCACCGGGCTCGGCGCATCATACAAACTGCATTTGTATTTCAATTCCAAATTGAATACGTGTTAGCTGTAGCATTCCATATGCCATGTTTAGAATAGCCGAGCCTGCTATAGTTTCATCTTTGCATGCGTTGCATTAGGCAATTCTGTGTATCTAGGATCATGCATGATTTCTAATCAGCTTCTGTTTTGGCTCGGAGTACTCGGTGAGTTTTGCTTTAGCATCCTTGCATGCGTGTGAGGGACTGCCATGAATAGCATGCTTACCATGAGGCTATGTGCTTATGTGATATAACTGCCTTGAATGCCTGTGGGTGGAGGTTGAGTTACTTGAATTGGGACAATTCATCAAATGTTTGTTTTTAAGCCCACTAGATAGTGGCAAAACCATTGCTCTTCTAAGCCCACCTGAGGGTGGCAAAATCTGCATTTTAAGCCTACCTGCGGGTAGCAAACCATTTTCAAACAAGCAAACATGAAATATTTTGTTCCAATTCAGGTGGCCCAGTCTATACTTATTTGCTGCAAGCATCACATAGTAACCTAGGCTAATAACCGGAATAAGAACTCACAATGTTTTCAAAATAAGATATCATGGTTAGTAGAGGCCGGTCTTCGACCGGGCGAGCGGGGGTGCTCACGAAGTGACCTTCCCCAATCGTACCCAAGTTCCCGAGCCGAGGCAACTTTGGTGATGACGGACACGTGGCCTTTGGCACCGAGTCAGGGTTTCCTAAATTTCCCAAAAATAAAATATTTAGGTGGCGACTCTGTATCTGGCAAAGTAGTCCATGTTTGGCACTTCTTTCAAAAATCTGTTTTCCAAAACAATTTGCCGGATTTGGACTCTTTGGTTCAAGATTAAGAACCATGACACGAATCGAGTCCGAGCTGTAGCGAGGTCCCCCGCGGGCTTGTTACACCCGCAACATAGGGTAATGAGGCAAGTCCAATCTGCATCCCTTCCGACTAACACCTTTCTTTCAAAAGCAATGGGGCAAGTCTACATTGGACTAAATGCAAACCAACCAATGTTAATTGGCCCAAAATTTACTCAGCAATTAAATAGTTGGCCCAATATCTACTTGGCAATTCCGTACAAGCGGAGCAATATTATTTGTGATTAACACGTCTACCTCATTCGATATAGGCCATCACTGACACAGGATGCATTATTCAAAATCCTTGAAAATTTGGCACTTGATCGCCACTTAAAATCAACAATCTTAGCACTCGGCACGGAGCACCATTAGCAAAGGCCTACACCAACGCCCGGAGGTTAGAATACCGCGGCTTACACCCTTGCCCGGGGGTAATAATGTCGTGGTCTATTTTTTGGCTGATATATCTACCTTATTTAATCTACATTATTTGGTTAAGGCAATCATTTCCGTGCTCAGCACATAGAAATATCTCTAACTCGGTACGAAAGTCCATATTTTGAAGTGCTCTTCGCACTCGGCAATATATTACACCCTCACTCAGGGGTTAGAATACCGCGGCTTACACCCTTGCCTGGGGGTCATAATACCATGGCCTATGACCCTTGCCAGAGGGTAACAATACCATGGCTCATTGTTATGATTTGTTTGGAACTCATGTGATGTAATTTCGTAACTATGATCACCATCATTTATTTAACCTCTCTTCCTTATATACATATATTTGTACATGCATTCAAATATATATGCATTCATATAGTCATCCATTCATTTATCAAAAGATCTAACATTTATTTGAACAGGGTAACTCGGCAAGAAAAACTCTCATTCCTTCTACCACAAACAATGAAAGTTTTGGGGCAATTGTGGGAGCCAGAAAAAAAATATATATCAGCTTATTGGGACTAAACCAAACAAGGCCTACAGTGGGTCTAAACCAAACAAATATCAGACCCCCTCATCTATATAAAGAGAGGGGCATCCCAAAGAAAAGGGTAGGTGATCTCTCTCCCCCACACAACACACAAACACTCTTTATTTCTATACATTCATTCTTTCAATCGAAGGACTAACTTTACCATCGGAGTATCTCCGGCTGACAACCCCGGTTGGGTGGTGCCAATCATACTCATCTTTGCAAATACACAGGGATAAAGTTCATTTCTTCGTTGGATCTCTACAATCCATGTGAGAGGATATTTCATGGTCTCACACATTGCATATGTGATTGCAGACAAAGATGATAAGAAGACAATTCTTCATGTAGCAGCTACTCATGGACATGTCGGTGTAATGGAAGAGCTTATTGATAAGGATACTATCTCTACTGAAGTAATCAAGAGTGAAGGCACATCATAAGGCATACTCTGCCACACTAGGATAGCTAGATATTGTTATAGAGTTAAATATATACGGTTAGATAGTTAGAGCTTATACACTGGTGTATATATACATATGGATGTATTATTCTAATAATCAATGAAGATATTTTTATGTTCTTGATTATTCATGATGGTATCAAAGCTTCGAGCTCCAACGAGCATTCGCTCACCAATTTAATCTTCATTTCATTCAAAGAACTTTGATCTTCATCAAGTAGTTTCAATGGAGTCTTTTTTCTTCAACCATCCCTCACAATCTTGCAATGTTAAGCTCATTTGTGATTGTCAAATTGAATAGTACAAACTTTCTCATCTGGAAACATCAGATGCAAAATATTCTTCGAGCTACTGATCTCTTGAAGGTTGTCAATGGATCATATCAATGTCCTCCAGCAATTATTCAAAATTCTTCTGGATCAGAGATTTCAAATCCAGAATTCATACAATGGCGTATGATCAATGCACATCTTCTGAGTTGTATAACTGCTACTCTTTCTCCAGCAATCTTCACAACTGTGATTCATCTTCAAACGAGCTCTGAGGTTTGGCTATCACTAGATAAGCGATTTACCTCGTCGTCTAGGTCACACATTCGTCAGCTCAAGAACAAATTAAATTCAATGTCAAAGAGTTTCTAATTCAATGGAGGTTTATCTAAGTCACATCAAAAGTTTTGTGGATCAGTTGACCATGCCTTCATCCTTTGTTGATGATGAGGGTGTGGTCCTCATTACACTGAATGGGTGCTCATGAATTTTAAGGGGTAAAAGAAAAAACTCTAAGGCTTGACTCTTATAATAAAATAAATCTTTAATTTTTAATTCTTTAATTTAAACCTTAATGTTTTAATTTATTTTCAATCTAAACTATTCGCTTATTTTTATTAAGTAATCCTGACGAAAAAATAATATTTTAATCATCAAACTTAATGTGAATAAATGATGAATGCATGTGTATTGATTATATTTATTTTTATTAATATTTGGTTTGGATGTCAATGAATGGGTAAATGGGTATTGTTTAAATTTATTTAAATTAATATTTCAATGTGAATGAATTAGATGCAAAACAATGAATTTGTGGATTGTTATGATACAGAAATGTCACAAAAATAGTTCTTAGTTATTTGCAACACCAACACACTGTCACAAATAATTAATTATTTTTTTTCAATTTGTTTGTATTTTTTGAGACAAGGAAATTCGGTGGCTCACTCTCTTGCTAGACTGTCTCGCACTCTTCAACAGCAACAGGTTTGGATGGAGGACGTGCCCCCATCACTAGATCATTTGATTGCTTTGGATGCTGCTAGTTGCTAGTAGTAGTTTTTCTTGCTTTGTTCTGTTTGGCAGCTAGTCCTCACGCTTTTGTTTCCTTGGCTTTTGCAGTGCACTATCTAAAAAAAATAATCCGATCCTCAAAAAAATTTCAAATCTTAAACCTGTCCATTTTATCTAATAAATATAGACTATTAATTTTTTATTTTTTCTTGAAGAGATTAAATTATTTAGATTCTTTTAATTATTATTTAACAAAAGTTTGAATATAATTATTGGATAATTCTAATTAATATTTTATATCCTAAGTCCAATTCAAATATTATGGGTACAAAATCTCAGCACAGCCTAATCCTATGAGCTAAATATAGGATTAATTACCAATTCGTCCTATTAAGTAAACTTAAATACTAATAAGTCCTATTGACTTTTGGAATGCACCAATAAGTCCTACAATATCTATATTGCCATTAAATTTATTCCCTCATTAAATTTCTTTCTTTTATTATCTTCTCTTTTTATCTTCCATTTTTCTAGGAAAATTTTTATCTTCTTCTCTCTCTCTCTACCATTTTTCTAGAGAACTTCACACTACCACCATCTACCTCCACCGTCGCCACACTACCATCATTTACTACCATCATTGCAACACCACCACCATCGCCATTGTTTGGCCACCACCACTATCATCATCGTTCACCAATGTTCACCAATCACCACCATTATTGCTGATCTATACTCTACTCTCGCTGATCTACACTCCATTAACTTTATCCATCGCCGTCAACCCCGCACACTTCTTAGCATTGTCTTCTTTTGTTGCCATTACCGATGACTTTCAGATCTAGCCATTTTCAACTTGGATCTTCATCGATGCCTTTAGATCAGGCCATTTTTTTATGTCGATTTAATCATGACATGGTTGTCAAAACTCCTACCAATGAGATTCGGTCTCTCTCTATATGTGTGTGTGTATTGATGGATCTCTATCAATCTCTTTGGACTAAAAGAACACAATTTGTTTAAAAAGATAATTATCTATTGAAAGCAACCTATCTGTCTATTTCTTAAAATCACTCAATTTGTCTATATATTGAAATTCACCAAGCCTATTTTTTTTATAAAAAAAATAATACTCAATTAATACACATTAATGTGTTTGGGAGGAGAAAGATTGAGTACATACCTAACATTTGGCCTATTTTCTTATCTATTAAAATTCATTAAACTACATATCTGTTGAATATCACACATTTCTCTACCTCACCACCACCACTTGTTGCTGCCAGCCGCCAGTCACTAGCCACTACGACTTTTTCGGCCAATTTTTCTGTGCCAGTGATTTTTCCGACATGTTCTTATTGCCAAATAATATTTTACCTTAGAGCTAATACCTTTTACCCTCTTTAAATTGGACTTTTCACTTAATTTTTTCTTATTATTACTTTCAATATTACTGGTAAAACTCACTAAATTATAACATTTATAATTATTTATTACATCTTAACAAGTACTAACATTTGCCTAAAAGAAAGGACTTTGATGTCGTTGAAGCAAGGAATCACTCAAATCAATGGGAAAAATCTTTGTGCACACTAAAAGGATGTGAAATAGTTAGTAGATTGAGGAGGACAAAAGAGGAGGTAAATTTCAAAAATTAAGCAAGACATATTACTTCACTGCATAAAGTGAATTGTAAAAGAATCTAATTAACAAACAGAAAGAGTGAAAGAAAATAAGACATTGACAGGGTTGATTATAGTTAAGACTGCAAACGAAATGAGCTGTTTGTGAACTGATTCGGCTCGGCTTGCTAAGGGCTTGCCTCGACTTGACTCGCTTAATAAATTAGCCGAGTTTGAGTTTGAATAAGTTCAGCTCGTCAAGGTCTACTTATCTTTATTTAAATTATATAATAAATAATTTAAATAATATAAAAATATATAAAAATAATATTTTTATTTAAATAATATAAATAAGAAAAAAATTCTTATCAAGCCAAGCCAAACTTGAGTGTCATTAATATTAATGAGCTGAATTTGAGTCTAATTAGTTAAGTTGAGCTCAAACTCAATAAATTAAATCAATAAGTATACGAGTCAAACTCGAACTCAGCAAAATTCAATTCGGTACTACACATTTACAACCTTGATTACAGTTTTGTTTGGACTACCAATTTAGTTTTAGGTAGTGATTTATAGAAAGAAAAAAAAAATGTGAAGAGGAATTTCACGCACTACAAGGATTTCACACTGCGAGGAAGATATATGCCATTGTACTTTTCAATTTTTAGTGGGCCATCCTCTCAAACTTCAGAATTACTAATTCTAGTTCTAGTTACGACGGTGATTTTCAATTTTTAATGGGGCATTTTCTGGAACTTCAAAAGTACTAGTTTTAGTTCTGGTATTAATTTTAAGGATCAGGCTAGTTTCTTCGGACCAAAACATATTGTTGGATTCATAGGGTTTACGAGTCTAATTTTGATAATTTGAATCGTTTAATATGTAAGGCTCGTTGTATACTTCATTTCTACAAAAAATTACGTTGATCAGATATCAATAGTCACTTAATCTGATCGTATTTCTATCAATAGTAAATATGATTTTAAAAATAAATTATTGGCAAAAATATATTTTGATCAACGTGATTTTTTACAAATATGAAATACTCAACGAACACTACACATTAAACAATTCGAATTATCGAAATTGGACCCATGGTGGGTCCCATGGGCCCAATCTAAATCCTAATTTTAAATAATAATATTGAGATGCATGTTAATATTGGTGATACAATTAAATACTAATTCATATTAAATAATATCAATTAATATATTAATGAATAATTATGTTGAAGATTCAAAATACTGACATGTATAAGTCAATACAATACATAATGACCGATATTTGAAACTATACTTTTGGCATGCCTAAAGTTGAGTACAAATCAACATCTAATTACTTTATTCATAGGCTCATAGCCTTCATTTTTAGGGTAATTAATTACTTTATTTTTAGGCTCATAGCCTTCATTTTTAGGATAATTATATGGTAGGGGATTGTGTGATGCCCTCAACAAATAGCGTGGCAGAAAAACTTTAGGAGTAGAACAATATCGATCCACCTTATTAGGTAGTTAGAAGACAAGAAATAACACACTCAATATGTATTGCAGTTTTAATTGATCACCACATATATGTAATATCACATGATATTCGAGATCCATTCAATAATTTTTTTCGTTCTAAGGATTGTTTTTTAGGTACAAAGTTTTTCCATATAACTTATGTTGCAAGTGTTGCTATAGAAATACTATATACCATGAAAAGTATCCCAAAATGAAATGGTGAGATATGAGTTACACTCATAATGATTATTGTTAGATTTTTTTATTTTTTATTTTCTTCAGAGTTGGTGTCACTTTTATGCATGATGCAAAGCGGTAACTGTTGTACGGTTCGTGAGACTTATTTCAAGTCCTATTTTAATGATCTAAACATTCAAATTTTAGGGAACATCAAGAATAATATACCTCTAAAAAAATAAGTTGATCGAAATGAACACAAATTTGACTTGATGAAGGGTTATTGATATCCGATTAACTTAATTTTTTAAACTATATTCCTCTCGACGTTCTTAAAATTTGAACAGTTCAAATCAACAAAATAAGATCCAAAATGAGTTCCACGTACCACACACGACGGTCACTGCTGTGCAGTGACGCCAAATCTTTTATTCCTCGTTAATTTTCTCCATATGGTGTACTGTTGAGCATTTCTAATCTACTACATTGTTGAGCACTGCTAATCTACTACCCACTCCTCTCAATAAACAACATATATATATACACACAAATGCAAATGCAAAGGCAAGCTAATTAAGTTCCAAAAATAATATAGATAGCAGTCAGACATGGATCCTGGTTTATACAGAGCTGCCAAGGAAGGCAACATTGTTGTCTTGGAGCAATATGCTGACAACTTGAAGCCCATGTCACCCCAAACAAGAACACTGTCCTCCACATTGCAGCCCAATTCGGCAATTCACATTGTGTCCAAGAGATCCTAAGCAAGAATTCGTCGCTGTTAAATCGTCAGAATGCAAAAGGCGACACCACTCTTCATGTTGCAGCAAGGGAGGGACACTCGGACATAGTCAAATCACTCATTGAACGTGCAAAGTCACTGGATCATGATCATCTAGCGATAGAAAGCGGCTCTGAAATCACCGAGAAGATGTTGAGGGCAACAAATGATGATGGAGACACGGCCTTACATGACGCTGTGAGGTATCGTCAACCTGATCTTGTCAGATTAAAACCGTTCAAACCACGACCATTACCACAGCCATTACTACGACCAAAACCCGATCTGGTCAGGCTGTTGATTGAAGAAGATCCTGGGTTTACATACCGGGCAAACAATGCCGGTGAAAGTCCGCTTTACATTGCTGCCGAGAGAGGGTACCTTGAAGTGGTGTCCGATATCTTGAAAACTTGCAGAGCACCGGCTTACGGTGGCCCTGCTGGTAGAACAGCTTTGCACGCTGCAGTAATTTCTAACGATGAAGGTATGTATATATGTAGCTTGAAAGCGATTCCATAATATGGGCCCTGTATTTTTATGCTTCACTCAAAAAAGATAAAATTCAAATAAAAAAAAAGAAAAATTATGCAAATATTCCCTATAATTTACATGATCTGTCAATTTGGTCCTTATGGTTTCAATTTACTCGATTTTGCCTCTTAATTTAACGGATTGTGTCATTTTAGTCCAATAAATAACGGTTGTTAAGTTAATTTAACGGAAAGTCAAATAATATGTCAATTTAGTCCCTGTCAAAATCGAGAAAATTGAAACTACAGCGTCCAAATTGACACATCGTGTAAAGCACATGGACCAAATTGACATATTGTTTGACCTTCCGTTAAATTAACTTAACAACCGTTATTTATTAGATTAAAATGACACGATCTATTAAATTAAGGGGCAAAATCGAGCAAATTGAAACTACAATAACCAAATTGACACATCATATAAACTATAAGGACTATTTGCGTAATTTACCCAAAAAAATATGATTATAAAAATTTTAAAAGATAAAATTTTAGTATTATTCTTTTATATATTTTAATCATTTACATAAAGAAAAAAAAAATACCCCACAAAATGTTTCAAACTCTTAATAAAACTCATTATTTCACCTATAAGAATGTGAAATGATATGTGTCAATTTTTTATTTGTCACATGCTCGATTATGTGAAACTCTACTTCTTATCACATCATTGTGGGTATATTTGAGAGTCTCAAATGTGAGTTACTCTATACAAAAATCTAGACTTTATCATTGAAGAAAAATTGAACAAATTATAATAGTTTTTCACTTAAATATTACTGTTCTTATATTTTTAGTTGCAATTAATTCAATTATTGAGATTCAATTTTGAAGTAAAATCACTGATTGAGATTCAATAAATTTTTCTATACTGTCTAGGAAGTATAATTAAATAACGAGTTTATTTTACTTTTTACTCCGTCAAATTATCTATTTAGTCTACTGGGTCCTTAAAAGTATATAAATCAAAGTCTATTTTAGTTCATGAACTATCGATTCAATCTATTAATTTCCTAAAGTATTTAATTCAAATCTATTTAGTCCCTGAAAAAATTATAAAAATAAAATTTAAGCCATAAATAATATAAATTACTAAAAGATCCTACCTAATTAAGATTGTATTGCAAAAAATTAATTTTAGATTTTGTTTTAATTTAGTTCAATTGACAATAACATTAGGGCTATTACGAAAAAATAACGCTGGGTTGGTTGAGATTAAATGACTGAGTTGATCAAATATATAATTTTGTCCCTAAAAACATGACTCATGACGCTTATGTGCTCATTTTCTATAAAATAATGCTTTATTAGTTCTAATCAATTAGATCAAATTGAGACAAAATAAAAAAATTCATGGTCAAATTCAAGCCAATTATATAGAAATCAAAATGACACCAGGGCTAAAGTAGGATTACTAGTGTTATTTTCCCTCAGATCTATGAAGCAGGGATGGAAGGGTAGGGAATTGCTGAGAAAATTTTGTCCCCTTGTTTTAGGAAGATAGGAAGAATTTTCCTTGTTCAGGTGGTTTTCATCTTTGTTATTGCTTTTTGCTTAATTGTACCCCAGGAGGCACCAAAACATTGTTGGATTGGAAGAAAGATTTGGCCAAGGAACCAGACGTGCATGGCTGGACACCACTTCACTATGCTGCGCGGTTCGGTCATGTACAAAGGGCTAAACAGCTACTAGACTCGGATAAATCCATTGCATACCTTATTGCAGATCAAGATGATAATAAGACAGCTCTTCATGTAGCAGCTAGTCAAGGACATGTTAGTGTAATACAAGAGCTTATATCACAATGTCCTGATTGTTGGGAGATGGTTAATCATAGAGGCCAAAATATTCTTCATGTTGCAGTGGAGAATGAGAAAAAGATGGTGATTAAATTCATCTTAAAAAATTATTCACTCAGTGGCCTCATAAATCAGAAAGATGTCGATGGGAACACCCCTCTCCACCTCATTGCTACTGGTAGATTACTTGCAATCGACCTCATGGACCACCGAAAAGAAGATAAGGTTGTCTTTAACAAAGGAAACTGGACTCCCCTTGACATATCGACATATTCTGAAACCGCAGCTGTACAAAAGGTGCATCGATGTCAACCCTCAATCCTATCCAGACTGCATAGTCACAGAAGCCTTGTACACACGACTGCAGGGCTGCTTTTTAATTTAATTCACTAAAGTTATTATTTAGATACAATGTTTTCCTAACTGATTGAACAATGATTATTGCAGGTTCTCATAAAAGAAGAATTGGAAGCAGCTGGTGCTACACTAGGTTTGCGAAATGTAATTAGCAAAGATAATGATGTTTTAGCAAACGAGAAGAAAGAATGCGCTGAATTTAAAAAGTCAATACCCATTGACGTCAGGAAAGCAGGAGACACCCATTTGATAGTGGCTACACTCATAGCAACTGTGACTTTTGCAGCCGGTTTCACCATGCCAGGTGGCTACAACAGCAACGATGGCCCAAATCAAGGCATGGCGATTCTAACAAGAGAAGCAGCTTTCAAAGATTTTGTCGTAACAGATTCCATGGCCATGATATTATCCACTTGTGCTGTTTTGGTTTATTTTGCTTCAGCTGATTATGGGGATCAAACTAAGCTTCTGTATCGCTATTCTCTTGCCGCTGGTCTTCTACAGATTGCAACAGGAGCAATGGTATTGGCATTCATTACAGGCATATATGCCGTATTACCACATTCATCAAGCCTTGCCATTCCAATTTGCATTATCGGTTGCTTCTCCTTCGTGATTTACTACTGCCTATTCAAAGAAAATTACCACAAGCAATTTGAAGCGATATCTTTTAATATTTGAACCCCAGTCTCTCGAATGCATTCAAGGATCGAAAATCAAGGAAGGCATTTTCTTGAATGTATTTCTTCTTAGATTAATTTGTAGTAGTGTTGGATTGCATCTTTGAGTATGAGGGAACCGCAATCAGTATTAATAGAGAGGGAAATCACTAGCTTATGCTTCCATTGCTTTGTAAAAGTCTCTGATTCGTAAAGTGACAATCATATATTTCTTTGGGTTAAGTATTTTGATTGGCATATAACTATTTGCTATTTTGTACCCTTTGGGTATACATACTATTTTATCAAGAGAAATGAAGTAGAGTACAATCACAAAAAGCAAACCCCCCATTAATTCCTGCAAGCAGGATGCCCCAAATTCAAAAATCAAAAGTGAACTCAAAATTCTGGGGATTATTTGAATATTAGACAAGTCCACTGCACATTAGACAGCAGATCAAAGGCCTCAATGTAAGTGTAACCCTGTGTTTGGAAATCGAATTAATGCCTCCAATTTTTATTCCTAAGTTATTATCTCTTCCACCCGTCACCTGTCCCATCTCTTAGCAGCTTCCCTCTAAGGAGTATACTAGATATATAAACTGCATTTTGGTCCTCAAAAAGAGTTCAGGACTACAGAGAACCGACCAAAGAACCAATCACATAAAGCATGGGTAGAGCAATGTAAGTAAAACTGTATCTTTTATAATGAATTCCACTATCTGATGTTTTATGTAATTGGTTCTAAAATCACCCGTGTTATAGACTAGTTGTTTCCATAAATTCATAATTTAAACACAACTTAAAATTTTCCCGTGAGAGGCTGGAGAATGGAGGCAGAGACCATCCTAAAGTGATGCACAAGTTAAAGAATGAAACATATTGATAAATAACAGAGCAGTAAATGCTTTGGCTATTGCTGATACCAAGTTACCAACCACATAAGATTTGTAAACAGCCCACAAATCACCTTTTATAAGAAGCAGCTCAAAACTTAAAAAGGCTTAAGATGTGCGAAAACCATTTTGATAAATAACATAACACTTCACAACACAAGATTAGTCGGCATGAGTTTAAGCTGTCAAACATGTTTTTACATTGCCTAATGAGATAAGAAGCAGTGACTCAAGTAATGAGAAGCTTCACTTAAGAAACAGGTCCACCAGGTCCAAGAAAGTCGCCCTCCAAGCTCACCACTGCCTGAAAATCCTTCTCAGCCTCTATATACTTTGTCCCGATGACAATGAAGCGCACTGCCACCTCTTTCTCGATTCTGGACATCTTGTCATTCATGAAGATGGGATTTTCCCCGGGGACGTACCGATAATCACGCATTTTCTGGTTCGAGAGGTAAATGTTCTCAACGGGCCCACATCTCAAGAACACACCGTGCTTCAAGATCTTGTGAACCACCCCTTCTAAGATCTCTCCCCTGTGAAGCTTGAAAGTGATGCAGCTGAAAAGTACAGGAAAGAGTACATCACCAAATGCTGCCTAACTCTTCCTTCCCAATGTTGTCAACTGTGGTTAATGCAAGAAAATAACCGAGCTCTTTTGTTGCCTTCTTCCTTGAAAAGTCATCTAAGAGGCGAATTATTATAGACTTTTGGAGCACAACATTTTCTGGTGTCGAGGCTTTCAGCGGGAATCACAACATTCCAAGGCAGCTGCACCTCTAGAAACAAAAGACGAATGTAACTCCAAGTAAATGTCCTACTATTTTCTGTAGTAATATCCCACAAACAAGATTCTAATATCATTTTGCTGAAAAATAATGGTAAATTAGCACTACAGTGCATGTTTTAAAAAAAAAATTACAAATCGGTGGTAACTTTATCAACTTCAATAATTAAAGTTATAAACTTTTTCATGAATTTGTAATTATTTTGGTGAAAACACCACTGATTTGCAATTTTGCCAAAAATAATCTTCCAACTTTGGAAATAAAAGCACCTAATGAGCTGCTTAGGATTGTTTTTGAATCCAATAACAAATGCTTAGAAAAACCTTGTACAACTTACAATTCCAGCCTGCTTGGGGCCCTCTCATGCTAAATTTTTATTTTTATTTTTTTTAAATGATAATTTAACGCATGAAAGAAAGAAGTCGTTAAGTTTTGACTCTTAGTATCACCTTTGCCTATTATGGGATCAGTGTTTACAAACATAAAACATTAAGGACATGTTTGATTGGATGGATTAGAATATGGGATTGAGATTATTAATCCGTGGGCTCAATTATCCTATGTTTGTTTTAATATTTTGGTTTAAGAATGGATAATTAATCTAACAAATTTGTAGGATTATTGGTAATGGGGTAGGGGTGGGATTATTAATCCAATGAATATTAATCCAATTAGATAGTGAATACTACACTAATTTAATAGGATTATTAATACTTTACTATTAATCTTGTGAATCAAACATGACCTAAGTGAATTAGACAAAAGGATTGGGTCAAGGGTCACCGCTCAACAAGGACCGTAGGATTTTAACCACAAAGATTAGCCGTTTATTATTTATTTTGCTAGAAACAACAAACCTACTGCTGCACCACAACAAAAATAAAGATTGTGTTTGGTAGAACTTTAGAATTATGATTTGAGAATAGAGTTATATTTTGAGTTTGTGAGTTTTGAAATTATGATTTGAGTGTGAAAAATTTGTTTGGTTATAAGTTTTAAAAAGAGTTTGAATCGAGTGATGTGACATATAATATTGAAAAATTGGTGTTTTGAAAAGTATTTTGAAAAATAGGTGTGAAATTAATTTTCTAAAGCTGTAACCAAACAATACACTCAAACTAAATGGTAGAATTAAATTTCAAAAGCTCCATCAAGCTCTCCTAAAATCATCAGCTATTAATTTCCTTATTGTCCCAATGAACTAGACAACTAAGTATAGAACTGTGTACAGCAGCTATTACTATTAATAATGAATAATAATCACCATTTTTTTTTTATAAGCAATAAATAACAACTACCCTTATACCAAGATCAATGTTCAACAATATGACATACCAACATGAATTAATTTGACACACTGTCACAAATAACAACGAATCTCAATCAAATTCAACAAAAACCCAGAGCTAAAAATTCGTACTCTGCACATTCAAATTATCAATATTAGAGACCAAGAAATAAAGAAGGGAGAACAGGCCACCAAAAAAAATAAATAAATAAACAAATAAAAAGTGCCATACAAATTTTGACAAAGACGAATATTAGTTTTACATTTCTGAAATCCAAAACATAAGATTCAGAGTTTCCTTTCCTGTTGTTTAGGCTCTCTCTCAGCATCCAAACAAAACATAGAATTTACGCTATGATTGAACAAAAGGTGCAAGTAGAAAACGAATCGTTTTAACACAAAGCTGAGTGGCATTGAGGCATCAAGGTCAGTTCAGGGGCAGAGTTGTTCCCAAAAATTTCATTCTGTACAGATCTAAAAACAGTCAGGTTCTATCGAACAGGAAAGGGTTTTATCAAATTTGATTATTAAGATCAGCCCAAATGGTTTCTTAAAAATGAATGGCTTTTGAAAAGTAACAGTTTTGCAGCTTAAAAGAGAATGTGTTAAATAGATAATTTGATAATAGTTCAAAATAGAAAGTAAAATTAATCTAAAATTAAAAAAAGCTACTAATAGAAAGTTAGAAAGTCGAGATGTTCTTAACTTGCCACCGAGGCATAAGGAACAATAAAAGCTATGTATGAGGATTCTTTTGTGAAAGTATATTCTTTCTTCACCACCGTTGTGTACTAAATTTTTTTTTTTTTTAAATTGTTCAAAATTTTAAATTTAAATCATACACTTAAATTGTAAAATATTTTCTAAATACATTTTTTTTTTCTCGATACATATATTATATGTGCTTTTTTGTTTTATCCATCAGTCCTGAAAACTTTAACCATTTCGGCCTAAATTCTGAACCATGTATGTTAAGAGTGTTGTACGTATAAATTCTGAGCTGAAATTTCTTGGCAAAGGCAAGAGACTTATGTAATATTGTCCATTTTGAGTGTTTTTTTCATCTCACATTATATTCTTTATTATTATTTATTAGATTTACCTCTCTCTTATAAGAGAACTGGTAGAGGGCCCGAAATAAATTCGAGCCAAACGGCTCGAATTTCAGAAGGAGGAGAGGAGCGGAAGGAGAGGAGGAAGAAGAAGAAGAAGGAGAGGAGGAAGAAGAAGGAGAGGAGGAGGAACTGGAGGGGCCATTAAAATCGGGCGGAGGTAGAGGCGGCAGAGGCGGCGGAGGCGGGCGGAGGCGGGCGGGGGCAGAGCGGAAGCCGTCGGAGGCAGAGGCGGAGGCGGCGATGCGACGATCGGCTGACGAACGACGAGCTGCGACGCCGACGACGAGCTGCATTCTCTGTCTCGCCGGCGTTCTCTCTCTCTCTCCTCTGTGTTGAACTCAACGAAGAAGAAGAAAGAAAAGGAAGAAAAGGAAGAAAAGAAAAGAAAGAAAAAAAAAAAAAAAAAATCAAAACCCCAAAACGACGTCGTTTTGGGGTTTTGAGCCAATTCGAGCCTCCATTTTCGGGCCCTCAAACATTATTCCTCTTATAAATGTAGGTAATTATGCAAAACCACATAAATCTTCGTGTACATTCATCACAATCTGACAAATTAGATTGACTCCCCTTTTAGCAATTCTTTGTGGTGTGTGCATGGATGCACTTCTCTGTTCACATTCAGGCCTCATTTGGAGACTTAAAATTTTAGTTCAAAAATCAAAAAAATTACTATAAATTATCACACCATTCTCTCTATTTTTCTGCATATATTTTCTTAAAAAACTAAAAAACTAATTAAAATAGTCAATTCTGAAACATTCTCATTCATACGACTAATGAGTTGTTTATGGAAATAAAATTAAGTATTATGTGAATTAGAATTTTTAGAAACTCAGTTGTTTAGAATGGTTTTGAATTTTTCAAAACTAGTTTTTGAGTTTTCAATCCATATATTTTGGTTTTTAGTGAATTTTTAAAAATATTTTAATTGAAATATTTTTTTTAAACTTTTTAAATCTACTAAATGTACATACACTTAAAAAGTACAAAAGTTTATAAAAAAAAATCTTTAAAAAATTCACTAAATACAAAAAATTATAAAAATTCAATACATTTTTCTTTTTTTTTTCTTTTTTTTTTGTATTTATAAAGTTCCTTTTAGATTTCTTCACAAATATTTTATTTTTTAAATACATTTAGATTAGGTTCATATAAAAAGAATATTAACTAAAATGCAAAAAAAAAAAATAAAAATAAATAAATAAGGTTCACTAACAACAACAAAAGACATAAAGCAAAACTTGTAAGCCCGTTATAATTTTTTTTTCCAAAGTTCAAGAAACATTATTGTAATTTATGTTATTATTAAATCTCATATGTTTGTGAACATGTGCCTCTTCGTCTCTGCAATTTATAATTTTTCACATTTTTTCTGTTTATAGTTCCATTAGTTTTATTTAATTTTTGGAGAAAATATTTTTTTTTTTTTTAAAAAAAGCCAAGGTTTGACCTTTATAACAAAATAAATTCCGTTTTTTAATTTTGTCAATTTAAACTCTAAAATTTTTATTTATTTTCAGTCTAAATCATTTGTCTATGTTCATTAAGTAAAATTGATCGAAAAATATGTATTTCAATCATTAAACTCAATAAAAAAAAAGAAGAAAATATTTTAGATATTTTATGTGTATCTGCATTGAGTTTAATAACTAAAATACAATTTTTCTGTCAATTTTACTGAACAAAAATAAGCCAATGGTTTAGATTGACAACAAATTAAAAGATTACGGTTTAAATAGACAAAATTAAAAACTCAAGGTTTATTTTGTTAAAAGGCTCAAACCCTTGGATTTTATTTTATTTTATTTTTGTAATTATCCATCTATTTTTCAAAAAAAAATTTATTTATTTATTTTTTTTTTTGGCACTCTCGTGTATTTTTTCAGCTTTGAGCTTTAAGACAATTAGCCTAATATTTTTTTTTTCCCTTTTATTTTTGGTTAGTTTATGATTTTCTTAATTTGAAATTTTCGTCACCTTTTGTAATTGGAAAATATTGAGAATGGGCTCAAATAGAAAGTCACCGAACATGTGTTTTCTTTTTTTCTTTTTTTTCAAAACATTGTGTATTAAATACTTTTTATTTTATTTTTTACCAAAAAAATGTGTTTCTTATTTTTTGTAAATAGAAAACCTGAACTAAGAACATTATCAAATGACAACTTGCGCATGATCTACAAAAGCAAATTGTAAAAGCAAAATCATGGAAATGAAAAAAGGACTTTGATGTGGGTGAAGCAAAGAATCACTCAAATCAAAGGAAAAACCATTGTATACACGCCAAAAACAAGTGAGATAAGGCATGGAACCCTTGGTTATGAGGTCCTTCTATTTTAATACACTTTCAATCATTGGATCATAATTTAAAATTCTTGAACAATTCTTCAATAGTTATTGAAGAAAGAGAATTCAGAGATAAAAGCAAACTGTAAAAGTAAAATCATATAACTCTGAAAAAAAAAAAGGACTTTGATGTGGTTGATGCAAAAGAATCACTCAAATCAAAGGAAAAACCATTGTACACACCAACAAAAAAAAAAAGAAAAAGTGTGATAGGGCATGGAGCCCTTGATTACAAAAACCTTCAATCTTAATATACTTTTCAATTGTTGGATCAAATTTTGAAATTCTCACACAATTCTATTGATACAAAAGAAAGACAATTCAAAGATAAAAGAATCTCTAACCGTGAGACAACAGTTAGAGTGAGGAGAACAATAGCGGTGACATACATTAAGCATCAACAAAAGATAAAACATTGAGAAAAATATAACAACTTAAAAGTGAATTATTAGAGAATCTAAAAAGGTAGAGAAAACGAAAACTGAATAATCGCAAAGTTGAAGAAGAGAATTCCACTAGTTACAGACAGTGGTGTAATAAGGAATTTCATTGAGTAGGTCCATTTAGCAAGTCATCATTATATTGTTATGTCATATTTTCAATTTTGCACAAGCTATGAACATTAAAGTTCACATGACACCTTACAAATTTCGTATATTTTCAGTCATTGACAAAATAATTCAAATTAGTCAATTGCAAACAAAAACAAAATATTAGGACATTAATACTATACGGCTTCAATAAAATAGTCAATAAATGTCATAATTTTTTTTTCACCACCTTTTAGTCTTTTCAATTTTTATTCAGAAAATTTTGTAAAATTTACCAGTTTGTATTATATTTTCCTTCTACAAATTTGAATAATTTCATAAATTTGATTATTACAAAATTTGTAAACTACAAAATCAATTTGTAAATTTGATTATTTCTACCAAATCAATTTGTAAACTACAAAATTTAGTTTTTGTTTCCGAAGTTAATTGTGTTCAATTTGTTAAATTCCAAAACTTTGGAATAAAACTCCATATATACTCTAAACATTTTTGAAATTCCAAAATTAAAGAAATGAATTTCAAGTCACAGGAATGATATATATATATGCTCATGCACTTTACAATTCCTAATGATGCTTCAGAAATACTACTATTGGCATATACCTGAACTCCAATAAAACACCTAAGGATATAATGATCTAGTAAAGATGGGATATAAGAGTATAGGAGTTTTAGGAGGATATGTAATGTAACAACCCCGTCATGTATAATATTTTATATTTGGTTAATTAAGGAGATTTGAGATTTTAATTAGTCGTTATCCTAATTTAATTTGGGATTTATGAGAATTGTGGAATCTGATTCATATATGATTGTATTAAAGATTTATTTTACAATTAGAAATTAAGGGTCCAAATGGCTTAACGACGTAAAATTAAGAAGTTGAATCAATTTAATTTTTAATTACGGACCCATTTGGGAGTTTAATTAAATATTCGATTCAGTTTAGTAAAAATTGAGATTCGATTAATTAGGTCCGATTTTGAGTTAATTAAGTTGATTAAATTATGAGGATTGAGAATTATGATTATTACGAATTAAATTTATTTATGGGGTGTCCAATTTGAATATGTAATTTATTGACGGAAATTTGGAGTCTGATTAGAAATTGAAGGCCTAAATGGTTTGAGAAATCAAAATTAATGATGACAATAAGTTTAATTTAATATTTGGAGCATTTTGGGAGTTTTATTAAAAAAAAAATCTGATTCAGATTAATAAATTTAAATATAATTAATTGAGTTCTAAAGGAAGTCAAATTAGACTAATTAAATTAAGTGGGATTTGTGATTAGTCATGATTAATTTAATTATGTGTTAATCAAGATTTATTAAGACTAAGTGTTGCTTAATTAAATTAATTTTGATCATACATTAAATTGTAGAATAATCTAGAATTGGGAGTGCATGTGGGTGTGTGTGTTGAGAAAATCTGGGTGTGAAAAGAAGGCTGTGTGTGTGTCTATTCATTGTATATATGTTGTATTAGATAGAGCCCATTGAATTCATTCTTTAACATTCAGGAAAAGAGGAATTGAGCCGTAAAGAGAGAGAGAGAGAGAGAGAGAGAGAGAGAGAGAGAGAAAGAGATAGAGAGAGAGAGAAAAGAAGGAACTCAAGGCTTGGGAATTGAAGGAAGAACAAAGGAGAAGAGGGTTTTGTGGGATACCAAAATTCAAGCTAAAAACTGTGGAAAAATCATCTTTAAGGTAAGAAATTTCATCATCTTTCTAGTATAGTTTAAATAATCTAGACATAAATTGATTCAAGATAGATTTTGAGAGGATTAAAAATGAAGATTTGAAGATTAATAATATAAATTGATAGGAATTGGGTTTTGCATCAAAAATCAAGTTAGGTTGAAGAATATGAGTTATAATTTCTTAAATTTGTTAAATTTGGGTTCAATTTTGAGAATCATTCTTAAATTGAGTTCTATAAATTACATGCAACAAGAAAGGTTTGAAGATTGGATCCATGCAATGGAGTATATAAATGATTTTGAAGAAAAAGTTATAAAAATCATGAGTTCATGAAATTATTGGTTTAATGATCAATTTGATGGTTGTTTTGGAGATTGAGATTTGGGTTAATCTAGGTTTGAATGTGATGTAAAAATTGGGGATTTTGGTGTTAGGAAATTTATATGTTGAAATTGATTTGATAAATGATGGATTGGGTATCTCTATGTTCTATAAACGATTTTGGAGGAATTTTGTTAATGATTGAAGTGGTTTTACCTAAGTTGTTGAGTTTATGAAAATGTTGATTTTTGACTTTCGTGGTTTAATTGATGGTGGTATTGTGCATATAAATTGGTTGGATATTTAAAAAGGTTAATAACTCAAAAATGTACAAAGGATGGGTGTTGTGGAGATTGGATAAGAAGTTTGTTTGGGTGACTTGAAATTGGAGGAGTTCTTTAGCTTGTCATTCCATAGCATGTCTTATTTAGGATCAATTTTGTAGGTTGTAATTTTTATTGAAAGCTTTTCCTTAATTTTAGATCCTATTTGCTAATTGTTAGGATTGAAGGAAGGTGTCTCTACACCTCTTGGGAATTAATTTGTAGAGTTTTAAATCTACGCTTTTGCTATTTTGGAGGTGAGTATACTTACCATGGAAATTTACCTTATCTCTATCTTTAATACAAAGTTTAAAAATATTTTTGAATTAAAGGAAGTAACACTTTTCATCATGATATATGTATAAGAAGAAAATCTATAAATTTATTGAGGTCAAATGTTGAGTTTAAATAAATATATGATTTCATTTGTATAATGAAGCACTAATTTTTATGAGAATTTATTTAAGTTTAGTCCTTCAAAAGTTTATGATGATGATGATTAAATGATAATGAAACGTCATGCGAGAGTATTTATTTTTATTGATCATATAACCGAATATAGCCTTTGGGGCCACAAGGGCCGAAATGCTTTGGGGTCCTGGGGACCGAAATGTTTTAAGGATCATAAGGGTCGTTGTACATAAGGGGTCCTAGGGACCGAAACATTGAAAATGAGAATTGAAGTGCTACGATGACATGAGTTATGTTCCTATGGTTATGTTTTGGGTAACGGTACCGTCACCACCTAAGTCGCGAGGTAACGCGACCCTAAGGCTATGTAGTGGTTCGTATGATGGACATGAAATCTTAATGTATTGAAAAGTTGTATTTTTGTTTACTTTCCTTATTCAAATGTATTTTTCCTGCATTATGAGATTCTTTGGAAAAATCTTGATAACGGTTTATGCAAAATTTTCTCAAATTTTATAAGTTTCAGTCCAATTAAGCTCTTGTGTTTATTATCTTATTTTGAACCCAATTGGAAGGAGCAAGCTTTATAACTCTATGGGATTGGTATACTCATTGGGCTCTAGCTCATTCTTTTTTTAATTATTTTTTTTTCAGATTCCTAGACTTTTGTGTGGCTCGCCACAACTTGGAAGATTAGAGTTTCTAAAGGATCAAATGTGAACATCTGGTAGTTGAGGTTTTGCTTAGGGTCACTTTAGGATGTAGTTTTATCCTTTATTTTATAAAGTAGGTTGATTGTAAATATTTTCTTTGTGAAGTTGGATGTATTGATGGATTCACGAATAGTATGTTTTATTTTGGGGGTGGTGGTGCATGGAAACTATCTTAGTAGCATGATGATATTTTTGTCTTTGAATGGATCATCTCATATATGTTGGCCAATCGAAGGGTCTTATGCACTATTGGTGATGTGATATAAGAATTATACAGGTGATTATTGTGTACAGGTGTTATAGCGTTGAAGTGCGCCCTCTTGGCAGGGGTTGCCTTGCCGAGATTTGTATTTTTGTATTTTTGTGTACAGGTCTTGTGCACTTCGAATGCATTTTGTATTTTTGCTTCGGGGGCACTGCCCCTCAACCCCGCCAAGGGGCGCTACCCCCTGGACCCCCGTGAGCTGACCGGGCAGCTCGATCCCCGACCTACCCAATCGAAGTGGCAAAACATGAAAGAAGTGTCGAAACCGGGATCACTACATGTCGCGATATTTAAACCTTTTTATCTCATCATGAAAATTATCTATGTAGAAAATTTCATGGAACTAACTCAAAAAATCTATTAGGATTATGGGTCCACCAATAAGTTTTCTTAACTTTTTGATACATCAAAAAGTCCGTTCACTTTTAATTGATATCACAAATTTTATTTGTTATTTTTTTGATGGCATTTCATAAAAGTGTCACTAATTGTTAGTTGTTAGTGATAGTTTGAAATATTCATCACAGAAAAGCGTCACAATTTTTTATTTTTTAGCAACGGATTTAGAAAATCGTCACTAATTGTTAGTTTTTAGCAACAAATTCATAAAATCGTCACTAAAAATTTTAAGTCCAACTATTAGAGCTTTTTGATCTATACAAACACCTTTTTTTTAACTCATCTGTACAAACACTTATAATACTTAATGGTACACATAATTAACCTGAATTTAAATTAATCAAATAAAAAGTGTAAGTACTACATCTATTTCGACATCTTCTGGCAAAAGATCTCGTCATTCTTTAGTTGGAGTTTTTTCATCAAATAAGTGCATGTGATTTTAAATCATATTTATTAAATTCTTGTAGTTATTAAATAATTTTCCAAATTTTTTTAATATGTAAAATTATGATTTGAATACATAATTTTTTGAGCAAATTACACCAGTAATCCATATATTTTACCACTTATATTATTTTGGTTCCTACACTTTCAATTGGCTCAATTTTAATCCTTAATTTTAGATTTTGTTTTAATTTGGTCCAATTGAGAATATGGTTAGTACTTTTTAAGAAAAATTATTACTAAATTAGTTGAGGTTAACTAACTGAATTGAGTTTATAATTTTGCCCTTAAAAATATAACACAGGACACTTATGTGCGTATTTTTCATTAAAAAAAAAAAACAAAGAATTGTAATTAATTGGACCAAATTGAGACAAAATCATAAATTCATTGTCAAAATTGAGCTAATTGAAATTATAAGGACTAAAATGACACAAAAACTAAAGTGCAGGTAATTTACTTTAATTTTTTTAACGAAATTATGTGCAGTCGTATTTTCTAAAACACGAATTTAAAAAAAAAAATTACAGTAAATTTTTCTTTCGAATACAATTTCATCAAAATCATGTTTTAAAAAGGAGGATTTATTAGGAAATCTTTTTTTGAAGTACTTGTATTCCAATTAGTCAATAGCATATTGTTGTATTCTAATAAATCCAATTACAATATTGCTTGAGAGCACTAATTAGTGCTATCACTAATGATGTGGCAGTGGGTTCCACCCATTGCCACATCATTTGTTGTGCCTTGTTTTTTTTTATTTTTTGCCCTTTTCCACCTCATTAGTGGTGGATTAGAGATACCAAATTAGTGGTATGTAGCATTGTTGATCCAATTATTTGGACAGTTGATCCACCAAATCCTAATTCTCATATTTAAGGTATTTTATGAACAATTTTACCGTTACAAATATTTTTTGAATGCTTAGCAATTTAGTGATGTGAACATTCATATTTTACAGTGTGAATATTTATATTGACAGTGTGAATGTTCACATCACCGAACATTCACACTGTTAATGTGAATATTATTATTATGGGTATTTTTGTAACTATATCACTCATAATTTGAACATTAAAAAAAAACAAAAAACAAAAACAAAAACAAAAACAAAAACAATAATAATAATTGGATTAGGTGCAATATAAGTAGTTGAAAAGGGACCTGCATCCATAAGTAATTAAAGAGAGTTTGTAACCGAAGACAAGGTAGACTTTAAACATATTTCTCTAACATCCCTTCTTCTAAACATATTTATAGATGCAGGTCCTTTCTTAAGTCTTGTATTAAAAACACAATAATTTTATTTCTCTCCTCATCTTCTCTCATCTTTGGCTTCTCACCACCGCCGCCATTTCCATCATCACCTCAGATTGCCACTACCATTATCGCCTTAGATCACGATCGTCGTTGCCGTCTCCATCATCGTCTCATCCTCTTTTCTCTTCTCTAGCCACCACTAGCGTCCTTCACTGTCACCGTCATTACCGCTGCAGCTTTGCCTCTGTCGCCACAACTCTACCTCCATCGCCAACAAAGAAGCAGGGGAGTGGTGATGGGAAGGTGACAAGTGAGTTTACATGTTGATTGTAGGAGTTGTGACAGAGGGTTGAGAGAGTAACTGAGATTTGGAGACCAAATGGAAATCAACCATTAGAGATTGATTACAAAGAGGAAATGGGTAAAATCAGAAAAGAGGTTGTCAATTTCCATGGTGAAATGGTGCTTTTAATGAACTACAGCAATATAAACTACACAGGTACTCCTTGATGTTCAATTCTTCCCAAATTTGTGAAACCTGTTATGAGATCATATTTGATAGTTTGAGCAAAGCAAGTTGATACTGTACTTGTTTGAGAGCTGGTTTGATGGATGGAATTAGTGGAAACACAATTTTCTCTGTATTTTTTCTCTTGTTTGATCAAAACACAAAGAAAATTGTAAGCAAATCAGAGAAATTTGTGAACATATCAGAGAAATTTCAAATCAAATAAATTCTCTTGCCTTTCCAGAATTTCTCTGGAGAGAAATTCTTTGGAAAATCTATAGAAATTCTATGTATTGAATTTTCTCTAGGTAAAATTAGAAAAGATATTGTCAATTTCCATGATGAAATAGTGCTTTTAATGAACTACAGCAATATAAACTACGCAGGTACTCCTTGATGTTCAATTCTTCCCAAATTTGTGAAATTTGTTATGAGATCATATTTGATAGGTTGAGCAAAGCAAGTTGATACTGTACTTTTTTGAGAACTGGTTTGATGGATGGAATTAGTGGAAAACACAGTTTTCTCTAGTTTAATCAAAACATAGAGAAAATTGTAAGCAAATAAGAGAACATTGAGCAAATTAGATAAATTTGTGAACATATTAGAGAAATTTCAAACCAAGAAATTCTTCTCTAAAATTCTATGGAAAGTTGAGAGAAATTCTTTAGATCGAATTTTCTCTAGATTAAAGTTTCTCTAGAAAGTCCTAAGAAATTTTCTAGATCAAATTTTCTCTGGATCGATGTTGAAGGACCTTAGACATTATGAAAATATTGGGTGTCCTTTATGCTATAAAATTTTAATACCAGAGACCTTAAAAAAAATATTCCCATCTTGTTGTCTACTTAATAATTAAAATATTTAAATTTATTTATCCATTTATGAAGAAAAATTTGCCATCGAGAACTATTGAGTATACAAATAATAGTATTATTTATTTCTCTAACAACAACAATTATTAAGTGAGTTGTTAATGTATTGGTGATTAATAATTTCAGCAGTGTTACATTTATACAATTTTTTCTCCTCATAATTTTTTAATGAGGTGGCAAAACAGAATGCATGTAATGAGAGTTTTGAGAAAATATTAAAAATGTGAGTCAACTTTTTAAATTTTACTTGTCATAGCATTTGGTGATGGAGGGAGAGGGGAAATTGTGTAAATGAATCATTTGTATAATAATTTTGGTCATTTTGATTAAATCCTAGCTTGAGTGGAGCTACTATGAAAGGTCATTTTGGTCACTAAATTTTTGTCTTTAAAATTTTAATTTGTTGTAATGTCCTTTCCAAAACGATGTAGTTTTGTTGATGCTGCACGACAGTTTTTACAAGGTTTGATATTAATATATTTATAATTATACTTAAATAAGATAATAAATAATATATATATACGAAAACTTAAAAGAAACTTTGATAGTGTAGCGGTTTAATAGTGGGGTTTGTTCTCAAGAGGCTCCATGATAAAAAAAATTCTATAAATTTTTTTTAAATTTTTTTTTGGATGGCCTTACATCAACAAAACTGTGTTGTTTTGTTGTGCAGTTGTTACTGCAGTGCAGCTTGCACAGCAGTGTCCCCAATTCTGTTACAAGCATGATGATAATATAAGCCATTATTCATCATATTGATTCATATGTAACGTAAATTTAGACTTTTGATGTTGTTATTCACTCATATATGTGTCGTATTGTCTTATTTCAACCGATATATGACCATATCACTGGCTCCGTTTGTTTAGAAAGAAACAGATCATAGAAAATGAAAATGATAGAAAGTGAAATGAAAGAAAGGAAAATGAAAAGGAAATGAAAATTTATTTTCTTGCATGTATTTGAATAGATGAAAAATTTTGTAATAATGGGAAAAAAAAATATAATCACTGCATAACAAGAAAATGTGGAGGGAAACATGGTCAAAACGAAATAAACCTTGTCAAGATTTATAAGAAAAAATAAAATTTCATGTATATTTTGCGAGAAATTGTTAGCCTAACTTACAAACTAATTTGAGTTGTACTAGAAACTTTAGTTTTCATTACTTTTTTTTTTTCTTTTTTGATCGGCAAAAAAGGGGTATTTTGATACATCAATCGAATATAACAAGGTAAAGAGAGATACACCAATAACAGGCAAGAAAATGGGGAGAATGCATCAATCCTTGCAACATACATCCCAAATAAGTTGGCACCTATAAGCAAGCAAAGCAAGCGCAACCCCTATACAAACAGAATGCAAATAGAAGGCGAAGTGCCAAATTAAAACACTAAACCAACTAATGTAAAGTAGCCACAACACAAGGAAGATCAAGAGGTCAAAGAATATGAGGATGTAGGACTCTATTTAAACAAACATTAAAAAAAAAAAAAAAATTATTATTTTTCTTTTTTTTTTCATTTTCCTGTATTATCTATCTAGTCAAATTAAGTCTTAGAAGTGGCGACACGTCAAAGGAAAGGTATTCAATTGAATACCCTGTCTCCCTTTTTATTTGTATAGAACACCCAAATTTACAGATTTTGAATATCCAATCCATAAATCTTGAATATCATCATCTCACTCACCCCACAACCCATTCACAATCTATTTTAATTCTGGATGTAATACTCTAATTAGAAAAATTACCTATATAGAAAGTAAAATGTATAAATTTAAAGTTAGATGGGTGTAAGTCAAATCCACACTGCACCTAGTCTATTCCATTCATTTCCTGAGTATTTTTCTTAATATATAGTGTAGACACCCCATTTTTGACCGACCTTAAGACTCAGACGTCATCGATTGAGGGCTCGGTGATTGTGCATGTTGTGCTCGTTCGACTTTCCGGAGTTTTCGGCTGAGTGCCTTGCCTCCGGGCCTCTGAACTCTTTGTGCTTTGGCTCAGTTTGTGGACCAAGCCTTGTTTCCCTTCCCTGGAGGGAGGGAGAGGTCTGTAGACCACCTCTTTGTGGTCGTAGACCACTTTTCCTACTTGGAGACTAGTTTCTGATTTTCGGAGCCTTCGGCCGTGCGCCTTGTCTGGGGACCGCTTAATGTTTTCCGTTTGGCTTGGTTTTCGAACCATGCCTTGTTGCCTCTTCCTAGAGGGACACTGTGGTCTGGGAGACCACTTTTGATGCCCGTAGACTAGTTTTCGAGGCTTCCGGCTGCGCGCCTTGACTCCGGGACTTTCGTCTTGCATCCTTTTTGGTTTGTCTTTGGTACAAACCTTGTTTTCCTTGTTTGGAAGGTGGTCTAAGGGTGGGAGACCAGTTCTTCCCCTTGGAGACCACTTTTCTTCCTGCCAGCCAGTTTTCTGGTTGGCCAACTGGTTTTCTTGGTCTTTGGTCCATATTTTCTGGTCGGCCACCACACCATACCTTGCTTTCAGTGTGCAGACCTCTCATACCCCTGGCTGACCAGTTTTCTTTTTGGGAGACCACTTGTGGTGGTCGGCCGGCCACTACAAGTAGCTGGCCGACCACTTCAAGTGGTCGGCAGCTTTCCATCACCTTTTTGGAGATATTTTTAGGCCAGCTGTTACAGCTGGAAGGCATAGAAGCCATCCTCCATACACGTGTATGGAGGGATGGCTTTAGGCCAAAAGCTTGTCCAACAAGCTTGTTGCTTGTTCTCTATAAGAGAGAACCTTCCCCCTCCTCCTCCAGGTTCAGAATTTTGTGGCTTGAGCTATAGATACACACTTGTCTCTATATTTCCTTGTTTGCTTTTGTTTTGTGCCTTAAAGTGTAGATTTTCCATACTATTGCACACAAACACACACTCAAACACCATCCTTTTGTTGCTGAGGCTTCTTGAGGTTTGTTTTGGAGTTTTTGGACTGGTTTGAGCTCAAAGAAGTTGCTGGAGTTGCAGCTTTGAAGGTGTTCTTCAAGGGTGAGCTTCTAACCCTTAAAACCCTTATTTTGGTTTAAGATTTTGGACCTATTTTCATGGTGTTTTAGACTTAACTTCCTACTGCAAAAAGTTCTGTTTTTCAGTCCTTAACATGTTTGTTTGAGGTCTCTTTTGTGTTGGGGGTAGTCTACCCCCTCTTGTGCCTTGTTAGGCCTTGTTTTGAACCATCCTTTTTAGCTATTGGGACCACCTTGTTTTGGCCTTCTCACCACTGAAACTCAGAGAAATTTCAGTGGTGGAAATGGTGTTTTGAGGTCCCGAATAGGAGAGGGTCATCCCCTCTCCTTGTGTTCTTGAATGCTTGCTTTGAATGCTTCATGTTTGAGCATGTTTGTTAAGCTTGTGTTGGCCACATCTCAGCCTATTTTAGGCCTTATTTTGACATGGCATACCACTGTTTTTACTTGGTTTTGTCACCTCATGCATGCCTTATACACTTGTAGTGTATTTCTCACAAACTAGTCTTGTATGCTTCATGAAGTAGCATGTCTTTCTAGCTTGTTTTAAGTCCATCTCAGCATGTTCTTGGTGTTGTTTTGCCATGATATATCTCTATTAAGGTTTGGTTTGATAGCCCCATGTATGCTCCATGCACTTGTAGTGCAATTCCATGAACTAGCCTAATGTGTATCATGCTTTAGACCATCATTCTAGCATGATTTTGGCTTAACTCTAAGAAGCTTTTGTCCATGTTTTTGCATGCTCTAGCTATGATTTGTGTTGATTTGGTCATGCATGCCATGCTTTGTATAGCTATAGTGCATTCTAGCTTGTTAGCTTTGTGTATCGAGTCTACTAGCATGCATTGCTTGGCCTATTAGAATGATTTGGCATCATTTCTTATGAGATTTTAGTGCATGTTTCATGGTCATACACTCACATCTTTCATTTATTCCATGCTTTGAAGGGTTGGTCCTTTATGCCCTAAACATGAGTCATTGTGTATGCCTTCATGCCTAAGCTTGCGAGCTATCATTTCAGTGTGTTTTTGGGGTTATTTTGCCATGATATAACTCTGATTTTTGTTGGTTAAGTCATCTCATGCTTGGTCTTGGTAGGTGTAGTGTAATCCTCCCTTTTGGCCTTGCCTATTTCATGCTTCATGCTCACCATGCTAGCTTATTTTTGCTTCCTTCCATACATGTTTTAGCATCATTTTGACATGTTCTAGGACTGTTTTGAGTTGCCTTGGCCATATGCTTCATGTTTTGCATAGCTATAGTACAAATGCCTATGCTAGTTTCAAGCTTTGAGCTTCATAGCATGATTCATTTGTAACATGTACTTGATTTGACATCATTTAACATGACATTTCAGAGTATGTAGCATTGCCATGTTCTCATTTCCTTCACCCTTTGAGTGCCTCTAAGGGCTGTGCATTGTTGCCTAGCTTATGGACTAATATGTATGCATGCATGCTTAGTCCCTTGAGTTCCCATCTCAGTATCTTTTGGTCTTTGTTTTGACCTACTTGAGCTCTATTTGTGGTTGGTTCATGCATTTGTGCCATGTATTGCATGCCCCATTTGTAGTCCTCTTTGCTAGCCTTATGCTTTAAGGACCCTAGCATGCCATGCTTATGTTGATTGAATAATTTGGCATCATTTCATACCTTATTTAAGTGCATATAGTGTGGCTACACTCTTTGTTTTGTCACTCCTTGAGCACTTTTGATAGTTGTGTACTTACGCCTAATTGATAGGCCAATGCATGTGCATGCTTGTATATGCTTTCGTGCCTTCCTTTCTTAGCATTATGGCCACTGTTTTGGGCATGACTGAGGTCTACCCATATTCAGTTTAAGTCAATTGAGCATGTTTGCTTTCATGTTATTTGCATGCTTACATTGCATCATGTTGTTGCATGCTTATGTTGCCTTGCTTTGTGTATGCATGCATTAGCATTGTTTGCATGTCATTAGCTTTGCTAAGTTGATCATGTCGCATTGCATTGAGTATGCCATGTTGTTGTTTGCATTGTGTATGCCATGTTATTCTTTGCATTGTGTATTCCATGTAGTTGCATTGTGTTTTGCATGCCTCGCATTGCATGTTTACATGCTTAAGTTGCATTGCATGTTTGCATGCTTGAGTTGCTTGCATTGTGTTTGGATTAGGTGTTAGTCCAAACACGAGAAGCGAGGGAAATTTTATACTTGAAGTGATGAAATGTGCCTCAATTCTCGGTCACCGACCCTCTTGATCATACATGATAGAGGTTAAGGCTTTAAGTGCTTATGTGTGCATTCATTTCATATTGAATTGTGCAAATTGGCTTCTCGGCCATCATGCATCGAGATGCGTGATTGGTGGCCCGAGAGTCAAGAACCACACTCCCTTGAGCTTATGAAATGATGGGGGGCTGGTTGCGCACACATATCTTGCAAATGCATTGCCATGCCCTTTCTTGCTCTCTGTTGCAGCAAACTGGAGAAGTGCAGCAAAAACTGGTCGACCAACCAGTAACACTAGCTGGCCGACCACTTTTTCTGGTCTGCAACAAAGAAAAGTGGTCGGCAGGTGGTCTCCCATATCAACAACTGGTCGGCCACCCTCCCACAGGTCCCCAAGGTGAGTTAGAAGCTATATGGAGCTTGGTGCAAGGTTTTGTGAACAATTACAAACAGAGGCAAGTTGGGGCATCACGACGGATTTTCGAACGAGGCGACCGAGCATGCATACGCTTCTCGCACCGAGGCCTCCTGTTATTTGTTTTACTTAGCTTCTTTACTTAAGTAGCTAATGCATTTAGTTGCTTATTTGTGTTGTAATAACTAGTTAGTTAACTTGTTAGTTAATTAGCTCGTTTTGTACTTAATTAGTTAACTTATTAGTTAATTAGTTTTGTGTTGTAATAATTAGTTTAATTAGCTTAGATTAGCTAGTTAGCTTCTTATTCGGACCCTCTGTCGAGAGGGCACGATTGTTGTAATAAGCGTGCGTGTGTGTGATGCATGTCTTCCAACCCCCATTTCTTTCTCCCTTTTACTTAACCGCTTACGATGGTTAGTTTTAGGGCATATTTCGATCAGCATACTTATGCTTCGCATGCGTGCATCCATTCATCTGTATTGCATGCACCGGGCTCGGCGCATCATACTAACTGCATTGTACTTCAATACATTTACTTGAATACGTGTTCAAACAGCATGTTATTGAGTTGCATTCTTATGCCATTTTAGAATAGCCGAGCCTATTTTAGTTGCATTTTTGCATGTGTTGCATTAGCCATCTTAACATGAACTAGGATCATACATGATTTCAAGCTAGTTCTCTGTTTTGGCTCGGAGTACACTGTGAGTGTTTACGCTTTAGCATACTGCATGAGATGTGTATGTTGCCATGCTAGCATGCTTGCCATGAGGCTAACTGCTTAAGTAATTAACTGCTTGAATGCCTGTGGGTGAAGGTTGGATTGCTTAAATTAGAACAATTCATTGAAATCCGCGACTTAGCCTACTTACAAGTAGCAAACTTCAAACCATTTTCAAACAAACAAACATGAAATGTTTTGTTCCAACTTAGGCAATCTAGTCTGTACTTGTATGTTGTGCGCATCACATAGTAATTCTAGGTTAATAATCGGAATAAGAACACATGTGTTTTCAAAAACAAAATATCATGTTAGTAAAGGCCGATCCTTTGATTGGGCGAGCGGGGGTGCTCATTGCATGACCTTCCCCTCTCGTATCCAAGTTCCCGAGCCGAGACAACTTTGGTGATGATGGACACGTGGCCTTAGGCACGAGTCAGGATTTCCTAAATTTTCCCAAAATAAAATATTTAGGTTGCGACTCTGTATTTGGCAAAGCAGTCCATGTTTGACACTTCTTTATTAAAATCAGTTTTTCAAAAACGATTTGCCGGATTTTGACTCTTTGGTGATTTATCGGCCTCACATTGCACTTTGTGAGATTAGATTCAGAACCGTGACACGAGTCCGAACTTGTAGTAGCTAAGAACAAACGAATTCGCGCCTTCGTGCCCGGAGCCAGGAGTTCTCGGGGCGGTCTACATATAGTAATAGTATGCCATCATATACAAAGACCAAAAAAACTACCCCCATATCAAAAAGTGAAAAAAAAAATATATATATATATATATATATAATGCGTTGTTTGGTTCTAGTTTTTAGAAAACAGTTTTTAGAAAATTCTACTATTTTATTTTTCGTATTTTAATGTTTTCAATAATTTTTTTTTAATATTTTAAGCTTTTTTTTTTTAATTTTTAGATAAACCTAACATAAATACACTTAAAAAGTATAACATTTGTGAAAAAAATCTTTAAAAAATACACTAAATACCAAAAAATATTTTTAAAAAAATACAAAATTTAGTACATTTTTCATATTTTTGTGTATTTATTAATTTTTTAAAATATTTTTTCACAAATATTTTATTATTTAGACACATCTAAGTAAAGTGCATCTAAAAAAATGCTTAAAATTTTAAAAAATATTCACTAAAAACAAAAAAATACGAAAAACAACAAACTCAATTTTTAAAAAATCAAATTCAGAAAACAAAAAAAAAACACACTGAAAGACAGTTCTTTCAGTAAATATAGCTTATGTTGAATCAGACCACTAAATTTGAGAAAAAACTACCTTTGAGCTTAATCAAAACTAGTTATGACATGTATGACTCGTTGAAACAATGATAGAGCTCTATATGTATTTAATTTTTAATTCTCTTCTGTTTGTGATGTGAGAAATTTAAATTAAAAGATTTTGAAGATTAAATAATAAATATAGAAGAGTTTGTTTTCATTTATGGCCAACTCCATTTGATAGGACTTAAGGTTTGATTTGGTCTTTGGTTTGGTTTGGTTTAGTTTGTTTTTATTTATATAAATTATAATTTAAGTTATTGAATACGTGACCAAAATTTCGAGAGCCGCCAGTGATATCGTATCCGGATATGTTATTTAAAAGCATGGTTAGGAGTAAAGTTCTGTAGAAACTTAGGTTGCGTTTGGTAGAACTTTCTAACTATGATTTGAAAGTATGAGTTGTATTTTGAGTTTGTGAATCTTAGAATTATGATTTGAGTGTGAAAAATTTGTTTGGTGAAAGAGTTTAGAAAAGAGTTTTGAATTGAATGGGGAATTGTTGATGTGACGTATGATATTTAATACAAAAATTTACAACTCATAACCAAACATATAATTCAAAATTCTATTAAAAAATTTACAACTCATAACTCAGAAAATATTTTTTTCAAATATATAAAAATTAACATAGGTCAATTTCAAAACAAAAAATAAAAATAAAAAAAATAAAAAATTACACTGCTCCGGGCAACCGGCCGGAAGACCGGTGGGACGACCGGTTAGGCCAAATTTGAAAAAAAAAAATTGAAAATCGCGCCTGAGACAGAGTTTTCTCTTGGTTGTGGAAATACAATTTGAAAGGTCTATCCAAACGTGAAGTTTGAATGTGTGGATAGAATTATATTTCCAAAATCGTTCCAAACAGAGCCTTAAACTTCAGCTCATAGTCCAAGCTTTGTCAACAGATTCAACCATAGATATGTCTGGTTAAGTTATGTAAACTATAGTTTAGTTTGATGTTCTGTAAACTTGTAAGGCAAGCTGTGAAGAATCATGTATAAATTAGCACCTGAAGTAATGCTGGAATCCAATGAGAGAAAATTTCAAATCTGCATAGAGAGCCTATCATTCCCCTGTTTTGCAGCTGATTTGGGATTGTTGACTTGTGGAATTAAGATCAGGCGCAAGGTGAAGAAAGAAAATTTGAGAAGTTTAACTCCATGGCCACAATTCCAATGTTTAATGGTGACAACTACGATTTTTGGTGTGTGAAGATGAAAACTCTATTTTTGTTTATGGATCTGTGGGATATAGTAGAGAATGGGTACAATGAGCCAAAAGTAAAACCTACCATGACTGAATCTCAAAAGATCCAATTGAAGAACAATCAACAAAAGGACGCTGCAGCTCTTTCAAAAATCCAACAAGGTGTCTCAGACTCAATCTTTCCAAAAATCATGAAAGCAACAAAAGCAAAGGAGACTTGGGACATTCTTCGACAAGAATTTCAAGGAGATGCGTAGGTAATTAGAGTAGTCAAAAAAACTTCAAGTTCTTAGAATTAGAAGAGTTAACAAATATCAGAAGTCTAACATATTTAAGAATATGCGATTTCTCCAACACCCTCTCTTAGTAATTTTTATTTTCTTGGATTCTTAAATTTGTTTTTTAACTTTGTAGATGTTGGCGAAAAGCTTCATCATCTCAAACTTGAAGTCCTTCGAATTTCCAATCCTCTAGAATGCAACAATCTTTTTTGGAATATCATGAATGTGTTTGTTTGCCATTCTTAAAAATACTTTTGAATTTCTTCACAAGAGCATGTCATTGATCTTCATATTCGTTTGCTTTCACATTTTTATATTTTAGGCAAGTGCTTGAAAACTTGATCAGGATCAAAATTTAAATGAAGCAAAAGAAGACCAGCCAACACAGCAGTGTCATTCGGATCACATGGATTCTAAGTTGTATAACGCTACAATGGAGGGCAACATCAACATCCTGAAGCTAAATGAAGAACATGTTAACTTTCAATTAACCCCAAACAAGAACACTGTCCTCCACATTGCAGCACTATTTGGTCAAACAGAATGTGTAGAAAAGATCCTAAAGATGAATTCATCGCTGTTACGTCAGACGAATGTGAAAAGTGACACAACTCTTCATCTTGCAGCAAGGGAGGGACAACAGGACTCAGTCGACGCACTCATCAAATGTGCAAAGAAACTGGATGCGGAGGGCAGTGTAGAGCTGGAAAGTGGCTCCACTATGACCAAAAGATGTTGAGGGCCAGAAATGAGGACGGTGACACAGCCTTGCACGATGCTGTGAGGTTATACTCTCATTGGATCATATTACTCAGGTTCAAAATATTTGCTGTATTAGTACCAAAACCAAATTCAATAAGATATATATATATATATTTTTGAACGGAAAATTTAATCAGATTGTTAGCAGAAGATCCAGAGTACACATATACGGCCAACAATGCAGGTGAAACTCCACTTTACATTGCTGCCGAGAGAAGACACCATCAAGTGGTGTCACGAATCTTGAAAACTTGTACAGCACCGGCTTATGATGGTCCTGGCTATAGAACAACTTTGCACACTGCAGTAATTTCTAACGATGAAGGTAAGCTAGTACTCATTAATTTTACAAATATATAAGGAAAATGAAAGTTAAATATATAAAATAAAATAAAAAATCAAAAGTTGATAATTAGATTTTGTCTAAGGTCCCAGCCACCATGGTGGCCATGACAATGGTGGTGGTGGTAGATGGTCGAGGTGGTGGCGACGGTGGCACTGGGCTAGTGTAGATTGTTGTGGTGGTGGTGATGATGTGATGGAGGTGGTCACTACAACGTATAAGAGGGACCAAATTTTTGTCCCAAAAGTGAAAATTTTGTTACAAAAATATCAGTTTCTATCGTCACGAGGATAGCATCTAAAAAATGTTAAAAATAAATTGGCCACACAACAATCACTCACAAATTTGAAAGCAAATTAGAGAAGGAACAAATACAACTCTTGTATTTCACTCATGTTATTCTCATTGCATTATCATTAATTATATTCTCCTACTCGTTCTTATCCTCCATAAATTGCATGACTATATAAGATCCTAACATGTAACTCACACACTCACATTAAGATTCACTAACTCTATTATTCTTTGTAGCCACTAACACATTAACATACTACTAATGCTCTTAACACACCATTATGTATCATTACATGCATATCATTATTTCTCCATAATTAGCATAACTAAATGTAGGAAATATAACTCCTAATATAACAAAACAAAGTTTATTATTTTCAACACCCCCCTTAAACTTGTTTTTCTGTTGATGTCCATGTGTTGCAAATGCTTCATTATTAAGGGGCTTTGACGTAAGTTTTCTATCTTGAAATCCTCCTTCTTCAATAGCAACAATTTCCTTGGCCATCTCCATGGATGCATAAACTTTAATTTTGATCCTTTTGAAAACACCTTCACATTTCTTCCTCACGAGCTCGTACATATTCTTCAAATGAACATTTTCAAATTTTCCTTTCATATGGTCATTCCTCTTCCATCCATTCTTGAACTGTTTTTGTCTCTTAAATTTAATTTTTTTTTTCTTCTTATAAGGATCAAAAAACTTCTCCATGTTTATCCAACTTGTATCACTTAAACAATTCTCTACACCCAATATTATAGGAAGATTCATGAATTTTTCAACAAAAATATTACCTAAAATTTTGAACTTATCAACATTCACATCATGAACTGCTTCTTTCACATTTTCACTTCAATTTGTCCAATATTCACAACCTCTATTTCCACAAGCTTCATTTTTGTCTGCCACCATATTTATTTTGTGAACTTCATCTTCAACGATTTCTTCAACTACATAACTCTCTTCCCTTTTGTCTTCCTTTTCAAAATTTCCTTCAACAATTTTGGTCTCAAATTGTTCAACTTCAACCGAATGATCATCTTCTCTAACTTCCATTGATGCAACTTCTGAAAGTTTAGAGAAGACAAAAGGTTAGGGAATGAGTTAGACTTCATTCCCTTTTATATTGATAATACTGAGTATAATATAAGGAAACACAATCACTTAATTCCTATTCTAATACTCCCCCTCAAGCTAGTGCGAAGATATCTCTCATACCCAGCTTGTTGAGAATGCCATGAAATGGTTTGCTCCCTAGTCCCTTGGTGAGAACATTATCTAGTTGGTCTCCAGTTTTCACAAATGGAATACATATGATACCACTAGTGAGTTTTTCCTTGATGAAGTGCCTATCAATCTCCACATACTTAGTTCTATCATGTTGAACTGGATTATAAGCTGTGTTGATTGCGGCCTTGTTGTCACAATATAGTCACATGGAGTCATTTAGATGGATTCCCAAGTCTCCCAACAATAGTTTAATCCATAGTAACTCACATACACCCTGAGCCATAACCCTTAATTCTATCTCAACACTAGATCTAGCAACCACATTCTGTTTCTTACTTCGCCATGTGACTAGGTTTCCACCAACAAATATGCAATATCCGGAAGTTGATTGTCTGTCAATGACAGATCCAGCCCAATCTGTATCAGTAAATGCCTCCACACTGAGATAGCCATGTTTTGAGAAATAGAGACCCTTTCCAGGAGAAAATTTCAGGTATCTCAGGATTCTCATAACAGCCTCTAAGTGGGAAGTTCTCGGAGCATGCATAAACTGACTCACTACACTCACGGCAATGGCAATGTCTGGACGTGAGTGGGATAAGTATATGAGCTTTCCCACTAGTCTCTAGTATCTCCCCCTATCCACAGGATCTCCCTCTTGATCCTCACTCAGTTTCTGGCCCAATTCTAGAGGTGTATCACATGGTCTACCTCTAAGCATTCCAGTTTCCTTTAACAAGTTAAGTACATACTTCCTATGGCATATGAAGATGCCATCCTTGGACCGAGCTACTTCAATGCCGAAAAAATACTTCAAATAGCCCAAGTCTTTAATTTCAAACTCCTTGGCTAAGTATTCTTTTAAACGAGGAATCTCCTCAACATCATCTCCTGTCAGAACAATATCATTAACATAGACAATAAGAGTTGTGGTCTTACCATGTGAGGTGTATTTCACAAATAAGGTGTGATTAGCTTGACTTTGATTGAATCCATATTTCAGCATAGATTGAGCAAACCTTTCGAACTAAGCCCTAGGAGACTGCTTTAGCCCATAAAGTGACTTTCGGAGTCTGTATTCTTTACTGTTAGACTTAACATCCACAAAACCATGAGGAATATTCATATAGACCTCTTCCATGAAGGAAGGCATTCTTCACATCAAATTAATGAAGTGGCCAATCCAATTTGCAGCAAGAGAGAGTAATATTCTCACAAAATTCATTTTAGCAATCGGTGCGAATGTCTCTTGGTAATCCACCCCATAAGTCTGAGTGAAGTCCTTAGCAACCAGTCTTGCTTTATACCATTATATGGACTCATTTGCTTTGTGTTTTACCGTGTACACCCATTTACACTTAACTGGATGTTTGCTTCTAGGTAACTCCACCAACTCCCAAGTGCCACTCTTGTTATGAGCTCTCATCTCTTCTATCATGGCATGCTTCCATTCAGGAATAGAGAGAACATCTTGAAAATTGGTAGGTAGACTCACAGAAGACACTTTAGACAAAAAAAACTTTATATGACGAAGACAGATTAGAATAAGAGATATGATTAGTAATAGGATGTTGAGTACATGACCTAACTCCCTTCCTATTAGCAATGGGAACATCAAGATCTGAAAATCAGGAATAGGAGCACTAAAATCAAAATTACCAGGACTTTCAGTAGAAAGGGTTGACTCTAGACACTCATCCGGAGAAGAAGTTGGCAGTAGAGGAAGGAAATGAGTCTCTTACATCTAGGGGACTTGCTGCATGTCCTTGTCCCGGATATAAACTTTGCATGCCTTCTTTTCCTCAACCACTATTGGCTCATCATCCACTATTTGTTCAACCATGGGCGGAAGTGGAACATGAATCTCTTCACACCAAGGCTCCCCCCATGGAATCATTGTGACACTGGAGAGGTCAAAAAGTAAGGTTGAGACTCAAAGAAAGTGACATCCATGGAGACAAACCATTTGCGAGTGGGAGGATGATAACACTTATAACCCTTTTTTGTGGTAGCATAACCCAGAAAAACACACTTAAGGGACCTAGGATCTAATTTACCACGAGTGGGTGAATAATTACAGAAAAAACAAACACAGCCAAAAGTCTTAGGAGAAATGGAGAACCCAGAAGAGGTAGACTCAAACAAAACTTGAAGAGGTGTTTGTTTTTGCAGGACTTGGGTAGGCAGACAATTAATCAAATAAGCGGCAGTGAGAACCGCTTTCCCCCAATAGGATCGAGGAACCCACATCTCAAAGAATAGACAATGGGTGACATCAAGGAGATGACGATTTTTTCGTTTTGTAACACCATTTTGCTGAGTGGTATTAGTGCAAGAAGTCTGGTAAATAATGCCATCAGTGGCAAAGTAAGTGGCAAGACTAGAGCCAATATATTCCCCTCCATTGTCGGAATGTAGAATTTGTACAATTGCCCCAAACTGAGTATAAATCATTTTATGGAAGTTTTGAAACAGAGAAAACACCTCACTTTTATCTTTTATCAAATAGACCCAAGTAGCCCTGGAACAATCATCTATGAAGATAACAAACCATTTGTGACAGAGTAAAGGCACAAAACGGGGAGGGACCCCATACATCAGAATGAATGAAAGAAAAGGAAATTGAACTTTTATTAAATGAAGGAGCAAAAGAGGCCCTGTGTTGTTTTCCAAGTTGACAAGACTCATATTGAAAATCTGACATATTATTTTTCTCAAAAACAAAAGGAAATAAATGCTTAAGTAATAAAAATGAGAGGTGGCCCAAGCGACGGTGCCACAACCAAATGTTTTCCTTGGTGGATGGTAACTAAATAGATGTATGAGCCAGCTTGTTTGTCTGATCCAAAATGTAGAGCCCATGTTCCTCTCTACCACTGCCAATCCTCTTCCCTGTGATAAGGTCCTGAAAAAGACAATGATCAGGAAAAAACGTCACGCTACAATTTAAGTCACGGGTAATACGACTCAAAGATAAAAGATTAACACTGAAATTGGGAACATAAAGAACAAAAGACAAAGGAAAGGAAGATGTGGCATGAATTAGACCTTTCCCTAACACAGACGAAATGGTACCATCAGTAATACACACTTTTTCTTGACCTGAGGTGGGGTTATACTCTGAAAATAAATTAAAGGAGCCAAAGAAAGCACCAGAATCAATAATCCATGGTACAGATGCATGAGATAGCAATGCACATGGGGATGAAGCCAAGTTACCTGAATTGGCAAAGGAAGAAGAGGGTGCACCTGTAACAGAAGGAGAGGCTCGACGATCTAGTAAGTGGCAAAGAGCAATCTCAAAATCCGAGGCAGATAACCTTGAAACATCAGCAGCCGATGAGACAACTGGAGATGAAGGTGGTGGCTTAACCGTGTTGAAAAGATGCGCCCGTGCATTGGCCCCTCGGCCTCTCGACTGACCAGACCGACCCCCGCGAGTACCAGGATGGTCTCCTCGGCCACCAGAAGGGGTGCCATGTAGCTTCCAACAAGTTTCTCTGGTGTGGCGAGGTCTATGGCAGTAGTCACAGTAAAGCTGATCCTTCTCAGATGAGGGACGAGAACCACGAGGCACACCATCTCGAGGAGGGGCAGAAACCAAGGCAGAGTGATCACTAGTGACAGGAGGAAGCATCGCAGAATGACGACTTTCCTTATTTTGCACAAAAGCAAAGGCTTTCTAAAGAGAGGAAAGAACATCCATGCTAAAGACTCGGCTCCGGACAAGATCATACTCTAGATTCAGGCCTTTTAAGAACTTAAAGACCCACTCTTGCGCTACAAATGTTCGGTAACCAGCAGAATCGGTGGGACATATAGGTTTGTAATCCTGAAGATGATCAAGGCACTTCCATCCATTGCTAAGGAAGGAAAAATACTAGAGGATAGTCATCTCACCTTGCACCGACCTGTCAATGGAGTGATGTAACTCGAAAGCCTATGAGAATTTCCCTTTCCTGGAATAAGTAGTAGCTACGGCCTCCCAAATATCCTAGGCAATGTCCATAGACAAGTAGCCCTCTCTAATCTCCGGAACTATAGAATGGATCAACCAACTCAAAATTAGAGAATTGGTGATCTCCCATTGGTCATAATGAGGGTTAGTAATACTGGGTGCTGTAGACACCCCATTTTTGACCGACCTTAAGACTCAGACGTCACCGATTGAGCGCTCGGTGATGTTGCATATTGTGCTCGTTCAGAAGTCTCAGAGTCGCGGCCGTGAGCCCTGCTTCCGGACTTCCGAACCCTCTTCTGTACCTTGTCTCGGTTTGCGAACCAGACTCGGTTTTCTCTGTTTCTCTTCCTGAAGGGAGAGAGAGGTCTCGTAGACCATCTCTCAGTGGCCGTGGGCTACATTTCGTGGCCGTAGGCCATTTTGTCCATTTCGGAGCCCGGTTTCCGGTTTTCGGAGCCGTTAGGCCGTGTGCCTCGGTTCGGGACCGTCTAACCATCTCCGATTTCTCCGGTTTTTGGCATACATCTTATTTACTCCCTTTTGAGGGACACTGAGGTCCGAGAGACCCACTTCGTGGTCGAATGCCACTTTCGGTACTTAATAGCATATTTTCGGGACCCCGAACTGTGTGTTTTGGCCCCCGAGCATTCGTTTTGCATCGATTTTCGTTCATTTTTGGCAGGTACCTCTGTTTTATCATCAGGAAGGTCACTGAAGGGAGGGAGGCCAGCAATTGTCTCAGCAACCAGTTATATTCCTCCGGCGCCCTCCGACGCCCGTTTTTTCTCACTTCCGAGCCAATGTTGACCACCCTAGGGCCATTTTCTTCAACCCCAAACCACATATTTGTGTTGTACACACATGGGAGGACCCTAATATCATATGGCCGGCCATTAACTCCATTTGACCCTTTTGAACCCCTTTGAAAAGTGGGTTGTTCTCTCTCCTGGTTCGCAGTTGCCAACTTTCAACCACATATTTGTGTTGTACACACCTTGGAGGATCCTAATATGCTATGGCCGGCCACTAATTCTTTTGACCATTTTGCCCCTTGGCCGGCCGGCCGGCCACCTGCAGCCCAAAAAGTTGGCTGGCCTTGTTCTTTGGTCCTGGTACATTACAGCTGTGTATTTGTTTTTACCAAGAAAGGTGCATCCAGGGGACTTTGGTTTTAGGGGGAAACTTGCTTCATTTTCCCTACACTTTTTTCCCTCCCTTTCTCCTCCATTCTTGCTTACATAACCAGCTGCAAAAACCTGTTTTGAGGGTTAAAAAAATCCTCTTGAGCTTGCATACACTCATCTCCCTCCATCTCTCTCAAATCCTCAAAAATCTTCCAAGTTTGGCACCATTTCTTCATCACTACCATGCACCACCACCACCACTCCATTTCCAGCAGCAAGGAGAGGATTTCCAGCAGCTAAGAGGCAGTAAACTCAAGCCAAGAAGCAACAAAAGCATTGGTCTTCAAAGGTAAGCCATTTTCCCCTTTTTGTAGCTCAATTATGCATCATTTTTCTACCCTATTTGCCTACTGTTTTGAGCTCCGACCAAAAATAAAAGGGTCATTTTTTTGAGCTATATTCCATGTTTCCTTAAGGGATCAATCTTGTTTGAGCCCGCCATTTGGTACTTGCTTCAATACCCCTTGGTATGTCACATTTTTGCATGAAATTTCTAGCCCATGTGTGATCTGTTTTCGAGCATAATGTAAACTGTAAGTGGGCCTATTTTGAGTCCCTCTTCAACATTGAATAAGGGCTCAACCCTTTTTGGGCCCCCTATCTTGCACTTACTTCATAATCCCTCCTATTTACCGTAAATTTGCATGATTTGTTTGGCCTATATATAATCTGTTTTGGAGCATGAGGTAAAATGTAGATAGGCTTATTTTGAGCCCTTCTTCAAAATTAAAGAAGGGCTCACCACTGTTTGGGACCTCCATGTATCACTTGCCATTGTACCCCTCTTTGGTCCCCATTTTTGCATGATTTATTAGCTTATTGAGCTTCTGTTTTTCGACCTTGGTCCGAACTGAAAATGGACCTAAAATGACCCCCTATTCATGTTTCATTAAGGGTCTAGGGATGTTTGAAGCATCCTTGGTATACTTCATGTTATAGCCCTCTTGGTGGCCTCATCTTGCATCATACTTTGAGCATGCTTGTGTTCTTTTTTAGGTCTGATAATAAGCTGTAAACAGCCATATTTTGGGCCTCTCTTCAACATTGTTGAAGGGCCCTAACCTGTTTGGGGCCAGCGTGCACCACTTGCTTCTTTGCCCCTTTGTTGGCCCATTTCTTGCATGTTAATTTGGCCATACTTGTATCTGTTTTTGGGGGTTGTCATAAACTGTAAAACATCATATTTTTGGCCCCTCTTTGACATTGTAGAAGGGGCCTTCTGTGTTCAAGATCAGCAGCTATGACTTGCTTCATTACCTCTCTTGGCCCCCCCATTTTTGCATGCTAATTTTGCCCTATTTGTACCCACTGTTTGGCCATACTTCGAACTGTAAAAATGCTTGTTTTGGGGCTGCCTAGCTTCTGTCTTCACACTTCATGTACGAATCACGCATGCATTGCATAGCTATAGGCCATTTCATGTGCTTAATTCCATGTTTCGGGACTCGTTCCTTGCATCGGGTTTCATTTCGCCATGTTTCGGGGCTGTTTTGCATGTCATTTTGCCTCTGAAATTTGCATGTTTGCATATCATATTCCATGTCTTGCCATGTCTCATTAGAGTGGCATTCTGTGCCGTAGGTTCGGTCCTCGGTTTGCGTGCACGCGTGCGCGTATTTCGAGTTGTCTCATTTTCATCTAATGGCCTCTTATGTGAGTGTGGCTGAGGCTCTCTCATGTTGGTGTAAGCCCATATTGCATTGCGTATGCCATTTCATCCATAGCATTGTGTATGCTCGGTTGTGTATCACCTCGTGTAGCGTGTATGCCATTCCATAACATTGTGTATGTTAGGATTGTATCTTAGTTGCATTTCACGCATATCATGCATATTGCATTGTGTTCGGATAGGAGTTAGCCTGGGCACGGGAAACGAGGTACGTTCCGTACTCCGAGTGACGGAACGTGTCTCAATTCCCAAGTCACCGACACTCTGGATTATCCATGATGGAGTTAGGTTTTGTTGTAGCATTCATATGCATTCATCCTATATTGAGTTGTGCAAATCGGCTCCTTGGCCATCATGTATCGAGATGCGTGATTGGTGGCACGAGGATCGAGGCATGCATATATTTGTGAAATACATTGCTATGCCCCTTTCCTGCTCTCTGTTGCAGCAAAATGAAGAATTAGCAACTTTTCGGAGTCTGGCACGTATTTCGAGAAACATTGCCAAACAGAGGCTAATTGGGGCATCCCAGTGGATTTCCGCGCAAGGCAGCCCAAACATGCAGCATTCATCAGAAGCAAGGCAGTCCCTGGCTTGCATGCCAGTTTTACAGCTTTCTTAGTTAATTTGTTAATTAATTAGGAATCTGTATTATTCGGACTGTAATATTCTTTTATTCGGACTGTATTATTATTTATTCAGACCCTCTGCGCGAGGGCATAATTGTAGTAAGTGTGGGTGAGTGTGATGTATGTCTTCCAACCCCACGTCTTTCTTCCCTTTTATTTACCTGCTTACGATGGTTAGATATAGGGCATATTTCAATTAGCATACAGTATGACAGCATGTTTGCATCATTCATCTGTTTTGCACGCACCGGGCTCGGCGCATCATACAAACTGCATTTGTACTTCAATTACAAGATGAATACATGTTAGTTGTAGCATTTCATATGCCACGTTTAGAATAGCCGAGCCTGCTATAGTTGCATTTTGCATGTGTTGCATTAGGCATCTCTGTATAGTTAGGATCATGCATGATTTCTAATGAGCTTCTGTTTTGGCTTGGAGTACTCGGTGAGTTTTATGCTTTAGCATCCTTGCATGCGTGTGAGTGACTGCCATGATAGCATGCTTACCATGAGGCTATTTGCTTATGTGATCCAACTGCCTTGAATGCCTGTGGGTGGAGGTTGGGTTACTTGGATTGGACAATTCATCAAATGTTTGTTTTAAGCCCACTAGATAGTGGCAAAAGCACATTTTCTAAGCCCACCCGAGGGTGGCAAATCCACGTCTTAGCCTACCTGCGGGTAGCACCATCAAACCATTTTCAAACAAACAAACATCACTACTAGAAAATGGGGCATTTGCCACGGAACTATTTGCGACGGTTAAAGGACCGTCGCAAAAAACATGTTTTTGCGACGGTATTTAATGACGTCGCGAAATTATTTTTGTTCCGACGGGAAAACTAAGCCCGTGGCAAAAAGTAAGGTTATTTGCGACGGCATGTTGAACGTCGCAAAATTTTTCTGATTTAATTTTTTTTTTTTTTTTTTGCGACGCTCTTTTTACAGTCCGTCGCATTTTTTTTTTTTTTCTCATTCACTCGCGACGGGCCTTAATTATCGTCGCAAATAGTAATACTAAATTCGCGCCAAAATTCTCTCCCACTCCCTCTTTTCCCGAAATCCCCAAATTATTATGTAATCTGTTGGAATCAAAAAAACATAAAAAACCCTTCCTCTCTCTCCCTTCGATACTCTACCCTAATCTCACCTAATCTCACTGCTCTCTCCCTCCCTCCCTCTCACCCTCCATCTCACCCAGTCGTCACTCTCTCTCTCTTGCAGCGGCAACAGCTTCGTCTAGGTAACCCTCTTCTTTTCTCTCGGCCTTGCTCACGCAGACCCTCCCTCTCACCCAGTCGTCGTTCTGTCTGTCTTGCAGCGGCAACAACAGCGTCTATAGCAGCGGCAACAACAGCGCCACTCTAGTTCTCCCTCCGGCATCCAGGTATAGCCTTTAATTTCTTTCCTCTTCTCTCCTCTGGCCTTCTATCATCTGTTTCTCCCTGCTCATCAATTCATTGAAACTCTTTTCATTAAGAATAGAACAGTTCAAATGTGTGTGTGTTTGATTTGTGTGAAAATTGATTTTCTGTTGGTGTGTGTTTGATTTGTGCGAATATTGATTTTGTGTTGGTGTGTGTTTGATTTCGGCTCTGCATTGTGATAAGCCATAGACTTGGTTTTTGGCTTTGCCATAGGAAGTGTTAATATATGCTCGTGATCAATTAATTTTGTGTGTTCATTCGCAACTGAACCTCCTCCATTCACCTTAATTGTTTTTTACTTGGAAGATAGATTTTAGGCATAAACTTTTTCCCCTTTTTTCTCTTGTTGTAATTTCTTTAATGGAAATGGATAGTCACTCAATCATATGCCTATGGAAATATAGGCAAAATTGCTGGTTTAATGAGGGCAATGTGCTTCTGGGCTCTTACTTGCTTTTTTCCTATTGTTCTCTTGTATTTCTAGAGTTTTTGTGCAGTTAATTGAATGTCTAAATGAATTCATTTGATACTCTTTCGTGGGAGGTTTGGAACTTGTATTTAGATTTTAATTATTTTATTGAAATCTTATGGTTCACTATTTGATTTGATATATAATTCATGATTAATGCATTTAGATCGATGAGAATCTATTGGTCAATCTGTTTTGGGACGAAATTGATTGTTAATTGTATGATTCAGAATTTGATTTGGGATTCAATTTGTGTTTTACAATCCATTCAATTCTTGAAACTATCGGATCGGACATGTTTTGACCCCTTCTTACTTCTTATTTTTGGATAAAAATGTCAGAATAAAACTTATAGGAGTGCGCAATATGGAAACAACCACACCTATGCATGATTGTCTGTTATTGGGTGATTAGAGGGTTTAATTAGATTTTGGTGTAATAAACATGATTTAATATGACATGGGCCAGGTCAATAAGACACAATTTTCACAACTTTTTTTTGAATGATACACACACACACACTTCAAAGTGTTTTAGGTTTTAAAATGAAGGGTTTTCATATCTTGTTATGAAGGCAATATCATCCTAATTAGATGTTGTACTCACTTTCATATATCAGACTGTGCCAATTTTTTTATTTTTTAAATTTATTTATTTATTTGTTCATGTATACGATTGGTTTAACATAATTTCTTATAGTTTGTGCCGAATCTTATGATTCTCGATTTGACAATTATGGATTAATGGATTGTTGATTATGTAGTAAATTAGGCACTTTGATGAAGTGCATGGCATTATTTTGAAAAAGGCGTTATTTATTTTTGAATCCCTGCTGTATGTCTGGTTATTATTATTCTATTTTCTTGTTAAGAAAAAAATGCATTTGACAACTAGTTTACAATGAAAAATAATAATGCCTTCTAATTTGTATACAGAACTCCTGAATTTTTCATTACTCGTACATCTATTAGAGCCTACTTGTAAGGACTGAGAATTTTAACTTACTGCTTTCAACTTCTAATATCACTGTAGAAAAAAAAAAAATAAATAAATAAATCACCATGCTTTATTAGAGTGTGTGTACGTATGCATATTTGTATATCTATATAATAAAGCAGAACGGATTTTGAAAATATGTTAGACACAACTGTCCTACTAGGACATTTCAATGGTTAAGATTCGTTTTTCTATTTAGATAGATGGCTGAGATGACCCCTTAAATATATATATCAATATATAATTGCACTTACTTCCCGCCCAAACACTGGGCTTCCTACTTACCCACGTCTTCTCACCTTCCCACTTCCTCACGTCTCCTCTCCCTTCCATCCTTATCCCTCTCCCTTCTCTGTTCTCACCCACCCCATTCCCTCTTTAACTCTCTCAAGCTCTGTAACAATCTGCAATCTATGAAACGATCTGAGCTCTCCAACACAGGTATGTAAATATCTCTCTCTCTTGCCTCTCTCTCTCTCTGTAATGGGTCTTGATCCCTCTTTGATTTTAATGATTTAAGTGCAGAGTGGGTTTCTGCAAGACTACAACTGGTTTTGTATCCGGATCGAAAATGCTCTGAATGTTCGGTTTATTGCATTCCAGTTTATTCCCACTTGAAGGGTTGATGTTTATATAACATTTACTCTTGAGGTTTCAATTTGAAGTCACCTCTACTCTGTTTTATTTGCTTCCTCTGATGAAAATTGAGCTATTTCACAATGCTAGGGTTTAATTTGGTGCTTTTTTGGATCTGTTAATTTTTTATCAATACATGTGGGGGTTTAAATTTTTTTTTTAACGTGGGAAATGCAAATATGTAGTTTGTAATTAATGTAGTTAGAATCTGTTTATTTGGTTTTCTTTCTTATTTCCATCATTGCATTAGGGGGATTTAAGAGATTTTTTTTTTGGTAGACAATGATGACTCACTGTTAAGTACTTAATGTAAGATGGCAACATCACAGAATTATATATTGTCTACCAAAAATTTGTAGTTTATAGAGAGGATCATTGTCTACCAAAAATCTACATTGGAATTCACACACACACACACACAAAATATATATCTATATATATGAAATGAAATTTTTTTTTTTAAAAAATAAAAAATCTAGGATTTGAGCCTCGAATACCATGAAAGCAGAATATTCATATGATATTAGATGGCAAGGATGATGACTCACTGAAAATTTATATATTGATTTTGTGTAATTGTGTAATTGTGTAATTGTGTAATTGTGTGATGTTGATAGAAAATTCTGTGATGTTGATAGAGAGGATCATTGTCTACCTAAAATCTACATTAATTGCCATCTAACTACTTAACAGTGAGTAAGATGGCAAGGATTATTGTGTATCGTATGCCCACTCTCTCTGAAAATTTATGGGCAGACAATGATGACTCACTGTTAAGTAGTTAGATGGCAAGGATTAAATTACTCATATTCTGTGATGTTGATATCATGTAGGCATAGGCTGACCCTAAGCCTTTCAGGGCCTTAAGCAAACTTCCAATATGTAACCTTATATTGGAATTCACACACACACACACACACACACACACACAAAATATATATCTATATATATGAAATGAAATTTTTTTTTTAAAAAATTAAAAAATCTAGGATGTTATATTCCTTTGCTCATCTTGCAGTATTGTGTTAAAAGCAATGCAAATATAGACTAAGACAACTTATACAATGAAAAACTAAAGGATTTCTTCACACTTAGGCGCTAAAAGCAGCCATCATCACTTGCTGCCAGATTCCTATTTCCAGAGGATACACAGCCAGCAAATGTTCCCAGCAGCAGTCCTTACTAAGCAAAATTTCCAACAAACAGCCTTTGTAAACATTCCTTCCAGCAACAGTCTTGAAACAGTCACGCAATCCTGTCAAAGACATAGATAAACATGAGCATAACCTATCCACTACACAAATGCGAAGTGTAACAGCCAAGTCGCACCCGAACCACACAGTATAGAATCTCACTACACTCAACCCACAATATAGAATCTCACTCCACTCAGGTAAAAATTGCTCCATAAACCTGCAAAAAGAAAGAAAGAAAATATAGATATAGAGATTAGTTCCACTCATTTTGGCCAGTGAATTGAGGTTAAGTGCTGGAAGTGACTGAGTGCTGAAAACTATAATATATATGCTGAAAAATTCTGTTTCAAGTGCTGAACTATTCAATTTAGGTACTAAAACTGTAGCTAAAGTAATATAAATAAATCTTGACTGATCAGTTTTGATTAAATGCTAAAAACCAAATTGCAGACAATATGTTATATTTATTAGCAAGGAGAAAAACTCCAGCAGCACTTTCTTTGTGTGGTTTGGGTTGTTTTAGTCGATGAATGCTACCAATAATTTCATATCATTTAGTTGAGTGATATACAGAGTTCATTATACATTATAAAACACAACATTAACTTGAGATTGTGGTCAAGCCAAGGAATTAGGCTAAGGGTGTCTTGGAAAGTTGGTAAAACTACATTCACAATGTTTGTTAAATACAAACATTCCAATAGAATAATAGTTATAAATATATTAATATACACAGGTTTTCTTTTTATCATTGAATCCCAAGTTATTTTGTCCAAACTTAATATGTGTTTCTTATGTGTTTAAGTGATCGACATGTGTGTCTCCCAAAAAAAAATTTCAAATAGAATTTTTTAATATTTGTACAATAGTAACCTAATCACCTTGAGATAAGAAATGTTGTTGATGTGAATCACCTTCTTACATATAGGTTTGTGACTTTTAAGATTATTTTTTGGTGACTGATGCATTGAATTGTTACGTGGTCTGGTTTTTATTGGTAATGATACAATCTAATCATAATGAAAATTTCCATCTTTAACTTCCATTTCTGTCCATGATATATTTGCTCACCTATTGGAATGTTTGCATTTTTGTCCATGATATATTTGCTCACCTATTGGAATGTGTGCATTTATGATGTATAAAATATTAGAATTGTTGTTATGGTTAATTAATATGCATGTTCATGTATACAGAATATATATTTAGGAGAAGTAAACAAAATGGACAAGAGTTGGATTGATTTGCCAAATAGGATGTCGAGAGAATACATGAATGGGATCGATCGATTTCTAGTGTTTGCATACACCAATAGGGCTACAAGTTCGATGGTTTGTTGTCCATGTAGGAAATGCGAGAATCGCTATCATCTTGTCCGAGATAGTGTGCGAGAGCACTTGATTTCAAATGGCTTTCTAAACAAATACAAACATTGGATTAATCATGGAGAGTCGTATACTTCTGTGCATGGTAACCGAGAAAATGAAGCCTTAGTGAATGAAAACATTAGGGATGATATGGTGGGAATGATACACGATGTTACTGGTATTTCAGTTCCTAGTACAAGTGTTGTAGGTGATGAACCACAGGCACCAACTAATCCCAATGTAGCAGAACCACTTGCAACTGATCCGCAGTTAGGTCCAGATGTAGAGACTGAGAATTACTTCAAACTTTTAGAGGATGCTCAGAGTGAATTGTATCCGGGTTGTCAGAAGTTCACATCTTTGTCGTTCATTGTTCGACTTTTACATATGAAGGTGCTAAATCAGTGGAGTGACACTTCTGTTACCATGTTGCTTGAGTTGTTGAATGAAGCTTTCCCTAAGGGTGTGAAACTTCCTGATTCTTACTATAAAGCTCAAAAGATCACTACAGATTTGGGCTTCACATATGAAACGTGGGATGTATGCCCCAATAGTTGTATGTTGTTCCGAAATGAATACATCAATCTTGATGAATGTGTCATATGCAAAAGTTCTAGGTGGAAAAAAAATGGAACTGATAGTTCAAATGTTCCTCGTGGAGGCAGTAAACAGATACCCTCTAAACAAATGAGGTATTTCCCTTTGAAGCAAAGATTGCAGAGGTTGTATATGTCATCGAAAACGGCCAAGCTCATGAAATGGCATGCAGAGGAACGGCAAGATGATGGTGTCTTAAGACATCCTGCTGACTCCCTTGCATGGAAAGATTTTGACCGTCGAAATACTGACTTTGCTGATGATTGTCGAAGTGTAAGGCTTGGGTTAGCATCTGATGGTTTTAACCCATTCAGATCGATGAACATAGTTCATAGCACCTGGCCTGTTGTTCTCATTCCATACAACTTACCGCCATGGATGTGCATGAAACAACCATTTTTGATTTTGTCTACACTTATCGATGGCCCAAAAGGACCTGGTGACAAAATTGATGTGTATATGCAACCGTTGATTGAGGAGTTGAAGGAACTATGGACTGATGGTGTCTCTACATTCGATGCATCAACAAATCAAATGTTTCAAATGCATGCAGCTTTGTTATGGACAATTAGTGATTTTCCAGCATATGCGAACTTGTCAGGATGGAGCACGAAAGGAGAATATGCATGTCCATGTTGCAATAAGGAAACTAGATCGTGTTGGTTGAAACATGGTAGGAAACATTCATATTTAGGTCATCGCAGATTCCTATCTAATGGTCATAAATTTCGAAAGGATAAAGTATCATTTGATGGTACTCGGGAATTGAGTCTCAAACCGAGATTGTTATCTGGATCAGAGATTTTGCTACAAGTGGAATCTGAGGGTATCTTAACCCAATACAGGCTGGATGACCTTAAAGAGAGGCATAGGAAACAAGTGGAACGGGAGAAAGCTGGACCTCGCACTCATAGTTGGAAAAAGAAGAGTATATTTTTTGAATTGCCATATTGGGAGCACAATCTAATAAGACATAACCTTGATGTGATGCATATAGAGAAGAATGTGTGTGACAATGTATTGTGGACAATACTGGGGGTTGTAGGAAAATCCAAGGATAATGTCAATACTCGGCGCAATCTGCAAGAAATGAATATTAGAAAACTCCTACACTTGCAGCCAAGAAGGTCAAATAAAGCTTGTTTGCCACCAGCACAATTCACAATGACCAAGGTTGAAAAATATTTGTTCTTACAAATGCTTAAGGAAGTTAGAGTTCCTGACAGGTATTCATCTAATATCTCTCGTCGTGTACGGTTACAGGATTGAAGCATTTTGGGTCTAAAGAGCCACGATAGTCATATTCTGATGCAACAACTTATTCCTTTGGGTGTACGAGGATTGTTGCCTAAGAATGTTGTTCAAGCCTTGATTGAATTAAGTAATTTCTTCAGACAATTGTGTTCCAAAGTAAGTCGTCAAACAGATGTAGCAAATATCCAAGGTCGTATAGCACTAACACTTTGTCATTTGGAGAAAATATTTCCACCAGCTTTTTTTGATATAATGGAGCATCTGCCTATACACCTAGCTGATGAAGCATTGGTGGCTGGAGCGATTCAATTTCGATGGATGTATCCAATCGAGAGATATCTTCTTACTTTAAAGCAATATGTACGTAATCGGGCTCATCCAGAAGGTTCAATGGCTAAAGGTTATCTCATGGAAGAATGCATGAATTTTTGCTCTCAATATCTGAATGATGTGGAAACTAAATTGAATCGGCCTGTAAGGAACTACAATGGTGCAGCTAATATGGGTCGTGCTGTTGGTGAAACCACAACTTTCAACCTTGGTCATACTTCTTATGTACAGTGTCATCGATATATCTTGTTCAATACGAAAGCAGTTGAACCATTCCTAAAGTAGGTACCCCTCTTACTTAATATTTGACAAGTTTTTTTTTTTGTTTTTTATTACATTTCAAATATTAATTTGTAATTGATAATTTTTCAATGTATATAGGAAACACCTTGAAGAACTTAAGATGAAAATGCCTCGTGCTGATGATCATCAACTTCGAAATGAACATTTCAAAACTTTTCACACTTGGTTTAAAGAACATGTATGTATGGACAAATCTAGCTATAGGTTACAACTTAGGTCGATTTGCGTTTTGAATTTGCTTTCATGTTTTAAATAGGTTCACACTTTGCGAAGGACTGATAATGCCATATTTTCCGAAGAGATTCATACATTGGCAAATGGTCCTCATACTGGAGCAAGAAGGTTCACCGGTTACATAACTAATGGGTTCCGTTTTCGGGTCAAGTCTATGGATGACCGTCGAGCCAGTCAAAATTCTGGTGTAGCTTTGAAAGCAGATACTATTAGTTATGCAAGCCGGAAGGACAAAAATCCTCGTGTGGGGGCTGTGTACTATTATGGACAAGTGACAGATATCATTGAAATCCGGTACACCAATGCAATGAAGTATGTATTGTTCAAGTGTGACTGGATAGACAATGTTCGGGGTAAGAAAGAAGACAATTTCAAGTTCACGTTGATTAACTTCAACCATTTGTTGTATCGAGATGATCAAATCGCAAACGAACCTTTCATCTTGGTATGTTGCAGACCCTATAGAATCAGATTGGCAAGTGGTTGTGAAGATGTCTCAAAGGGGTTTATTTGATATGTATTCTACTGATCCAGAAATTGAGCCATATATGAGTCAACAATTAGAAGAAAATATAATGGTCCGTGATGAAGAAGTTGGCTGGGTAAGGGAAGTCGTAGAAGGAGAAACTGTTGATGTTGAAATGAGAGAGAATTAAGATATTTTGTAATAATTTTTGGATTCTGTAATGGCACAGTAAATTTTCATGCTTTAATGACTTGCATATTTGGGCATGTTACTTTATTTAACAAGTTTAGGTGCTTCCAATTTCTTGAAAATGTTTGTTTTGTATTTACATTATTAACTCCAAAATATTCTCTATATTTTCAATTATATTTGTTACAGCTTGTTATGGCACGGAAGAGGAAGCTTAATAAGCCCTCTCGCACTATGGCTGATGTTTTGCGTATGCAGACACAATCACCACCACCATCACAGCCATCGATACAGCCACCACCACCATCACAGCCACCACCACCATTACAGCCACCGATACAGCCACCACCACCATCACAGCCACCGATACAGCCACCACCACCATCACAGCCACCGATACAACCACCACCATCATCACAATTGTCTCGACCAACGTTGTCTTCACAGGCCACCACAGGTATACAAATTTGTTATGTACTTAAATTATATTAATTAAATTATTTCATTTTCACTATACATAAGCTTTATAATTTCATATGCTAGGACCGACGACTTCTTCATATCCCACCTCAGGTACACGAAAGAGGAAGCTTAATAATTCCTCTCGCACTATGGCTGATGTTTTGCGTATGCAGACACAATCACCACCACCATCACAGCCATCGATACAGCCACCACCACCATCACAGCCACCGATACAGCCACCACCACCATCACAGCCACCGATACAACCACCACCATCATCACAATTGTCTCGACCAACGTTGTCTTCACAGGCCACCACAGGTATACAAATTTGTTATGTACTTAAATTATATTAATTAAATTATTTCATTTTCACTATACATAAACTTTCTAATTTCATATGCTAGGACCGACGACTTCTTCATATCCCATCTCAGGTACAGGTTTGTTTTCATGTATTTAATTTATGATTTTATTTATATGTTGTTTATTATATTCTGATATAATTTGTTTATTCTTATAATGTGTTCCAAATCCAGCGACTGATTCACAAGCCAACTCAGGTATAACAAATGGCTATGTATCTAATTACGTTAATTTAACTACAAGTTATTTATTATAAATTTTTGTAATATGTGTTTTTTTTTCCATTACTCCTCACATGCCCTACAGGTTCTTTATCTTCCCCCCGAGGTCGAGGATTTGCGAAAGGCATTAAAGATTGGGGTACGGGCAAGAAGTTGGCCATTGATTTCGACGCCGACTTCAATCCTACTGGAGATAATGAGTCTAAGTTAACTAGCCAACTTGGGTTCATGGTACGTAATGGGAACATTGTTTCTCTTACGTACGTTGATTGGACCGAAGTGCCTATTGATGTTCTTGAGTCAATATGGGCGGATGTTAAGGTAAAAGCATATTTACTAAATTGTTCAATTATATTATTAATTGAACTAATGATTTAAATTGTACTGTAGGATAATTTACAAATTTGTCCGGAGGGGTACAAACCACGTTGCTTGAAAAAGTGCAATGAGTTGTGGAAGGATCACAAAAGCAAGGTCAAGAATAAGTATTTTAAGCCTAACAAGGATCATACTAATATCAAAGACATGGTGCCTCCGCAAATTGTTCCAGAACAGTGGTATGATCTTGTTGATTATTGGAAGACTAAGAAAGTAGAGGTATATAAAATAAGTTAATTACAAAGCACGTATCTTTAGAAAAATTATTAACTTTGTATACTTGCGACTTACATTTATGCAAACTTTATAGGACATTGCAGTCCACAATGCTGGAAGTCGTTCCTTTCATTATATTAATCATACGACAGGGCGTACTTCATTCACTCAGATTCGAAGGAAGGTATATATTATTTAGGTAGATATCAATATGAATGTAAATTACTGCGATAATAATTAATTTTTGAATTTTCAGATGGTTGCTGAAGGGTTGCCCACGGATAAAATGAGTGTTTGGAAATATACACGCAATCAAACTGACCCTGATGTTAGGCAAACCATGGTATTTTCAAATCCCTAAATTCTGTATTTATATTTGATTTTGTTTGAACTACTTAATTATATGTACTTGTTATTTTAATTTATAGGATGAGTTTGAGCGCCAATTGTCCATGTTGCCTGAAGATTACCGCACTACTGAAGATGCTCGAGACAGTGTTTTCCACGACGTGGTCGGTGAAGATGGGCATGGATATTGTCGTACTTATGGCAAGGATGTGCCTTGGAGCATGGTGTATGGAGATAAATCTAAGTCATCACAGTCAGGATCTCAGTCATCGATTGTTGCCGAGATCACAAAGCAGGTTCGTACGGAGTTGAGACAAGAGCTGAGAGATGAGATTAGAGAGGAATTGAGGGAGGAGATGCGAACAGAGCTTTCGACACAGATACAAGAAATGAAAGCTGAAATGTTGGCTATTGTGTCCCACGAAGGGAGTACAAATCACAACAAACAGGTTCGGTATAAATAAATGTTTTATAAATATCTAATTATAGCACAATTGTATCATTGAATATAAATACGATTAACAAAGAATACCATGAATATCATAGGTACCGGATGCATTGAGTGGACACCGTGAACCTACGGATTATGACGCCGATGAGAACCCACATACACCACCACCAAATGATGAGGTAAACTTTCAAACAATTTGTTTTCTACTCAAACAAACCGAGCGTCAGTGTCTGGTTCCTTTGTTGACTTTTTATGACTGCAGTATAGTTGGTACTGATCTTATTTCCTATCGAAAAAGTGAAACATAAACATGATTCATTGGAAGATACATGATTTGAAATGCATGTATCTACACATATACTCTCAAGATATCAATCTGTCTAGCATGAAAATTCTATATTGGTATAAATTTTTTGGACTTTTACTGTTAAACTGCAAGTTAAAAGCAAAGGAGCTCCTGGCCTTCAAAACCTAAAATGGCCTTCTGAGTAAAGCCATGTTCAACCTTTGGGTTAAATGAAACCATTGGTTTCTAAATTTCTAATCATTACCATCGATTCTACATGGCCTTTTGAGTAAAGCCATGTTCAACCTTTGGGTTAAAGGAAACTATTGGTTTCTTAATTTCTAATCATTACCATCGATTCTACTACAGCCAGTTTCACTTTTATTATTATTCCTTCATTCTCGGAATAGCCAAAATGACAAAAATATTCAGGAATTAAAAGTTCTTGTCATAGTTTGTGACTTTGAAACCAATAAGTTCAGTCCTTCTAGCAGCGGTACACATGTGAAGAAACTGTGGAAAACAAAATAAGTGCATACCAAATGATAGAATATGAATGGAGAAAAGATTTAAAAAATAAAAAATAAAAAAAATACTTGGCCTGCACCAACCCAAACTTCTGGTGAGTTCAAAACCATAAATGAGACTCTAAATGAAGAGATAACAATTAAAACGAGCTGACACGAGATAAAAACCCATTCAGACAGCACTAACGTAACAAACTGACCCTGATAAACATGAAACTATACTAATAATTAAAGGCGTTTATATTTAACAAATCAATGAATCTCAAGGAAAATATAAGATTGTGACCTTTTGATCAGCACTTTTGAAAGAGCCCATTATACACAAAACTGCTATTTGGGTTCTCAGGATTAGAGCAATGTATAAAATCCATAGAAGAAGTAATTAATTTCTTCATTATAAGAGAACTTTAACCAAAATTTTATTAAATGACTACACTTAACCAACCTATAAACAACGCAGCCACCTATTTCAATTTTTGGGGCTTTAACAACTCGTGTGAACCGAATTATAATATCTTCTCGTATTTGAGGACTCTCCAGCAAAGTTTCGCCTAAAACCAAATTTATCTCTACAATATGGGCAGTGCCAGTCACCTTTAGGTGCTCACTGTAAATCCAAACAAACTGAAAGAAGCCACAAGAGAGAGTGGGAAAAGGGAAGAGTAAAAAATAATTGATAAGTATTTATATAACCTTGCACCTTGGCTTCTATTGTTGATTGTAGTAGATCAACTGGACTACAAAATTGTTTACTCAGCCAATTTAGATATTTCAATTTGTTGTTGTAATTGCATAATTGCAGAATGCAGGAAAATGATGATTGATGCTTAATTTGTTGGGTAGAGTGTCTAAATATATTGTAACTGACACAATTTTATCACATTGATGTGAGATGACTTGGTCTGCTTTGGTGCAGAGCATAATGTTTGGCTAGCAAACAAGCATGTGAAGAAAATGAGAAGTGAGCATAGGTTAGGTTATGAAGCATTAGATAGTAAGGTAGTTGTAGTCAGTGCTGTTCGTAGCTAAGTGCATACTTGGTTTTAAGTATACTAGCTATGGGAGCACACTTGGTTGGTTTTGATTGAGAAGTGAGCATAGGTTAGGTTATGAAGCTATAGAAGATGTAGAAATGCTGAAGAGGGTAATTTGTAGGCACAACATACTAATGAAAACTTGACACGCACAACATACTAGGCACACATGACTTGTAGGAGAAGACGGAACTCAAAACCGATTCCCGGTTTTCAATTTATAGCCTAATTTCCGTTAATGAAAACTTATTACTTAATGACTCTTTTTCAAACCGGTTGACACACTAAAATGCACAAACGGGTTCGGATGTCAACGAAACTTGACACGCACAACATACTAGGCACACATGACTTATAGGAGAAGACAGAACTCAAAACCGATTCCCGGTTTTCAATCTAGAGCCTAATTTCCGTTAATGAAAACTTATTACTTAATGACTCTTTTTCAAACCGGTTGACACACTAAAATGCACAAACGGGTTCGGATGTCAACGAAACTTGACACGCACAACATACTAGGCACACATGACTTATAGGAGAAGACGGAACTCAAAACCGATTCCCGGTTTTCAATCTAGAGCTTAATTTCCGTTAATGAAAACTTATTACTTAATGACTCTTTTTCAAACCGGTTGACACACTAAAATGCTCAAACGGGTTCGGATGTCAACAAACTTGACACGCACAACATACTAGGCACACATGACTTGTAGGAGAAGACGGAACTCAAAACCGATTCCCGGTTTTCAATCTAGAGCTTAATTTCCGTTAATGAAAACTTATTACTTAATGACTCTTTTTCAAACCGGTTGACACACTAAAATGCTCAAACGGGTTCGGATGTCAACGAAACTTGACACGCACAACATACTAGGCACACATGACTTGTAGGATAAGACGGAACTCGAAACCGATTCCCGGTTTTCAATCTACAGCCTAATTTCCGTTAATGAAAACTTGTTAGTTAATAACTCTTTTTCAAACCGGTTGACACACTAAAATGCTCAAACGGGTTCGGATGTTAACGAAACTTGACACGCACAACATACTAGGCACACATGACTTGTACGATAAGACGGAACTCGAAACCGATTCCCGGTTTTCAATCTAGAGCCTAATTTCCGTTAATGAAAACTTGTTACTTAATAACTCTTTTTCAAACCGGTTGACACACTAAAATGCTCAAACGGGTTCGGATGTCAACGAAACTTGACACGCACAACATACTAGGCACACATGAGTTGTAGGATAAGACGGAACTCGAAATCGATTCCTGGTTTTGAATCTAGAACCTAATTTCCGTTTATGAAAACTTGTTACTTATTAACTCTAAACCGGTTGACACACGAAAATGCTCAAACGGGTTCGGATGTCAACGAAACTTCACACGCACAACATACTAGCCACACATGACTTGTAGGATAAGACGGAACTCGAAATCGATTTCCGGTTTTGAATCTAAAGCCTAATTTCCGTTAATGAAAATTTGTTACTTAATAGCTCTAAACCGCTTGACATACTAAATGCTCAAACGGGTTCGGATGTTAACGAAACTTGACACGCGCAACATACTTGGCATACATGACTTGTAGGAGAAGACGGAACTCTATCAATACTTCTTCTTTACAAACTCTTTCAGCTATATATTTGATTATTGTTATAGATTATAACTCATTGTGTACAATCATTGCCTATTTTTAATAGTATTATCATTATTGTAGGATGTAATTAAAGTTTCTTTGGAGAGTTCTGTAATAGCAAGAATCCAATTGGCGGAGGGACTTCTTATTAGTGTTGATCCGTTGTGTGAAATTGATGGAATTCCAATTGGACCTGGATTTTGCAAAGTTTTTGTTTTAAAAGCGAACAAGCCGAACGCTGTTTTGGAAACAACTTCCCGATGTCTAAGAACAGTTGGAGAAGCTGTGGGAAGATACATTGTGTGGCGCTCAATTCATGTATATGTTACAATCTTATTTATTTATTTATCGAAATAAATATCAAATGTTTTACATTTTCTGTAAACTTGAAATTAATTATATTGTAAATGATTTTTTTTTTTTGGATTTTTTTTTTGCAGGTGCAACCCTTTTGAGTACGTGATGATATCTTCGCATATCGATATTAGAGTTTACAATCTTATTTATTTATTTATTTTTTGAAAAAAATATCAAATGTTTTACATTTTCTGTAAGCTTGAAACTAATTATGTTGTAAATGATGATTTTTTTTTTTAATTTTTTGTTTCTTTTTGCAGATGCAAACCTTTTGAGTACGTGATATCTTCGCATATCGATATGGGAGCTTACTATTGATATCAAACAAGCTACATTATATCTGTTTTTATTTTTATTTTTTTTTATTTCTATTGTCGATACTAAAAATTTGAGTTCTTGAATTTCAAAAATTATTAGTATTGTTAGAAGTTATTTTATATATTTTTGTAAATAATATTTGATTGACAATTGTTACAAGGTACATATATTATTCTTGGTATATATGATTTTTTGAATGTGAATTTGGATGTGGATGTGGATGTGGATGTTGATGTATTTTTAAAAATATTAATAATTTGTACAGGAAATATTTAATAAAATATGATTTTATAAAAAAAAACATTTGTTGCGACAATAATAAACCGTCGCTAATGTAATTCTCATTTTCTTATATTTTATTAGCGACGGGTTAACCTGTCGCATATACATAATAGTTCCAATCTTTTGCGACGGTTTCAACTGTCACAAATAAATCTTTTGCGACGGTTTAAACTGTTGCCAATATGGTATTAAGTTAATACTACTTTTTTGGCGACGGTTTAGACCGTCGCTAATAACACCTTTTGCGACGGCAAATACCATCGCAAAAAAAGGTTTTTTGCGACGACAATCAATATCGTCACTAAAAATGTCATTTTTTCTCCTTTTTTTGTGTCGGGCGAAACCGTCGCAAAAACTGTTGATTATCCGTCGTAACAAGAATGCGACGGTTTGTAACCGTCGCAAATACTTTTTGTCACGCCCCTTTCCGCCACCCCCCATTTTCCGTCGCTGCTCCGTCGCAAAAAGTCTTTTGCGACGATATATGGACCTTTTGCGACGTTTGAGACCGTCACAAAAAGTCAAGTTTTTAGTAGTGCATGAAATGTTTTGTTCCAATTCAGGCGGCCCAGTCTATACTTGTTTGCTGCGAGCATCACATAGTAACCTAGGCTAATAACCGGGATAAGAACTCACAATGTTTTCAAAATAAGATATCATGGTTAGTAGAGGCCGGTTTTTGACCGGGCGAGCGGGGGTGCTCACGAAGTGACCTTCCCCAATCGTACCCAAGTTCCCGAGCCGAGGCAACTTTGGTGATGACGGACACGTGGCCTTTGGCACCGAGTCAGGGTTTCCTAAATTTCCCAAAAATAAAATATTTAGGTGGCGACTCTATATCTGGCAAAGCAGTCCATGTTTGGCACTTCTTTCAAAAAAATCTGTTTTCCAAAATGATTTGCTGGATTTGGACTCTTTGGTTCAAGATTAAGAACCGTGACACAAATCGAGTCCGAGCTGTAGCGAGGTCCCCCGCGGGCTTGTTACAGTTTCTGGCGACTCTGCTGGGGAGTTAGAGAACTTGACTCGAACTCATGATATCTCGTTTTGACTACACTTGTGTGTTTCTTTGCATTGCATTTGCATTGGTGCGCCTAGGACATCGTGTTTGCCATATGCCATTCCCGAACGATTTGCCGGAGGCTTGTCTTGTCAAGGCATGTCTATAAGGCTGATCGGCTCTGGGCTCTGACAGCATGGGAACACAAACCCCGGTTTTACTGGGGCACCCTTTTTGACCATTCGACCTAGTGCATATTCGGATCCATAGTGACCATTCCAAACTAGGACAGGTTGCTTACCCGTTTATAGGTTGTTTGAAACCGCTGTGTGCGTAGTAACACCCTAGCTCCTGACAAAATAGGACAGGGAAACCCTACCCCAACATAGGGGTGTTTTGGCTCTCACTTATCTGCTATGTGCTTGTTAGAGTGTGTCTCTACAGGGAATGCATGTATCAGTTTATGAGTTTGGGTATCGGGCCTACGGGCACCAGTATCGGTATTTTAGGAATCAGTTATCTGCGGGTATCAGATTCAGTTTTGAGGCAGAATTTCGGGCAGAATTTTGTAGGGGCATAGTCACTCAGCTTTGCTCATATTGGTTATCGTGAAATCAGGCTGAGATGCTGCATGTTTTCCCTTTTGCTAGGTAGTCCTAGAACCATAGCTTCAGAAGGCTCCGAAATCCCCCGGGTACATTGGACTAGTGCTGATAGACTTTGTTAGGTCAGAGATTCAATTCAAGGGAAACCAGTGTTCTTTCGTTGAGGCAAGGCCAAGAAAGGCCAGTCAGGGCTCATCGGTTCATCTGATCCGTCAGTCGCCAGTCACATCACCTTTGTCCAGACTCAGCAGACCGTGATGGCACAGGGTTCGGAAGAATTTGTGGCCGTGATAACAGTGCCAAATCAGGGAACTGCCATGCAGGTTGAGACCAGTATTGAAACGCAGCGCCCATCTGGGGCGTCTGCCTCACATCCAGCTTTGGGACCCCAACCGAACTTTGACCCACTTCCGCCAGCTGAAGATTTGCAGGGTCCAGATCCTCGAGAAAGGTTGGCTCAAGCCCGAGTTTTCAGACCCCTGGTGCAGCCTAATGAGAGGCTTTATCCCCTTGATGCTAATGACCTCGATCTGACCGCAGTGAAGATTGCGAACCTCGAGAAGCAATTCAAAAAGGCACAGGGCCTTAACTCCATTCCCGACATTGAGGATGGATACACCGAGATTGCCGTACGGCTCCCAGACAGATTCAAAATGCCATATATTGACCGTTTCGACGGGTCTGGGGATCCAATGGTACATATCCGACTTTTCTTGGATGTCCTGAAGCCGATGGGTTTGACTAAGCCACAGAAACTCTCTCTGTATGGAAGAACCCTGTCGGGTGTAGCAGCCACTTGGTATGCCAAATTGGAGGATATAGTGAAGCAAAACTGGGAAGAATTGGCTAAGGCCTTTGTCGATCAGTATTCCTACAATACCCAAGTTGAAATGACCATCCAAGAGCTTGAAGCAACCCGCCAAAACCCAAAAGAGGCTTTTGTGAAATTTGTTGCGAGGTGGAGAGCAAAGGCAGCACAGATGACAGATCGCCGCCCTTCTGAGAGGGATCAAGTGCAGATGATGGTACGAAACCTCGAACATGATATGTTGCAAAAGTTGATAGTGGCTCCGCTATTCACTTTCAAAAGTTTGCATGAACTGGGGGTTCAGGTCGAGAATGCGTTCAACAGTGGGATCATTCCTAGAACAGGGGAAACGACAAGGAGGGTGGTTTCAAGGAGTACTAATGCCGGAAGTAGCACTATCCCCGAACCCACTGAAATCAATACAGTCACCACAGCCGACCCTTTTGCCAAACCAAGCCTACAAACAGCCGGCCCAGCTCGAGCTCAGGGTAGAACTTTCACCCCCCTCTATATGAGCCTGACTAGCGCACTAAAAGTCCTGATGGAAAGAGGGCATCTCAAACCCCTCGATCCTCAACCTCTTCCCGACCCACTCCCAGCCAGACATAACCCCGCCAAGTACTGTATGTACCATCAGCAGCGCGGTCATGGCACCGACCGTTGCTACCGCCTTCGTCACGAGGTCCAAAATCTCATCGACAATCGGACGATAGCTCCACCTTCAGACCCCAATGACCAAACATCTCCTGCCTACCTCAATCTCATCCATATACTGCCATCCACCTATGACCCCAGTATATACATCACCCCGGCCCATCTGCCCAAACCTGAGGTGTTTATCCCAGAAAGTATGGACTTATGTATGATGGGTGCACCTGAACCTCAATCATCTCAAACCCGTGAACCCACTACTTCTGAGCTGAAGAGAATGATCGAAGATCTTCAGAGAACTATGACAGATCTGGCCTCCGGGACATTGGCTCCATCACCGACCACACCACATACTGGGAATTTCATGTCAAAAGGCCCCCTAGTCTTGGGACAGGCTGCATTTGAGGAAGGCCAATCCCTTGGCAAAGTGGAGGCGAGTGAAAAGAAAAAGGTAGGGGCGGGCATGGATCCCCATGAACATCTTCTGTTTGCTGTTGAGGCTTTGAAAGCCGAGGGACTGAACAAAGAGCAAGTCCTCGCAGTTGTTGCAAAAACTGTAGATGACACTTTCGCCACTCAAGTTAGGGGCAGTTTGAATCAAATGGCAAGTCGGGAGAAGGGCCATCATACCAGAGACGATCCTGCTAGCTCTAATCCTCCACTCAGAAGAGATCAGCAAACTAGGCCAGCACCTGCCAATCCCTTTGCTGGTGCGCCTAGCAAAAATCCACAAACCTTGAAGTACCAACCCCGAGGTCGGAGGGTCTTCCATGCCCTCCACATGCCTTTGTCCAAAGCTTTCCAAATCCTTGTTGGACAAGGCCATCTCAAACCCCTTGAGCCTCGGCCTCTCTCGAACCCTCTTCCGGCTACGCATGATGCTACCCAGTACTGCGCATACCATCAGCAAACTGGCCATACTACCGACGACTGCTTCCGTCTTCGCCATGAAGTACATGATCTATTTGACAACGGGGTCATCCTCCCGCCGAGCTTAGTAAAGTCTATCGGCACTGGGTTAGTGAACTTGGGGGATAATGTTATGTGAATGGGGGATGAACCACCTGCGGACGGCGCTCGATTAACTCCAGACGTGGGAATGGCACGCACTGTTCTGAGCAACGTGCAAATACCATTTTTTTGTGCTTTCTGACTTGGGTATTGGGTTAGTTTTGTTGGTTAGTTTTGAGTCTGTCCTTTTGTTTTGAGTCAGTCTCTTTTGTTTTGGGTCTGCCTTGTTGTATCGAGTCAATCCTGTTGTATAGGAGTCGGGTGATTCCGGGGGTGTTACCTCGGGTGCCACCATTTTGTTTTGTGTTTGTCTTTCCATTTTGTTTTGAGTCTGTTTCTGCCGGGGAGCCAGTTGTGCCAGCAGATTTTGAATGAAACAGCAGTAATTTTCACGCTCTCGCATTTGCTTCTACCTTGTGCCAGTTATGCCGGAAGTTCTGAATGAGATGGCAGTATTTGACTAAGAACTCTGTCTTTTCTGTGCCTTGAAATCATTGTAATGACCTGAGTTTTTCAAAACTTTTTGAACACTGCGGTGAAAACAAAGAGGAAGGAATTCCTCGGGATTTGCAAAACTTTGATCAATTGAGAGAAAGAGAGGCGTGCTAAGCCCTTAATGAATGAAATCATGCTTGTTAGCGTCAGTACTGAGAAGGACCCTGGCTTGATCCAGACTAGTTTCACACTATCTTCAGCACGAGTGATTTGTCACTTTCTTAAAAATTTTCAAAAACAAAATGTTTTGCGCGGTCCTGCGAAGACCTGTGTGGAATCGCTCTTGAGATTGTGCAGCCTAGGATCGCTCTCAGCCTCGAGACTCAACCCCTTTGCTTCCAAACCTTGAACTTGAATTCAGAAGGTTCAACGGTCAACTACGACATGAGGCCTGTGTGGCCAGATTTGAAGCAGCCCTCGAACAAGAGGCCAGGAAAGTCGGATCAAGAAGTTCAGAAGATCAGAAGAAGCTTGCAAGGCTAGAACAGAAGTACCCTTCGAACTAGGGGCAAAGATATCAGACATGCTCGAAGAGCTGAAGATGAGTCCTCTTGCAAATCAACAGCCACTCTCCTGGATACGGATGGCTTCGAAACCCTACAACCATTTGGCATGGACTAAGCTACACTTTTACCCTTGAGAGGCTCGTTGGGCCGAAAACCCGAAAGGGCGACCCAGGCAAAAGTTAGGGCAAGAAAAGAAAAGAAAAAAGAAGAAGAAGAAAAAATGCAAAAAAAAAAAAGAAAAGAAAAGAAAAGAAAAGAATATTACAAAAAAAAAAAGAAGAAAAGAATTGAAAAAAGAAAGAAAGAAGAACAAAGCTCGCAAGGTCGAAAACCCGCGATGGGCGCCTTGGCAAAAGTTAGAGCCTGAAAAGGAGAGGTTAATACCCGAGTGTACCTTAACCCCGAACTACGTAAGGCTTGATTCCCATCTTTGGGATACGTAGGCAACTTCATCCTGAAGTCCAGCCATAAAACACTTCAATTTGATTGTGTCCATGCGATGGTTCTAGTCATCTTTGTCTTCTCTGTATCTGAGGATTTGGTTGTGTTCGCTACTCTGAGGGCTGACTACAATGCGCTGCAGTACCATTCAAACAAGAGGCAACTTTCCGTTGCCATTCAAATGCGCCGCGGTGCCGTTCAAACAAGGGGCAACTTTCCGTTGCCATGCAGTTCTCTTCAAGCACGAGGCAGTTTTCCTTTGGATCCGAGGTTGTGCATCTCAGGAGTAGGTTTCACGCTCGTTGAGCAAGTGGCCGTTTGCAAAAATAGTTTTTGAGAATTTTTACTGAGGTTGACTAATTTTCTCGAAAATTGTTCCATCTTTTCAAAAAAAAAAAAAAAAACTGGACCATTTCTTGGACCCGAAAAAGGAAAATTTTCAGTGCTCATAGCCTGACTTGCATGATTTCAAATCAGAAAACTGAACAAGCATGTTAATCTAACTCTCATTTTGGTCAAAATTGCTTTAATAGAAAGCCAAAAATAAAAATGGTCGAAATGATGAACTAGGGGCACAGTTGAGTCAGGTGTTCTGTCTTTTCCCCATTGTCAACATACTTGCCAGAAAGGGCACCATACTTGCCAAGAAGGGCACTCTACCTGCCGAAAAAGGGCACCACTGAAGCTAGCCACAAAGGGCTGAAAGCTCCCTCATCCTCCGAGCAACGAGGTATCAAGCCAAGTGCGAAGCACGAACTGGAATGGATTGGGATATTCCACTCCCTCATCTAGATGGATCTGATCATGTCCAAACTCCCCAGCAGAGCATCGTCAACTGATGCCAACTGCAAATTTGCTACACACCCAGTTGTAGCGCAACCCCTCTATGGGAGGAATCCACTAGCTGTGAATGGAAGAATGAGAATCCGGTAGAATACCAGGGGCAAGAGCCCACAACTTCATGCTTATCCATCAACCACCCAGGGGAGGGATTGAAAAATGAGAGATTGAAGAATAGAGAGATGTGCGATGAGAGAAAAAGTGAAAAAAGGGCTTTTTCAGAAAAACAGAGCTTGAGGGCCGAGTGATGTGAGAATCACAAATGAGAAAGGGTGGGAAACACTACCCGGTGAAACAGGTTCCCTGTGCACGTCTGAGTGTCGTGTCTTTTTGTTTTATCTCGATTCTTGTTTTGAGTCGTTTCGAGTGTTACTCAATGTGTCTAGGTTGTGTGCCTTTTATTTCCTTGTTGAGTCGTTTTGCTGTGTTCAGTCGTAGACTCAATACCTGGTCGGAAACTCATCTCTCGATTTCAAAAATAAAATCGTTTTGTGCTCAAAGTGCTATGCCATTCTTCACGTTTGTGCAAAACAAGATTCGTTCTTTTATAAAACCGCAGGGTTCAACCCAGGTCATGTCAGAATAGTAAAGCAAGAACCTATCTGAAGCTATTTAGGCTCCGGATTGCAAAGCAAAAGAAAAGAGGGAAAATTTGGAGCATCTTAGCATGTTTCAACTTTAGCAAAATCCGAGACTGCATTCCAGGTGCACCTTCTCAGGCCTCGCCATTTCTCTGGAGTATGAGTGTGTCTCGACCCCAAGTGTAAGCCTGCTTCAAGTCAGAATGGCAGTCCAAGCAGCACCCGAGGGTTTCACATGCAGATGTTATCTCTCGCCAATATGAACAGGGTATGCCCTTTTTGAGCTGAGTGTGTTGCGAAGTCCTCTAAGAAGCAAATCAGGGGCACCAGAGTATATATTTGATGATCCTCTATTGCATAGAATGTGAACTTACATATACACTGCTGTTGCATACGTGCCGCGCATCGTTATGATTCATGCATAGAATATGCCTGCTTTCAATATTGCATAGAATGTGCTTCCATACTTGCATAGAAAATGCTTGTATCTATTGCATAGAAAATGCCCTCATACTTGCATAGAAGATGCATTGTATCGCGCTGTTTAGTGCATTTCAAATCACTCGCGCTGTTTAGCGTATCGCACTGTCTTGTGCATTTCAAATCACTCGCGCTGTTTAGTGTATCGCACTGTCTTGTGCATTTCAAATCACTCGCGCTGTTTAGCGTATCGCACTGTCTTGTGCATTTCAAATCACTCGCGCTGTTTAGCGTATCGCGCTATTTAGTGCATTTCAAATCACTCGCGCTGTTCAGCGTAACGCACTATCTTGTGCATTTCAAAATCAATCGCGCTATTTTGCGCACCTCAATCGCACTGTTCTGTGCAGTTTATCATTCGCGCTATGTTGCGCATCGCACTATTCTGTGCAGTTTATCATTCGCGCTATTTTACGCATCGCACTGTTCTGTGCAGTTTTTCATTCGCGCTATTTTGCGCACCTCAATCGCACTGTTCTGTGCAGTTTTTCATTCGCGCTATTTTGCGCACCTCAATCGCACTGTCCTGTGCTTTGCATATCACATCGCACTATCTTGTGCATTTCAAATCAACCGCGATGTTTAGCGTATCGCACTATTCTGTGCATTGTATCATTCGCGCTATCTTGCGCGTCCCACCTGCACTTGTTAGTGCATCACATTTCACTCGCGCTATTTTGCGCGTCGCACTATTTTGTGCACATTACTTGCATTGTGCATGCATTTTATCGTGCTATCTTGCGCATCTCACCTGCACTTGTTAGTGCGTCGCATCGCGCTATCTCGCGCACCTTACCTGTATCACACTGCTTTATGCATTCACCCGTCGGCACCGCGTGTGTCAAACTTTCGGAATCACATTGAATATATGTTGTTAGCATATGGTGCTTGTTGAATTTCTCTCTTTTGCAGGCACGATATTGTATGTACGGTTCATTTGAGGCTGGTGCGACCAGAGGAATCGCGCAGGTATCGTATCTTCTCCGTGTGAGACGCGACGAGAATTGAATAATTCTCCGCATTCCTAACTGCATGAAATGTAGTTGTTGCTTTGCATTCTTGCTTAAAACTGTTGCACTTATTTGCGAATACTTGCTTCATTACAGCTTGCTGCACTTGCATGATCATTAAGTTACATCTGGCTCCGTGCATATCGCTTTGCATTTTGCCCCCTTTGCCTGCGGGCACGCCTGCGGGCATATCTCTGTTCATCTTGTATGATTGTCTAAGTCTTCGGCCTTGTCAAAAATGGGTCGTCTCTAGGCTTTGACATTCACTCCCGTCACTTGTGACTTCCGAGTTCTGTCAAAGAGGTGCAACTGTAGACACCCCATTTTTGACCGACCTTAAGACTCAGACGTCACCGATTGAGCGCTCGGTGATGTTGCATATTGTGCTCGTTCAGAAGTCTCAGAGTCGCGGCCGTGAGCCCTGCTTCCGGACTTCCGAACCCTCTTCTGTACCTTGTCTCGGTTTGCGAACGAGACTCGATTTTCTCTGTTTCTCTTCCTGAAGGGAGAGAGAGGTCTCGTAGACCATCTCTCAGTGGCCGTGGGCTACATTTCGTGGCCGTAGGCCATTTTGCCCATTTCGGAGCCCGGTTCCCGGTTTTCGGAGCCGTCAGGCCGTGTGCCTCGGTTCGGGACCGTCTAACCATCTCCGATTTCTCCGGTTTTTGGCATACATCTTATTTACTCCCTTTTGAGGGACACTGAGGTCCGAGAGACCCACTTCGTGGTCGAATGCCACTTTCGGTACTTAATAGCATATTTTTGGGACCCCGAATTGCGTGTTTTGGCCCCCGAGCATTCGTTTTGCATCGGTTTTCGTTCATTTTGGCAGGTACCTCTGCTTTATCATCAGGAAGGTCACTGAAGGGAGGGAGGCCAGCAATTGTCTCAGCAACCAGTTATATTCCTCCGGCGCCCTCCGACGCCCATTTTTTCTCACTTCCGAGCCAATGTTGACCACCCTAGGGCCATTTTCTTCAACCCCAAACCACATATTTGTGTTGTACACACATGGGAGGACCCTAATATCATATGGCCGGCCATTAACTCCATTTGACCCTTTTGAACCCCTTTGAAAAGTGGGTTGTTCTCTCTCCTGGTTCGCAGTTGCCAACTTTCAACCACATATTTGTGTTGTACACACCTTGGAGGATCCTAATATGCTATGGCCGGCCACTAATTCTTTTGACCATTTTGCCCCTTGGCCGGCCGGCCGGCCACATGCAGCCCAAAAAGTTGGCCGGCCTTGTTCTTTGGTCCTGGTACATTACAGCTGTGTATTTGTTTTTACCAAGAAAGGTGCATCCGGGGGACTTTGGTTTTAGGGGGAAACTTGCTTCATTTTCCCTACACTTTTTTCCCTCCCTTTCTCCTCCATTCTTGCTTACATAACCAGCTGCAAAAACCTGTTTTGAGGGTTAAAAAAAAATCCTCTTGAGCTTGCATACACTCATCTCCCTCCATCTCTCTCAAATCCTCAAAAATCTTCCAAGTTTGGCACCATTTCTTCATCACTACCATGCACCACCACCACCACTCCATTTCCAGCAGCAAGGAGAGGATTTCCAGCAGCTAAGAGGCAGTAAACTCAAGCCAAGAAGCAACAAAAGGTAAGCCATTTTCCCCCTTTTGTAGCTCAATTTTGCATCATTTTTCTACCCTATTTACCTACTGTTTTGAGCTCCGACCAAAACTAAAATGGTCATTTTTTTGAGCTATATTCCATGTTTCCTTAAGGGCTCAACCTTGTTTGAGCCCTCCATTTGGTACTTGCTTCAATACCCCTTGGTATGTCACATTTTTGCATGAAATTTCTAGCCCATGTGTGATCTGTTTTCGAGCATAATGTAAACTGTAAGTGGGTCTATTTTGAGCCTCTCTTCAACATTGAAGAAGGGCTCAACCCTTTTTGGGCCTCCTATCTTGCACTTACTTCATAATCCCTCCTATTTACCGTAAATTTGCATGATTTGTTTGGCCTATATATAATCTGTTTTGGAGCATGAGGTAAAATGTAGATAGGCTTATTTTGATCCCTTCTTCAACATTGAAGAAGGGCTAACAACTGTTTGGGACCTCCATGTATCACTTGCCATTGTACCCCTCTTTGGTCCCCATTTTTGCATGATTTATTAGCTTATTGAGATTCTGTTTTTCGACCTTGGTCCGAACTGAAAATGGCCCTAAAATGACCCCCTCTTCATGTTTCATTAAGGGTCTAGGGCTGTTTGAAGCATCCTTGGTATACTTCATGTTATAGCCCCTCTTGGTGGCCTCATCTTGCATCATACTTTGAGCATGCTTGTGTTCTGTTTTGGGTCTGATCATAAGCTGTAAACAGCCATATTTTGGGCCCCTCTTCAACATTGTTGAAGGGCCCTAACCTGTTTGGGGCCAGTGTGCACCACTTGCTTCTTTGCCCCTTTGTTGGCCCATTTCTTGCATATTAATTTGGCCATACTTGTATCTGTTTTTTTGGGGGTTGTCATAAACTGTAAAAAGTCATATTATTGGCCCCTCTTCAACATTGTAGAAGGGGCCTTCTGTGTTTGAGATCAGTAAATATGACTTGCTTCATTACCTCTCTTGGCCCCCCCCATTTTTGCATGCTAATTTTGCCCTATTTGTACCCACTGTTTGGCCATACTTCAAACTGTAAAAATGCTTGTTTTGGGGCTGCCTAGCTTCTGTATTCACACTTCATGTACGAATCATGCATGCATTGCATAGCTATAGGCCATTTCATGTGCTTAATTCCATGTTTCGGGACTCATTCCTTGCATCGGGTTTCATTTCGCCATGTTTCGGGGCTGTTTTGCATGTCATTTTGCCTCTGAAATTTGCATGTTTGCATATTATATTCCATGTCTTGCCATGTCTCATTAGAGTGGCATTCCGTGCCGTAGGTTCGGTCCTCGGTTTGCGTGCACGTGTGCGCGTATTTCGAGTTGTCTCATTTTCATCTAATGGCCTCTTATGTGAGTGTGGCTGAGGCTCTCTCATGTTGGTGTAAGTCCATATTGCATTGCGTATGCCATTTCATCCATAGCACTGTGTATGCTCGGTTGTGTATCACCTCGTGTAGCGTGTATGCCATTCCATAACATTGTGTATGTTAGGATTATATCTTAGTTGCATTTCACGCATATCATGCATATTGCATCGTGTTCGGTATAGGAGTTAGCCCGGGTACGGGAAACGAGGTACGTTCCGTACTCCGAGTGACGGAACGTGTCTCAATTCCCAAGTCACCGACACTCTGGATTATCCATGATGGAGTTAGGTTTTGTTGTAGCATTCATATGCATTCATCCTATATTGAGTTGTGCAAATCGGCTCCTCGGCCATCATGCATCGAGATGCGTGATTGGTGGCACGAGGATCGAGGCATGCATATATTTGTGAAATACATTGCTATGCCCCTTTCCTGCTCTCTGTTGCAGCAAAATGAAGAATTAGCAACTTTTCGGAGTCTGGCACGCATTTCGAGAAACATTGCCAAACAGAGGCTAATTGGGGCATCCCAGTGGATTTCCGCGCAAGGCAGTCCCTGGCTTGCATGCCAGTTTTACAGCTTTCTTAGTTAATTTGTTAATTAATTAGGAATCTGTATTATTCGGACTGTAATATTCTTTTATTCGGACTGTATTATTATTTATTCGGACCCTCTGCGCGAGGGCATAATTGTAGTAAGTGTGGGTGAGTGTGATGTATGTCTTCCAACCCCACGTCTTTCTTCCCTTTTATTTACCTGCTTACAATGGTTAGATATAGGGCATATTTCAATTAGCATACAGTATGACAGCATGTTTGCATCATTCATCTGTTTTGCACGCACCGGGCTCGGCGCATCATACAAACTGCATTTGTACTTCAATTACAAGATGAATACATGTTAGTTGTAGCATTTCATATGCCACGTTTAGAATAGCCGAGCCTGCTATAGTTGCATTTTGCATGTGTTGCATTAGGCATCTCTGTATAGTTAGGATCATGCATGATTTCTAATGAGCTTCTGTTTTGGCTTGGAGTACTCGGTGAGTTTTATGCTTTAGCATCCTTGCATGCGTGTGAGTGACTGCCATGATAGCATGCTTACCATGAGGCTATTTGCTTATGTGATACAACTGCCTTGAATGCCTGTGGGTGGAGGTTGGGTTACTTGGATTGGACAATTCATCAAATGTTTGTTTTAAGCCCACTAGATAGTGGCAAAATCACATTTTCTAAGCCCACCCGAGGGTGGCAAATCCACGTCTTAGCCTACCTGCGGGTAGCACCATCAAACCATTTTCAAACAAACAAACATGAAATGTTTTGTTCCAATTCAGGCGGCCCAGTCTATACTTGTTTGCTGCGAGCATCACATAGTAACCTAGGCTAATAACCGGATAAGAACTCACAATGTTTTCAAAATAAGATATCATGGTTAGTAGAGGCCGGTTTTTGACCGGGCGAGCGGGGTGCTCACGAAGTGACCTTCCCCAATCGTACCCAAGTTCCCGAGCCGAGGCAACTTTGGTGATGACGGACACGTGGCCTTTGGCATCGAGTCAGGGTTTCCTAAATTTCCCAAAAATAAAATATTTAGGTGGCGACTCTGTATCTGGCAAAGCAGTCCATGTTTGGCACTTCTTTCAAAAAAATCTGTTTTCCAAAACGATTTGCCGGATTTGGACTCTTTGGTTCAAGATTAAGAACCGTGACACAAATCGAGTCCGAGCTGTAGCGAGGTCCCCCGCGGGCTTGTTACAGGTGCCTGAACCCTCCCATCCACATATCACATCTTCCCTCTGCTCTTCAGAAAAATAGTCAGACTCTGTGACCACATGAGGAAATTCTGACCATTAAATAGAGAGGTGGTGATTTTAAGGCCAGGGTTGAGGTTATCAGTCATAGGAGAAGGGATAACTGAACTCACGTCCTGAGATGGCTGAGAGGTAATAGAATCACTAGTCAAATCTGCCATGGAGACTCTACTCACTAGTCCTCAATCACAAATCCAATCACAAACCCAAAAGATGAGAGTAGAGGAACCAGGACAAAAAGAACTAGAAAAGCATAAAGAATTTAAGAAGCCTTTTTTTTTTTTTTACATCACCAGATTATTTTTTTAAATTTTTTTTTCCTTTGGTTGTGTTTTAAAAGAGAATTAGAAGAGAAAGAAGTAAAGGATGTTTACTATCCAACCAAGACAGACGAAGACAAAGGCAGGTGAAGACTTAGAGATGCCGACTAGAGTCATGCATACCAGAGACGCTGTCGACAAGGGCCACGAAGGCCAAAGGGATTGCCGATAGGTCCCTAGATAGTTAGAGAGATTGCCAACAGGTCTTTAGGAACTTAGAGAAGCTGCCGACTAAGCCTAATAGGCTATCGGAGAGCCCAGGTGAACTGCCGAAGGCCTGGGCAAGGCTGGCGGAGGTGTGGTTTAGGTTGTCAAAGGGTCGACGGTGGCTATTTGAGGGTCGACAGTGGCTATCGGGTCTCCTGGACTCACGACTGGATTGTCGATAGAGGTAAGGAGGGATGGGCTAGGGTCGACGCTCTGATACCATGAAAGTTTAAAGAAGACAAAAGGTTAGGGAATGAGTTAGACTTCATTCCCTTTTATATTGATAATACTGAGTATAATATAAGGAAACACAATCACACAATCACGTATTTCTATTCTAACTTAATTCCTATTCTAACAACTTCAACATCACACTCTTCTTCTTATTTTTGTTTTTGTTTTTTTGTTTTTTTGATAGGCAAAAAATAATTTTATTGGTAACACCAAAGAGTTAGACATTACATCAATAAAATTGAAGGACTTTAGGAAGAGGTGAAGTAGGACTAAACTAAGCATCCCAACTAGGTTGGCATACTAAAAAAGTTTAGATACAAACTAACCCAAAGAGAACACTAGGTGTGAAGATGGTAAGGCACTAACCAGAACACCAGAATAAAAAGAGAAGAAATAGCACTCAAAAGGGTGAAGGAAATGGTCGAATCATTTAGGATTATGTCTAGGCAGCCTTTTTTTCTTTTTCTTTTTCTTTTTTTCACTTGATTAGTCTCACTTTATGTAAGTGAAGGATGAAATCGAGAAGCCGACATAGCCAAATGAAGTCCTAGACCAAAGTGCCATTTGAATTTTGATGACTTCTGTTGTTTGAACCCAGCTATGCACACATTGGTTGAAGATAGCATTGTTTCGACAAAGCCATATGTTCCAATAGGTGCAAGCAAAAAAAGCATCCCAAATGGTCTTTTTGAAGCTTTTATACTTTAAATTGAGTTTGAAAAATCTTAAAAACCCTCGAGATATTAATTCGTAATTATGTTTCAATTTTAAATAGTGAATAACAATCCCAATCAAACAATCAACGTTAAATCGGCACAATGATTTAACATGAAAAAAAATCACAATTTGAGCACCTTCAATTGTAAAAAAATAAAAAATAAAAAATAAAAAAAAAACCCCCACAAGCCAAAGCCACAAAACAATCTACTAAGAAGATAAAAAGGAATTACACATGAGTATCATCAATTACCTAGTGAATCCACGCCCGAATTGAACCAAACTCGATGTGCCTCTTCCACCATCGTCTTCACCTCAGAATGTTTTGCCCAACGTTGAATCCATAATGTCGATATCGAATCCACGACGAAGAGCCACTCCGAAATCCACCAAAGCTTCAGGCCCAACTTTCTTGGAATTCATCGATGAACACCTCTCTCTTTTTGTGAATAAACGAACAAAAACCACTCTTGATGTTTAACAATATGTAGTTTGTTGATCAATTGATCACCTTCTATATATCAAGGAAACTCATATAAACCACCATCCAATATAGGACACTTTGTAATTTACACCTCACTGAAAATCTAGATGGGTTAAACCCTAAAATGAGCAAACAACACATTTTATACTAAATAGAGTTGCAAAGACTGCTTGAGCCACCACTTGACTGCTCGAACAGTGTGAGTAAAGGCGGTGCAAATCAAATAGGCCAAACGCTCGAGCACAACATCCACTGCTCGAGCGATTAAACATCTTTCCTACAAGTTTAGTTTGCAAGTAGAGGTACTAGATGATCCACTTCATCGCTGATCCCTCTACATAGTCAGCGAAATGGAAAACAAGAAATGTAGAATGCTCAAGATACGAAATGTCAGCACAAACTCCTCTACATAGGTACAATTCGGGTTAGATTCGTATCTAAACACTCACAGCCTAACTAAAATAAGAAAGCGAATAAAATTACAATTAAAAGAAATTTTGTCAAACGGGATTGTCAATTATGACAACCTAACAAAACCACCATTGAAAAATGAGAAAATAGAACAAACCCATTCAAAATCCCACCAATTGAGGATATGCAACCAAACAAGCCATGATCTATGGCAAAGAAGGAAGATGTGATCTAGGCCCAATTTTGGGGGCAAGCCCACAAAGTAGCCTCTTTGGACCCCCAAAAAAAGGTTGAAAATAGGGTCTCATAATTATTTAGTCTTATACTAGTCCATTAAGAAAAAGGCCCAAATCAATTCAAAGTACTAAATGAATAAAAGACCCAATCTAAAATAGAAATTCATAAAAATAAAAATAAAAATAAAAAAACGACTTGAATTTTAGAAGTTCAAAATTATGTTTAATACAAGGCCCAAAAATTAAGGTCCTAATGTATATTATAAAAACTTGTAAAAATAAGTGTAAATAATTTGAGGCCCAACCCAATAATATACATTTCATTGCCTTGCCTGGCAATCTTTTTAAAAACTTGTAAAACAAAATATTTTTCAATAAAGCTTTCATGACAGTATATTTAAAATAAATAAATAAAAAATAGAAGATGGTTAGTATAATCAAATGTTGAAAAATATTACTGAAAAAGATTTAGTTGATAAGTTGGAATATAAAAGCTTGTTTGGTAATTTTGCAGTTAAAAATGCAAGAAGGGTGACGTTCAAGTGATACTTCATTATTTTTTGTTCACTTTTTTGGTACTCCAATTCAGATTTTAGTCATTTTTAATATTTAAGCAAAATTTAGTGGACTTTATGCGAGTATCATTTTTTTAAATATGTATGAAAGACCCCATATTTAATGTTTACTTTGGACCCTGAAAAAATTAGAACCGGCCCTAATGTGATCCGATGATTCAATATTGCAGCCACGTAAAGCACAAAAGCAATCAGCTCCCATAGGGATTGTTATGCAACGATCTGGTTTCAATCACACAATAAATAACAAGGAGACGAACAATCACACACACAAACACAAGATATGTGTGGTTCGGTGAGATGCCTACGTCCACAACAGATAAACAATCAAAATCCACTATATGCAATAAGTATTACAAATCACTCTGCAACTCTCTCTATTTTTCTCTAACCCTAAAACGTATTAATTGATACAATTTATAGGGTAAAAAACTAATGGGCCAAAACTAACACTACAGGTACATAAATATCAATTTCAGTGCAATCCTAACCCACCAGGATTGCAACGCACTTTCAGGGCGTTGTAGGGGGCCCGCCTCCCACCCTACATAAATATCAATTTCAGTGCAATCCTAACCCACCAGGATTGCAACGCACTTTCAGGGCGTTGCAGGGGGCCCGCCTCCCACCCTCGGCTAGGGGTATAGTAAATACAAGACACCTCACAATAGGGAGAATTGATCTCCTAATGAGAAGATCTCTTGATGCGATACAACCTTTTATAGCAAGCCAGCAGAAAACTTTCACCTTTGGTGGAGCAAAACATTTCCACAAGCGTATACTGATAGAGCTTTCCCCATTTGAGATAGAGTGATAGTGAGAAATTATAGATTTGACCGTAAAATGCCCCTGTTTATCGATTGACCACTGAAGAGAATCACTTTGGTTTGGTCTAATAGAAGTAGTGGAGATGAGTTCCTACAGCTTTACAAGTTCCCATGGTCGCAGATGTTGCCGAAATTGAATTTTACAAGCTAAACCAACACAATTGAAAGAGGATAGTTCTGCAATTGACTTATTTTTCTGAGCGGAGAGGGAGAAAAGCCAAGGGGAAGTAGTTGATAGAGGCTCAACTCCAATCGATAGATCAGTCCAAAAAAGAATATCACAACCTAATCCTAATTTTAGCACAAGATTGTTGGTCAATAATTCACTGAACACATCACCATTGCTGCCTACTTCAAGAATGCTTCTCTAACCTTTGGAAATTCGTAATCCATGAAGATCAAATGACAGCCAACTGCTAGGCCTTGTTTCGTATATTTCAACCCCTACTTTTCTCCAAAGGGCATTCTTTTTGCCAAAGGGCATTTTTTTTTGTACAATAACACCACCACCATTTGGCAAAGAGAACATAATTTTTTAGCTTAAGTGAATGAATGCCTAAACCTCCAAACTCTTTCCTATTTGTAATTGATTTTCAGTTGGCAAGATGGCTGCCGTTTTTATCCTCATTGCCTTCCCAAAGGAATCTTCTTTGGAGTTTTTCCATCTCACTCTTCTTTGTTGAACTCATCTTCTTCAAAGCATTGTACCCAATACTTAATGGGTAACAATTTACCTTCATGTTTGGAGACAATACTATCAATCAACTTCCAAACATGATGGTGTTCTTGAATCTCCAATATACGTCCATACCTCTGAATGTATGGCCTTCTTCAGAGCTCCGATTGCTTTTTCCTGTTTCTTCTCTCGAATTCTTTTAGGCAACCTGTTACTTAGCTTTTCTTCAACCACATCGAACAAGTCACATGCTTTGAAATATGAAAAGAGAACAATCTTCATTCTCTTGTAATTTGAGAACATCATTTTCTCACACCAAAATACATATTTGGTGATTCTTCCATGATCATATACTACAATGATCTATCAAGACTTCCAAGCTGCTTCATTGGTGGATGGGCTACAGCTCCATCTTCAAGAAGATGGATAAGAAAATGTGGAATGCTCTTCCATTTGCAGTGTTTTGGACTTTGTGGAAAGTAAGGAATGAATGTACATTCAATGAAATCCACCCCAAATGGGACAATATTAGTGAGCTGATTAAGGTTAATGTGGCTCTTTCGATTAAATATAACTGTAAGGAGGTAAACTATTCTATTAATGACTTGGTTTCGAGCTTGATGCAATAAGATGTAATGATCATTAGCTTTATGTGATAACCCTAGTCCGTATTATGCTAATTAATCTTAATTATGATTGTGATTATGTGTTTGATGTGATTTTGGGTGCCATCTATATGAATATATGTGGTTTTGAATTTCTATCTGTTCACCATAGGAAAACCTGTTTGATTATCTGCTTTAGAATTTAAATTGAAGACCTTATCGGCCACAGAAACCGAAATTGACTACGCCATTGTGATTGGCGTAATTTTTAGAGCCTACGGTGAAATTTAATTGAAAATTGATTCAGATCAGATTAATTAGATTAAATTGATGGTGTAGTGCTCAATTATTTAATATTGATAAATGTGATTAAAGGAACTTATATAAAAAGGGGGCACTATACACTCAACTCCTCTCTTTTATTCATTTTGGCTGAAATTACTCTAAGGAAAGAGAGAGAGGGTCGGCTAGAGAGGGAAAGAGGAAGAATTGGGCAATTTTCGCTCAAGGCTTGAGAATTGGAGGTTGAACTCAAAGAATTAGCTAGAATTTGGGTGTTTGAAGCTCCTAGGTGAGTAAATTCATGGATATTAGCTTGTAACTTTGGGAATTCAAAGTTGAATGATGATAAAGATCATGAATTGAATTGATTATGATGAAAATGAGTTAGTTTTGATAAATTGGAAGTCAATATACACATGCATGTAGGAAATTGCCATGAATTTGTATATTTGAGCTTGAAAGACATGATCCATGTTGAATCTTTGATTGAAGTTCATGCTTTTGATCATCTCTTCATCATTTAAATTAAGAATGAGAGCTATATCTCACATGCATGTACAATTCATAAGAGTATGAGTTTTGAATACATGAAATTGTTATGTTGGAAATAAGTTTGGTGTAATTTGGGACATGCATGTGATTAATTCATGAAATTGAGCTTCATAATGTAATAAATTTGGTGTTGGATCATGTTAGTAAAGGTATATGTGAAGTTTGAGTCATAATATGCACGATATGTTGATTTGAATGCAAGTTTGAAGCTCAAGAACAATTCTGGATTTTCCAGAATTTGGCATGTCCGCTCGAGCGGGGAAGGCGCCGCTCGAGCGGGAAATACGAGCTCCCATAACTTTTGCAGAGATGGATGTCCGCTCAAGCGAGGACATTCACGCTCGAGTGGGGAGCCATGTAGCGTGACCTTCAGCTCGAGTGCCTGAAGTCACGCTCGAGTGTAAAAATGAGGCAACCAGTACTTTTGTAGACCGTAAGGGTCCGCTCGAGCGGGGAACCCACGCTCGAGCGAGGACCCCTATTTCAGAAATTTTATAAAAAGTGTTCTATGTTTCGTTTTCCGTTCTCTTTCACTTCTAAGTACTCTTAGGCATGCATTGAGAATTATGAATGAATTAAAAAGGATGAGAAAGAAGCCTAAGAGGGATGTATGAATTAAGAACGAATTCAATCGTTTGTGACCCATGTGTTATGTAATGTATAGGGTCGAGCTCAAGGGTGAATCCACCAGCAGAATACTGTGAGTAATATCTTAATAAAGATATTTTGAAGTAGGTTATTTGTCCAATCACTTATTTCCCTATAAGTCTTGTAAGCTTGTTAATTTGAATTGTGGACAAATGTTTGCTATGCCTCATGATTGGGCCAGAGGCCATTGGATATGAATGAATGGGCCAATGAACGGGCCAGAGGCCATTGGATATGAATGAATGGGCCAAAGGCCATTGGACGTGAATGATTGGGCCCAAGGCCGTTTGATATATGTGAATGAATTGGGCTTGAGGCCGTTCGTCAAAGGACAAATGGGCCAGAGGCCGTTTGATATGTTCGGGTTTGAATCGCCTAATGTACCGAATAATACACGAAGTAAAATGCTAAATGGGCCCAAGGCCGTCTGATATGTGTGAATCTCATTCGTGTACTTTCTTTATTTGATATTATTCACTGGGCTTTCGCTCACACTCATTCATGTGTATGTAGGTGAGCCAAGGGATGTCCAAACCCAGCCTCGGTGATATACATGAGAAACAGTCAAGGTTTTGAAGAGTCAGCCCAACGTCTCACGCACGATACTTGTCTTCGCCTCTTTTGTTCTTTTGTTATAGTTTTGTTACGTTGGCAAAAACATTGAACTACCTTTGTTTATAAACTTTGGGTTTGGCTGACTTAGACTTAAATGACCCTGTATGTACAGTTTATATGTTGACTTCCCTTTTGATGTGAGCTATTAACGAATACTTATGTGAAATGTTATGATGGGCAAATAAGCACAACTCTATGGACAAAGTTTTAAATTTGCTTCCGTTTGGCCCCTTTACTCTGATGAGTTATATCTTTCATGGTTTGAGGCTGTAGGTAATCCCTTGATTACTGGCCGGTTATGGCCTTAACCCATAGGGGTGGGTTCGGGTCATGACACTTTATGGGTTGCTGCTGGACTGCTGTTGTCCTTATGGTTTTGGGTTTGCTTTGGCCTGCTGCTGTTGGCCCTTAGGATGTTTGTTCTAGTTGATGCCTCTTCAACCTCTGTTTATGGGGATGGTGATGCAGATGATTTGGCTTGCCCCTTTTTTCCAACCTAGGTGGGATGATTGGGTTTGCTTTGATTTATTTCCTTGTTTGTTGCTTTATTGATGTTTGATGTAAGGAACTTTCCTTGATTCTTATCAATAAAGTTTAATCTTTGTTGATCAAAAAATAAAAATGACTTCCAGGATCATAGTAGCTCTAATGCCACTTTGTTAGAAATAAATTGGCCACACAACAATCACTCACAAATTTGGAAGCGAATTAGAGAAGGAAAAGATGCAATCATGTTGTTCTCATTGCATTCTCATTATATTCTCCTACTAATTTTTATCCTCATTACATAAATTGCATGACTATATATAAGATCCTAACATGTAACTCACACACTCGCATTAAGGCGCGCTAACTCTATTATGCTTGTAATCACTAACACATTAACATACTACTAATGCTCTTAACACACCATTATGCATCATTACATGCATATCCTTATTCCTCCATAATTAATAGAACTAAATATAGGAAATATAACTCCTAATAATAAAAACAAAGTTTATTATTTTCAACAAAAAGTTGTTTCGAAAAGTAAAAATAGAGCTTTGAGTGACAAAATTTTAAAAATGTTGCCAATAATTGAGTACAATGGAAAATAAAATTGTTGTTTCAGTAAGGAATAAACAATTTTCACCAAAGTAATTCCCTTGTGAAATTTTACTACTACATATAGGCATAAAACACAATAACAAAAAAAAAAAAAATATAATCCATCATATCTTAGATCTATGAAGCAGGGAAGGAAGGGTAAGAAACTGCATAGAAAATTTCTTGTACAAATATTCCTGAAAGTAAAAAAGAAAAAAGAAAAAAGAAAAAAAAGCATTTTCATTGTTTCATTGTTTGTTATTATTTTCTGTCCAATTTTAGATATTATATGTTTGTATTTAATTTCAGAAAGCACCAAAACACTATTGGATTGGAACAAAGATTTGGCCAAGGAACCAGATATGTATGGTTGGACACCACTTCATTATGCGGCCCGATTTGGTCATGTAGAAAGGGCTAAACAGCTACTAGATGTGGATAAATCCATTGCATATGTGATTACAGACAAAGATGGTAAGAAGACAGCTCTTCATGTAGCAGCTAGTCAAGGACATGTTGGTGTAATGAAAGAGCTTCGATCATAATGTCCTGATTGTTGGGAGATGGTTAATGATAAAGGCCAAAATATTCTTCATGTTGCAGTGCAGAATGAGAACAAAAAGGCGGTCAAATTCATCTTAGAAAATTCCTAGCTCAGTAGCCTTATAAATCATAAAGATATTGATGGGAACATCCCTCTCCACCTTGCTGCTACTGCGTTGCATTCAAACTGACTCATATACGATAAAAGAGCAGATATGATGGCCTTTAACAAGGAAAATCACACTCCCCTTGATGTAACAACACACTATGAAAACGTAACATTAGTAACCCAGGTAACCCTTCTCAGTCCGAGCGATGGTAGGAATCTTGTGCACAAGGCCGCCCTAGTGCTTTATTAATTCATTAATGTTTTCCAAACTGATTGAAGAATGATTATTGCATGCAGGCTCTCTAGAGGTCAGAATCAAAAAAACGTGGTCATTCGCTAGGTTGGCGAACTATAATTAGCGACAATAATGAGAATTTAACAAAGAAAATGAAAGCTAATGATGAGCGTAAAAGGTTTACACCCACAGACATCAAGAAAATAGGGGAAACCCATTTGATAGTGGCTGCACTTATAGCAACTATGACTTTTGCAGTTGGTTTCACCATGCCTAGTGGCTACGATGGAAACCGGGGCCGAATTCAAGGAATGGCAATTCTAACAAGAGAAACAGCTTTCAAAGCTTTTGCGGTAACAAATACCATTGCCATGATATTACCCACTTCTGCTATTGTAATCTATTTTTTTAGGGCTCCATATAAGGATCGTGATAAGCTTTTGAAACACTATAATTCCGCTGCTAATATCGTAGTGGTTGCGACTGTAACAATGGTGCTGGCATTCATTTCAGGCACATATGTTGTATTAGAACATTCACGAGCCCTAGCAATTGCAATTTGCGTTACTAGTTGCCTGTTCTTCGGGATTTTTAACAACTTAATTAAAGAGAGATTCAACATGGCAATAGAACTATCATCTCTATAAAAACTACGTGTGTTACAGTCCTCCTATCTAGTGTTCAATGTTCATATCTGGTGAATAACATCAAGGAATGCATTCTTGATCAATAATGTATTTTGATATTAATTTCAAGTATGAGATTGTAGGCTTGAGTTTGAGGGCACCCAATCTATGTCGATAGTGATGTAAATCAAGCCTATGCGAGCATATGGTTCCATTGCTATTGTAATAATGTCTGATTGTCAATATATGTGCATTGCAATATATCAAATTTTCAGAGTGAATCTGTATTGTTTCTCAAAATACTCTGCTAGAGATATATTAGGCTCTTGATTATATTTTTAATCAAGCTCTCATTCAAACTTCGAAATCATAGAGAATTTTTGGTATCAAAGCTCTCAATCACCATATGTACTTTTAGTTCCATCTCATTTCTCATTTGTTATTTTGTACCCAAAAAGTTAATTTTACGAGTAGTTGAGTAATAAGTAATTGCTTATCGGATGATTATTGGTTCACTTACAAAAGGGATTAGATTTAGTGGGTTGTCTTACAATTTCTTTGTAAGTTAATGGAATAGTAGTGCCCTGTATTGTGTTTTACTCCTAATTTCAATTGTTGTCTACCTAATATTTGCTGGTGTAGCTTATAGTCAAAGTGATCATTGCTATTCAAGTCCAAAAATTAGACTCACTTTTCAAGTCTAATGATGTGGCAACCAATTCGGATATCTAAGGCAACACTCCCTCTCATACTTTCCCTAATCATCAACCAATCATATCACTTACACATCATTGACTCTAGAAAATGGGTCTAAAAAGTGGGCTAAGTTTGGTGAAATTGTTGATAGAAGAAAATGGTGAGTTTAAATATGAAGCCAACAGTGCAGGTGAAACTCCACTTTACATCGCTGCAGAGAAAGGATGCCATGCAGTGGTGTCGAAATCTTGAAACCTTTCAAAGCTCCAGCTTATGGTGGCCTTGGTGGTAGAACTGCTTTGAATGCCACAGTAATTTCTAACAACCAAGATACTAGTCATTAATTTGAAACAAATTTTCTTTGGATTTTATTTGTTTTTTACTAGACAAAAAAATAGTGGATTCATATTAACAGATACTAGTTGAGAGGGTAATTTATAAGTAAATTGGGCCAAGCTGGGTAATGGGCCGTTCTGTGGGCCACAGTAAGAAAGGGCTGAGTAAAGGGCGTTGTAGTTAGCTCGGTCCAAGAAGAGCCTTGAAGTTATCTCGGTCACCACGGTCAGAGTGGCAACGGTTAGCTCGGTCATACCATTCTGAGTCGAGATGTTTTGAGCTTTCCTCAGGACATGCTCTAAATTAGTTCGGCCCAAGCTTGCTATGGTTAGCTCGGTCTCAACATGCCAAACCGAGGTACTAGCAATGAAGGGCAGAACCGAGCTAGTTGGAGCTCGGTCATTTCTACCTCTTTAGCGTGGCCATGTTAGCTCGGTCATTTGGTCATACTACCGAGGTAAAACCATCTCACTTGGTTTAAGTAGTGAGGGGGGTGTTGGAGGATAAGCATTATCTTTCAGGAGAGTGATTCCTAGGAGGACTCTACATGGAGGAATAAGAGTCCTACTAGGATTGTGCCACGCGGAACCTATAAAAGCTCACAACATCACCTATGGAGAGGTAACACAACTTTGATTCCCGAATACACAGATCTTTTGTCTATTTGTTTATTTTGCTGACTTAGGCATCGGAGAGGTATCCGGCAGACACTCGCCGGCTAGCTCACGTTTGTGTTTTCAGAGAGTAAAGCGACAACGTTTGGAGGAGCGCAGACTTGATCAACAGGATTATACGAGAAAATTATTTCTTGCTCGTACAATTAGCGCCATCTGTGGGAAGATCAGAAAGAACAAAACCTCTTGATCAAAGTTCTTCCTCTCTAATCGGAAGTAATGGCACACAATAAAGATTTGCCGCAGTCCGCTATCGATGGACAAACCCCAGAGGGGGGTGGGAGGCGTGAAGGTTTTCCTTCTATCCCTCCCATGGCAGATTTAGAGCCCCAGCGACAGAACCCCCGGAGGGATGCAAGGGGGAGGCGGACTAACAGCCCAAGTCACTCTCAAAGTCTTGAAAGACAGAGGCGGAGGATCAATCCTCAAGTTCTGGAGGATCGCGTAAAGGAACAAGACGAGTTAATAAGGAAGATGGCGGCTGACATGGAGTCTATGAAGCGCCAGATCAAAGGAAAATGGATGGCGACAGGAGAGAGGCGCAAAAGCAACCCCCTCCCCTCGCCACTCGGAAGATCGTGGTAGGCATACCACACCATCACAAGCAGAGAGCAGGAGCTTGAGAACAGGTGACACTTAGTCAAGAACTCCCAAGGCTCGTTACTCCAGGTCTGAGAGAACGAGAACTGAGAGGTCATATATTGAGGGAAGCACCTATCGGCCCTTGCGCACGCACCAGACGTCATCCAGGCAGACGGAGTTGCCTAGATCATCCGATTTGCGAACCGTGCTAGAAGAAAGGGCACGATGGAAAGAAGATACCAGGGCGCGCGACCTACGTAGAGTTTCAGCCCTTCAGCGGTTGGCTCCTCGGACGCATGGGAGCGTCGAGGTAGGAATGCCAATACCGCGCCTTGCTTACGAACCAGCAGACAAAGCGTTAGCAAGGCTGCAGACCTCGCCGTTCATTCCGGCAATTGAGAACGCACCACTACCTTCGGGCTTTCACCAGCCCAAATTTACCACTTATGAAGGGAAGACGAACCCCTATATGCACCTAAGCCACTTTCACCAGGTTATGGCAGTATACTGGTGAAACGAGGCTTTAATGTGCATCCTGTTTCCGTCCAGCCTAGGCGACCTGGGTCTAACTTGGTTCGAAAGGCTACCAGAAGGCAGCATCACCTCCTGGGCACAATTGGCAGAGGCGTTCGTAACCAGGTTTAGAATGAACACCAAAACACCAGTGGAGATCGATCAACTACTCTCCATTGACATGGGCGACAAGGAGACGTTGAGATCCTACAATAGTCGTTATTGGGAAACCTTCAACCAGATTGGGGATTGCACTACAAACCTTGCCATTGCACAATACAAACGGGGCCTGTCGGTCGGCAACAAATTGAGGGATTCATTTACTATGATGCCTCCCCTCACGATGGAGGCCTTAATGGAGAAAGTACACCAGCATATTCGTGTGGAAGAGGAAGGCACCCGTGCTAAGGCAAAATCTGGCAAGACAGTAACACCAGATAAAAAGACTTCGGCAAAAGTCAACATGGTAGAACGACCGAGCATGAACGGGCGAGGTAGACGGGCCAACAAAGAGGATCCAGACAAAAGGTGGCTAAGAGTCCGCATTGCCATTACCACGGTGTTCAAAAAACCAATCTACCGAATTCTCAGTGAGATACGCGATGAACCTTTCGTCCAATGGCCAGCTAAGTTGGGAGAAGCACAAAAAGACTATGACAAAGGATCCCGGTGTACCTTCCATAATGAAAAGGGGCACCGCACAGAGAATTGCATGCCATTGAGACAGCACTTGGAGGAGTTAGTGGCAGTTGGGCACCTGAACCAGTACATAGAAGGAGGGACACAGCCAGCCCTCCAGAACCACGATCACCCAAACAGAATGCCGATCGACGCCCCACCTCAAGGCGTGATCAATGTAATACATGGGGTATTCGAACTTGAGCGAGTATGTGAGCTCAGGGGAATGATCAAGAAGGCTGAGCACTTAAGGGAGGTATTAAGTGCACAACCAGCCATCAAAAAGGGGAGAACAGAAGCCACGAATGTCATATCTTTTTCAAACAGAGACTTGGCAAGGATATATTGCCCTCACAATGATGCACTGGTCGTCACACTCCGCGTCAAGGATTACAACATCAAACGGATCTTGATCGACCAAGGAAGCTCGTGTGAGATAATGTATTACGAAACCTTCAAACAGTTGAAACTGGAGGACAAAGACTTGGCGCTTGCAACATCTCCCCTAATCGGATTCAACTCAATGCCAGAGTGGCCAGTGGGCAAGATAATCCTCCCAGTCAGAGCATGAAGCATGACGAAACAAGTGGAATTCTGGGTATTGAAAGTCCCTTCCACTTACAACATAATCTTGGGAAGGACATGGCTGCATGCCATGCGATCGGTAGCGTCAACCTACCATCAAGTATTACGATTCCCCAACGAAGCCGGAATAATTGAAATGGTCTTGGGAGACCAAATTATGTCCAAACAATGCTTCGTTACAGTAAATGGCAGCCGCGCTGCCAAGGGATACGTACAGATGGTGGAAGAACCTGAGAGCAATGAGCTGTTCGCAGATGTTGGCAAAGCAGCTGAACAGAAGGTGGTGGAAGACTTGGTACAGGTAAGGATAGATGAAAAAGACCCAGAAAAGTTCTTTTTGCTCGGCTCGTCATTGTCCAGCACTGAGAGAATAGAGGTTATGAAGTTCTTAACCTCTAACATCGAAGTGTTCGCCTGGACGCCGTATGACATGCCTGGCATTGACCCAAACTTCATCTGTCACTAATTAAATGTCCACTCAACTGCCAGACCAATTATACAGCGCACTCGCAGATCAGCACTCACCACGCCGACATAGTGGCGGAAGAAGTGGGAAACCTTCTAGAGGCAGGAGCTATCAGAGAAGTGCACTATCCCAAGTGGATATCCAATATTGTGGTGGTGCCAAAGAAGAATGGAAAATGGCATGTTTGTGTGGACTACAAAACAGTCAACAAGGCATGCCCAAAAGATAGCTTTCCCTTACCACGGATAGACCAACTGGTAGACCTAACGGCAAGACACAATCGACTTAGCTTTCTTGATGCATACAGAGGGTACCATCAGATCGCTATGTATGAACTAGACCAGGAGGTCACATCCTTTACAACGCCAAGAGGACTATATTGCTACAAGGTCATGCCCTTTGGCCTAAAAAACGCAGGGGCAATATTCCAGCGGATGGTCACCAAGATGTTTGAACCACTGTTAGGCAGAACAATGGAGGCATACATAGATGATATGGTGGTCAAAAGTAAGGATGAGAATGACCATCTCAGGGACCTAGGTGAGATGTTTCAGATTCTGAAGAAGAACAAGTTGCGCCTTAATGCATCCAAGTGTGTGTTCGGCATAAGATCTGGCAAATTCCTAGGCTTCCTGGTGACCAACTGAGGTATAGAGGCAGACCCCTCTCAGATCAAAGCAATCCAGGATCTAGAGAGGTCCAACTCAGTAAAAGAAGTGCAGCATCTCACTGGCATGGCAGCTGCGCTCAACCGGTTCATAAGTCGGTCGTCAGACAGATGTCGACCATTCTTCCAAGCATTAAAAGCCAAGTTTGAGTGGGATGAAGAATGTGACCGCGCCCTAGAGAACTTGAAAGAATACATGTCCTCTCCACTGTTGCTGGTAACCCCAATACCTGGTGAAGAGCTCTTTCTGTACCTGGCAGTTTCACAGCACGCAGTCAGCGCGGTGTTGGTCAGAGCGGAAGGAACCCAACACCTGCCCATATTTTATGTTAACAAAACCTTGCTGGGCGCAGAAACCAGGTACTTACCATTGGAAAAACTTGCCTTAGCCTTAATGATGGCTTCTAGGAAACTGTCGCATTACTTCCACACCCACACCATAATCGTCCTCATAGCTTTTCCATTAAAAGCTTTGTTTGAGAGGGCGAACTTTTCTGGGTGAATCCTAAAGTGGGCAGTAGAGTTGGGACAGTTTGACATCAAGTTTCAACCCAGAACCGTAATAAAAGCCCAAGCTTTGGTAGACTTTGTGGTAGAGTTCACACTAGGAAGTCATCACATCTGGCCAGTTGACTTGACTGGTACAACCGAAATGGGGATGGAAAGCGCTGCAAGAAGCGCGTAACCCCTGAATCAGGATGCCCAACCACATCCCAAAACAGATCGAAGTGAAGACAGGCAGGAAGAGGCAAACCATGCTGCACCAGCCAAAGACTCATCAACAAGCAAAAACTTGGTACAATCAGATAGTGAGGAGCAAACAGTAAGCATGGACTTTGAAGAAAACACCAGCAACACCCAGAACCCCAAGGCATCATCCGATCCCTCCACTTGCTGGAAGTTGTTTGTTGGAGAGATGTGGAAGCTCTTCGTGGATGGAGCGTCCAACAGGCATGGCGCAGGACTTGGCATAGTCCTCATCTCACCAGATGGCCTAATAGTGGAACAAGCAGTCAACCTTGGCTTCCCACATCAAACAACAAAGCGAAGTATGAAGCACTTCTGGCAGGCCTAAAATCAGCACTCTACATGAAGGCCACCGAGCTAATGGTTTACAGTGACTCACAGCTGGTGGTTGACCAAATTTCAGGCGACTACGAGGCAAATGATGAAAGAATGGCTAAGTACCAAGAGTTAGTCAGAAAGGAGATCATGAAATTTGAGGTAGTGCGGATAGAGGAGATCTACAGGGAAGAAAACAGTAGAGCGGACGAACTAGCAGGCTTTGCTTCGATGGCAGATACATCCATCCCTCATCCGTTACTGATCGACTACCTACCAAGACCAAGCATTGAAGAACCTGAAGTAGCTGAGGTATGTTGCGCCGAATTAGGCCCCTCATGGATGGATCCCATTATAATGTTCTTAAAAGATGGCATCTTACCTGAAGAAAAGAAAGAAGCCAACAAGATTAGAGCAAAGTCGCAACGATTTTGGCTCTCCCCCATCAATGGCCTTGTATAAGAAATCCTTCACAGGACCTTACCTAAAGTGTGTTCATCCCAGCAAAGTCGAAGCATTCTTGTTCGAGATACACGAAGGCGTATGCGGAAGCCACCAAGGGAGAAGATCATTGGCCTACAGAGCAATTTCACAGGGATATTAGTGGCCTTACATGCAAGCAGACTCAGAGAAGTATGTCAAGAAGTGCGAGAAATGTCAGAAGTTTGCACACCAAATACATCAACCAGCTAGAGAGCTTCTACCATTAACTAGCCCATGGCCCTTCGCAATGTGGGGCTTGGACATAGTAGGACCACTTCCAACGGCACCTGGCAACAGAAAGTTCTTTCTAGCAGCAACAGACTACTTCACAAAGTGGGTGGAGGCAGAAGCACTTGCATCAATAAAGGAGAAAGATGTGAAGAAGTTCGTCTGGCAGAATATCATCACTCGGTTCGGCATACCAAAAGCTCTAATATCTTACAACGGTACTCAGTTCGATGGCAAAATTTTTAGAGGCTTTTGTGAAGAGTACAAGATAGAATTCTACAATTCTACACCGGCATACCCCCAAGCAAATGGCCAAGCGGAAGCATCAAACAAAGTCGTCTTGGATGGATTGAAGAAAAGGTTAGAGAAAGCAAATGGCAAATGGGCTGAGGAGCTTCCTCATGTTTTATGGGCTTATCGTACCACACCTCGGCGGTCTACTGGAGAAATACCTTTTTCCTTGGCCTATGGCATGGAAGCAGTAATCCCACTGGAAGTCGGCCTCCCCACGACAAGAAGTGAAAACTTTGATCCAGACTTAAATAGAGAAGCTATAGCATTGGAGCTCGACCTTGCCAAATAAACAAGAGAAAGAGCACTGGTCCACATCGCCTCATACCAGCAGGAGTTGTCCAGAAAATATAACAAGACAGTACATCCAAGGCAATTCAAGATTGGAGACCGGGTGCTGCACAAAGTAATGGGAAACACCCTGGTACCCGGAGATGGCAAGTTAGGGCCCAATTGGGAAGGGCCTTACAAAGTGGTTGGATTAGCAGGAAAAGGGGCATACCACTTGGAAGATGAAGACAATAAAGCTATTCCCAAGCCATGGAATATTGTCAATCTCAAACTATTTTATTTTCAGCTTTTCTTTAAACTTACTTGTAGTTTTTATTCTTTAATAAAACAAGTAGTTTCTTTTTTCAGCGTAAATTGTTTTTTTCTGTAAAAATAATTTTAGAGTACTAGGGGCAATTAAATTAGAGTTGGCCGGAATAACCAACTTTGAGCTCTCTTCAGCTAAGATCAGGATCTGGGCTGAAGAGGTTGGCTGGAAAAACCAACACTTCTCATAAGCCGAGGATAAGGATCTAGGCTGCAGGACGTTTGGCAGGAATAACCAACTTAGAGCTCTCTTCAGCTAAGATCAAGATCTGGACTGAAGAGGTTGGCTGGAAAAACCAACACTCACTTCTCCTAAGCCAAGATAAGGATCAAGGCTGCAGAAAGTTTGGCAGGTATAACCAAACACTTGGCTCAGGTTGGTAGGAATAACCAACTATTGAGCTCTCTTCAACTAGGATCAGGATCTGGGTTGAAGAGGTTGGGCGAAAAAACCAACACTTAGTACTCTTCAGTCGAAGATAAGGATCTAGGCTAAAGAGTGGTTGGCTGGAAAAACCAACACTTAGTACTCTTCAGCCGAGATAAGGATCTAGGCTAAAGAGTGGTTGGCTGGAAAAACCAACACTTAGTACTCTTCAGCCGAAGATAAGCATCTAGGCGAAAGAGTGGTTGGCTGGAAAAACCAACACTTAGTACTCTTCAGCCAAGATAAGGATCTAGGCCAAAGAGTGGTTGGCTGGAAAAACCAACACTTAGTACTCTTCAGCTGAAGATAAGGATCTAGGCTAAAGAGTGGTTGGCTGGAAAAACCAACACTTAGTACTCTTCAGCCGAGATAAGGATCTAGGCTAAAGAGTGGTTGGCTGGAAAAACCAACACTTAGTACTCTTCAGCCAAGATAGGGATCTAGGCTAAAGAGTGGTTGGCTGGAAAACCAACACTTAATACTCTTCAGCCGAGATAAGGATCTAAGCTAAAGAGTGGTTGGCTGGAAAAACCAACACTTTGTACTCTTCAACCGAGATAAGGATCAATGCTGAAGAGCGGTTGGCTGGAATAAACAAACTTTTGGTAATCTTCAGCCAATGTAACAACCTAGGCTGAAGAGGTTGGCTGGTATGACCAGATAAGGTCCTAAGGTTAGAACCGAGATAGATATCTCAGCCAGAAAATGTTATACTGCATTTAGATAACAATTGGAAAGTAAATGCAAGCATGGCATAACAGTTAACCGAACTAACAGTTGAAACAAGAAGAGATTTCATTCAAAATGCAAGCCAAAGGTACAAAAGATGGGGCCTTAGCCCGGTTACATATTCTTTGCAAAAGTAAAAAGAAGAAAGTACAAGATCAAGCAAAAAGGTCATCAAGATCCGCATCTAGTTCAATTCGGAGCCTGGTTTTAGCAGGTAGCTCGGTCACACTTTTAACCAAGTCTTCCACCGGTGGCTCCACCCGAGCTGACTGAACGACGGGATCATTGGCGATGACCGGGGCATTATCGGGCTTTGGGGCCTCTTCTTCATTATCATCTTGAAGAAATTTTTGTTGAATGGCATGGGCATACTCCGCCATGTAGCTCGGTATAAAATGTGGAGGGGGGTTGAGGAAGACCTCGGTCTCTGGGCTAAGACCGAGCTGCGTTACTGCCATCTTCCATCCACATTTGAAGAATATAGCTTTGGTAGCCTCATATTGCTAGATGTAGGTGTCCTTCCCCTCCTTGTAGCCCCGGTTTTCAGCATCTTCCACGCTCTTCTCCAACCGGGCGATTTCATCATTCTTCTTTTTCTCGAGCTTGGCCAGCTCGCACAGGTATTTGTCTTTCAGCACAGCCGCAGCCTTTTGCTTATCAGCTTCAACCGAGCTGACAAGACCGGTCAGGCGGGCCACCTCGGTATGTAGCTCGGCCATTTTCTTTTTGGCCTCTTCTAGCTCGGCTGATTTAGCATTGGCCTCTGCCACGGCTTGCCTTGTGGTTTTTCGAAGCTCCAACACGCGCTTGTGAGCAATGTGGTTCTTCTACAGGGCCTGCGAACAGAGAAGCAATTTTGAGCTAAATCGAGCTAACAGATATAGAAATTGGGACCAGAGAAAGGAGAAACTTACCAGCACCATTGATTTTGACGCCGAGCGAATGGCCTTCAGCTCGGTAAGGTGGTCGTTGTGCTCCATATCGGCTGGAAGACATACACTCTTGGCAAGATTAAATGCCAGCGAGTGGTCTTTTTCGGCTACCACTGAGTCAGAATCAGTGATAGCTCGGTTCTTGTAGGTGACCTTGGGTGCCCATTCTGATGGGCTAGCCCGGTCTGAACGCTTAGTTTGTGGGCTTGGTGGTATGGTTGGCGGAAGCACGATTTCATCCTCGTCGACAAGGCGTGGCTCGGTTGTGGAAGTCCGAGCACGCTTGCTTGGCCGAGATGATGACGGCTGAGAGGTGGGGAGTGCTACCATGGCCTCGTTTGTCTGGCCGGCTTGTTGTACCTCGACCTGGTTTGTTTCGGTGATAAGAGCTCTTACTGCTCTCTTTTTGGCCATCTCTTGCTCTGCTATTAGTGGGATCAAATTGATTTGAGGCAAGGAAGGATCTGGTTCTGGCGAGGACTTCAACAAGAAGTCTGTCACCCTGGTCTTTCGCCTGCTGCTATATCTATACGTCGGCTCGAAATTTAGTAGCTCAGCCCAACTTCTATTGGGATATCGTAGTGCGGCGCGAAGTGCATCTAAGTTGGGGTAGCTGTACTGCGACTTTAGCAAGTCTAAATCTGCACAAGGAAAAAAAGCAATGGTTAGTACGGTTCACAGCTTACGAACGAAGTAAAGAATGCACAAAACTAAGCCGAGGTAATTATACCGGCGAATCCTTTGTTCCAGTTGATTCGGTCGCCTGGGATCTGGGGCTCATGGTCTTCAAAATTCCCAAATACCCAGGAAAAATTGTCGTCATTAACGTCCTTATCTGGGGTGTTCTTTATTATCCTTTCACGGCAGCGCCTTATTCTTAAATAATAAACCCGGCCGTCTTCGTTTTGGCCTAGAGAATATTGGTGGAATATCTCGGCTAAACCGAGGTTGAGGCCAAGCCGGCGATTTAGCTCAGCGATGCCATTTATTATTCGGTATGAGTTTGTGGAAAGCTGGGTAGGGCAGAGATTTGTTTGCCTGAGGAATTCACAAAGAAGAGGCTGTACTGGGAATCAGAGTCCAGTTTCTACGATAGAAAGAAGGTTGAATGGAACGAAGCCCGTTTTTCCCCAGGGTATGGTGTCTAGCTCGGCTAAACTAAGATGGACGTCATCAAGGATATGGTAGTCCCTTTGGAACTCGGCCATAGCCCCTGGTGAGTTTACTAGAAACCTATATTTCCCCATGTGGTCTAAAATTAGGTATAAATTATCCTCAAGTGTTAGCTCGATACTGAGATGATATGGAGTATCTCGGTTGAAGCATTCAAATGAGTGTCTGGGCAACCTAGTCAGAGTCTGCAAAGGGCAAAGGAAAAGTGTTAAGCACAAATCGATGGACCGTGCTAAAAGTAACAAAGGTAAAATAAATGTTGTCTTAGTTCGGCTACGTGGGTCACAATCCATTATTAGCTCGGTTTGGGCGAAGAAACTTTAGCCCGGTTAAGTATATAAGGAGTTCGTAGCACAGTTGAAGCTTATGGTGCAACATTCTTAGCTCGGTTTTTGACTGAGTTAGGGAGCTGGTTTGGCCCCAAGTTATGGCTCGGTCGGTGGTTGAGGATTTCTAGCATGGTATTGCGCAAACCTAGTGCAGTTCGCTAGCTTAGCTAAATGAAACAGACGGTACCTAGACCTATTGAAACTACAGGTATGGCGTGAAGTTTTAGTTCGGTCGTTCAGTTTGGCTAGGTTCACACCTATCACAAACAACTTCCTAGTTCGGTTGAAGTGTGATTTTGGATCAAACGCATCGTTCTTCAGATTATTCATAGATACAGTGGTTATATTACATGACCTTTTCACAGAAAAATGGAAGCAAAAATGGGGTATGTATTTCGAAAAGCATACAAATATTATGCTACATGCTTTAGAAACTATACAAACAATGAAGAAACGGATTTGAGTCACATACCAGTTCGAAATGAAGAGACCAAAGGTAGGAACACGAGCTTGGCAGATACTGGGGTTGCAAGCACAAGGACTTTGAGGAAGAGAAGAGAAGGAAGATGAATAGTGATATGTTGATTCGAAGATTAGGGTCTTGTTTTGTGTAAAGAGAGTGAAAAAGGCGGGACTGTTCAAATTTTGCCAAGTACGAAGATGGCATGACAGCTACGCTAGGCGAATGACAGCTTGCCACGTGTCCTTGGAATTGGAAGCGATTCAGTTACAGTGCGACTGAAGAGACGTTTTGTAACTGTACCAATCGGTAGCCCGGCAGCATTATAGCTCGGTTGAAAGGCAAGAGGTTTTAGCTCGGCTGGTAACGAGTAATCCCAATCATGCTGCGCAGATGGAATTAAGGGGCAATTGAGAGGGTAATTTATAAGTAAATTGGGCCGAGTTGGGTAATGGGCCGTTCTGTGGGCCGTAGTAAGAAAGGGCTGAGTAAAAGGGCCTTGTAGTTAGCTCGGTCCAAGAAGAGCCTTGAAGTTATCTCGGTCACCACGGTCAGAGTGGCAACGGTTAGATCGGTCATACCATTTTGAGTCGAGATGTTTTGAGCTTTCCTCAGGACATGCTCTAAATTAGTTCGGCCCAAGCTTGCTATGGTTAGCTCGGTCTCAACATGCCAAACCGAGGTACTAGCAATGAAGGGCAGAACAGAGCTAGTTGGAGCTCGGTCATTTCTACCTCTTTAGCATGGCCATGTTAGCTCGGTCATTTGGTCATACTACCGAGGTAAAACCATCTCACTTGGTTTAAGCAGTGAGGAGGGTGTTGGAGGATAAGCATATCTTTTAGGAGAGTGATTCCTAGGAGGACTCTGCATGGAGGAATAAGAGTCCTACTAGGATTGTGCCACGCGGAAACTATAAAAGCTCACAACATCACCTATGGAGAGGTAACACAACTTTGATTCCCGAATACACAGAGCTTTTGTCTATTTGTCTATTTTGCTGACTTAGGCATCGGAGAGGTATCCGGCACACACCCGCCGGCTAGCTCACGTTTGTGTTTTTAGGGAGTAAAGCGACGACGTTGGAGGAGCGCAGACTTGATCAACAGGATTATACAAGAGAATTATTTCTTGCGCGTACAAATTTTAAACAAATTTTCTTTGGATTTTATTTGTTTTTTACTAGACAAAAAAATAGTGGATTCATATTAAGAGATACTAGTATAAAACTTGTGATATGCACGGTCTTAGACATTAATTCGAAATTGTATTTTGAATGTAGATGGTACATTGAAAAATGTATATATATATTAACAAAAAATAATCAATATTAAGCATTTAAATTTAGCAAATCTGAAGTCATATTTAGCACACATGCACATGTATTTGTTAAAATATTTAGATTGACTCAAACTTTATAATTTGTATAAAAATGCCCATTCTTGTGTTTGAATCATAAATTTGAGTAAAGAATTCGCTATTCAGATACTACCTAAAGAAAATTGACTCTTTCTTTCTTTGTTTGTTTTTTTTTTTTTTTTTTCCCAACGATAGCAGTTATTTCAGTCAACCATGTAATGGTATGGGAAGGGTGTAAGAAACTGGAGAGAAAACTTTTGGCAGAAATATTGCTAAAGAAAATGAATAATTATGGTTTTGATTTTGAGGTTAGTTTTTTAATTTCTATTTAATTTATTACATTATATGCTCTGTATTTCATTTCAGGAAGCACAAAAACATTATTGGATTGGAAGAAAGATTTGGATTATTCATCATGGTATCGGAGCTTCGACCTCCAATGAGCATTCGCATCAATTTAATCTTCATTTCATTCAAAGAACTTTAATCTTCATCAAGCAGTTTCAATGGAGTCTCTTCTTCAACAATCCCTCCCAATCTCGCAATGTTAATCTCTAATCTAAGCTCACTTGTGACTGTCAAATTGGATAGTACAAACTTTCTCATTTGGAAACATCAGATGCAAAATATTCTTCGAGCTACTGATCTCTTGATGGTTGTCAATGGATCATATCAATGTCCTCCAGCAATGATTCAAAATTCTTCAATATTAGAGATTTGAAATCCAGAATTCATACAATGGCGTATGATCGATGCACATCTTCTGAGTTATATAACTGCTACTCTTTCTCTAGCAATCTTCACAACTGTGATTCATCTTCAAACAAGCTCTGAGGTTTGGCTATCACTAGATAGGCGATTTACCTCGTTGTCTAGGTCACACATTCGTCAGCTCAAGAACAAATTAAATTCAATATCAAAGAGTTCTGATTCAATGGAGGTTGATCTAAGTCACATCAAAAGTCTTGTGGATTAGTTGAGCATGGCTTCGTCCTTTGTTGATGATGAGGATGTGGTCCTCATTACACTGAATGTGTGCTCATGAAATTTTAAGGGGTAAAAGAAAAAAAACTCTAAGGCTTGACTCTTATAATATCTTTAATTTTTAATTTTTTTAATTTAAACCTTAATATTTTAATTTGCTTTCAATTTAAACTATTTACTTATTTTTATTAAATAATCTTGACGAAAAAATAATATTTTAATCATTAAACTCATTGTGAATAAATGATGAATGCATGTCTATTGATTATATTTATTTTTATTAATATTTGGTTTGGATGTCAATCAATGGGTGAATGGGTATTGTTTAAATTTATCTAAATTAAATTTCAATGTGAATGAAATAGATGCAAAACATTGAATTTGTGGATTGTTATGATACAGGAATGTCACAAAAAATAGTTCTTAGTTGCTTGCAACACCAAGACACTGTCACAAATAATTAATTATTTTTTTACAATTTGTTTGTACTTTTTGAGACAAGGAAATTCGGTGGCAACTCTCTTGCTACTGTCTCGCACTCTTGCCCCCGTCACTGGATCATTTAATTGCTTTGGATGCTGCTAGTTGCTGGTAGTAGTTTTTCTAGCTTTGTTCTGTTTGGCTGCTAGTCCTCTTGCTTTTGTTTCCTTGGCTTTGCAGTTCACTATCTAAAAAAAAAAAAAAAAAAAATCCCATCCCAAAAAAACTTGTAACTCTTAAACCCGCTCATTTTATCCAATAAATATAGGCTATTAATTTTTTATTTTTTCTTGAAGAGATTAAATTATTTAGATTCTTTTAAGGGATTTTTATTGATAAATCCCATTTAAAGTGTTTTAATCTAAGAAGTCCATGAAGGAATTTTTTAACCCATTTAGTCCCATGTATGTATAGTTTTATTCCATAAAGTCATTTTTCTTGATTTACACTATTTTCTTGGACACTTATGCCCTTATATTTAATTTTGATACCCTTATAAATATTTTTTGAACGGCCAGCAATTTTATGATGTGAACATTCATATTTTAAAATTCACATTGGTAGGAATATAAAATTGGCCCGTGGGCGGCCCGAAACCCACCCACGAGCCGGGGCAGGCCTGGCTCGTTGACAATGTGAATATTCACATTGACATGTTAACATTCACATTAATAGGAGTGTAAAATTGGCCCGCGTCTCGTGGTAGCGCGAAACCCGCCCGTGGCCCATGGGCGGCCCGGGGCGGGCCCGGTCCGGCCAGTTGACAATGTGAATATTCACATTGACATGTTAACATTCACATTGATAAGAGTATAAAATTGGCCAGCGGCCCATGGGCGGCCAAAAGCCCGCCTGCGGCCGGGGGCGGGCCCGGCCTGGCCCGTTGACAATGTGAATATTCACATTGACATGTTAACATTCACATTGATAGGAGTGTAAAATTAGCCCGCGCCCTGTGGCTGCCCAAAACTCGCCCACGGCCCGTGGGCGGCCCGGGACGGGCCCGACCCAGCCCGTTGACAATGTAAATATTCACATTGACATGTTAACATTCACATTGATAGGAGTATAAAATTAGCCCGCACCCCGTGGTTGCCCGAAACCCGCCCACGGCCCGTGGGCGGCTCGGGCCGAGCCCGACCTGGCCTATTAACAATGTGAATATTCACATTGACATGTTAACATTCACATTGATAAGAGTATAAAATTGGCCAGCGGCCCAGGGCTGGCCCGACCTGGCCCATTGACAATGTGAATATTCACATTGACATGTTAACATTCACATTGATAATAGTGTAAAATTGGCCCGCAGCCCGTGGTCGGCCCAAAGCCCGACCGCAGCCCAAGGCGGTCTTGGCCCGACCCGTGACATTGTGAATATTCACATTGACATGTTAACATTAACATTGATAGGAGTGTAAAATTTGTCCGCTGCCCGAAGCTTGCCCACGGCCCGAGGTAGGCTCGGCCCGGCCCGTTGACAATGTGAATATTCACTTTACATGTTAACATGCACATTGATAGGAATGTAGAATTGGCATACGGCCCGTGGGCTGCCCGAAGCCTGCCCACGGCCCGAGGCAGGCTCGTTTGGGTCCGGGCCCGAGCCGGTGGGTCGAGCCTCGGGTCAGGCTGATGGGCTTGGGCCTAGCCTCAAGCTTGGGTCGGGCTTGGGCGGGCCTGGTGTAGCTCGGCTTTTCGTGCCCCCTTTCGGAAGAATGAAATAGCCCTTACAGTTCGGACTCCACTTGTGTTGGTTCTGAATCTTATTTCACAAGTGCAATGTGAAACAGTGGAAACACAAAAAGAGTCCAAATCCGGCAATTGTTTTTGGAAAATCGATGTTTGAATCAAATGCCAAAAATGGACTGCTTTGCCAGATTTCAGAGTCGCTACCTAAATATTTATGGAAAATTTAGGAAACCCGTGACTTGTGCCAAAGGCCATTAGTTCGTCGTTACCAAAGTGTCTTGGTTCGGGAACTTAGGTATGAGAGGGGAAGGTCAATAATGAGCACTCCACTCACCCGATCAAAGATCGGCCTCTACTAATTATGATGTGATTCTTATGTACAATATATGTTCTTATTCTGATTATTTAATAAATCCTAAAATTTATTATGTGAAGCATACAAGGTATAGACTAGTTTGCTCAAATTGGAACAATTCAATTTCATATTTGTTTCTCGAAAAGGGTTTGAATTTACCACCCTTAGGTGGGCTTAATTTGCCACCCTTAGATGGGCTTAGGTTTGTGAATCTTAAAACGTACATTCGTTGAATCATTCCAATTTAAGCAACAAGCCTTCATCCATAGGCATTCAAACAGTTTATCATTTAAGCAATTAGCCTCATGGTAGGATGCTAAACATAATAAGAAAATTATGTACAAGCGGGATGCTAAAGCATAACAACTCACATATTTACCGACGTCCCGCGAACAGCTACAAAACAAAATTAGTAAAATATGCATGATCTTATATACAGAATCCTAATACAATTCACTCATGAGATGCACTAAAGATTCGGCTTCTAAAATATGACATGTGAATCATCTCAATAACATGAGGTAACGCATAGAATCACAGAAGAATTGATTAAATCCACACATGTAAATATAACCGAATCTTAATGCATGAGACATAAATGTAAAGCATGGATATGCATGGCATGTCAGATATATACATACACACAGTTAGGGAAAGCGATTAAAGAATGGGATAGAAAGAAGCGGGATGGGGGAATTATTACAACACCTTAAATATTAATGCAACCCGAGGGAGAGATCAGAGAGAGAGAGTTGAAGTTGTTTGTTTGCTCCCCAGAAAAATCCCCCCTCTTCCCCCACCAGAAAATGCTCTCTTATCTACCCATGTGTGTCTCTCTCCTCCTCCTCCCCGTGTGTATTCATTTTTTTTGAGAGAGAGGGAGAACCCCCCTCAGTGTCCCTGTGTGAAAAATGGGTATGTGGGTTGTCCTCCAGCGAGACAAGTTGGTGGTGTGTCTCTCCTCTTTAATCATACACCACTCACCCACTCACTTGCAAAAGCCTCCCTTTTGTTTTGTTTTTTTTTACCCTCTTTTCTTCTCAACGTGTAGCACTATATGTATGTCCCCTCTCCAACTGTAATGAATGGAAAAATATATTAAACAAACCCTCCACTGCAGATCCCCTCATTATATTCCACCCCCCATGCTCAAAAACATTATGATTATGACCATATCTCTTCTTTATCTTTGAAAGTAATTATTCTCTGCACACTCATAAAACATAATCATTCTATTCTTAGCATCTTTTGTTTAGCATCTTTTCTTCTTTTTTTTTCCTTCACCTAAACACTCAACGACTCTTTTTTTTTTATATTATTTTATATTTTTCTATTTTTTTTGGTTTTATTACTTTCTTTCTTTTTTATCAAATATTTATCAATTTATATAAAACACACCTAAAACAAATGTACACACACATAAATTTATATATAAAAAAAATATTACAAATTAATAAAATATTAGGAATGGCCAAAATGGGTGAGGTTTAGGATTAAAGTTTCAATTTGATTTTTTTTACTGAGAAATTCATAAAGTGGCATATTCCAATTTTCATCATGGGGTGTTCAAAAGAAGGTGTCCAAGTCTTAAGGGTGGTAAAAAATGGGGTGTCTACACCTGGCTATTTCTTTTTAATTCTTTTTAATTTTTTCCACCAAAATTTTATTATTTTCCACAAAAAAAGACACTAGGCCTCGGCGCGGGCCGGTCCTCGGACAGAGCCTTGAATGGGCCTTAACCGGGCTGATGGGCCGGGCTGGGCTTCAAAGTGATGGCCCAGGCCCTAGCCTAGGGTCTCGGACTAGGCTCGAGCCCGGGTTGGGCCGGGCCTATCCTGGGCCGCGGGCAAGCTTCGAGCAGCGGGCAAATTTTACACTCCTATCAATGTTAATGTTAACATGTCAATGTGAATATTCACAATGTCACGGGTCGGGCCAAGCCCGCCTCGGGCTGCGGTCGAGCTTCGGGCTGCCCACGGGCTGCGGGCCAATTTTACATTCATATCAATGTGAATGTTAACATATCAATGTGAATATTCACATTGTCAACGGGCCAGGTCGGGCCCGCCCTGGGCCACTGGCTAATTTTACAATTGTATCAATGTGAATGTTAACATGTCAATGTGAATATTCACATTGTTAACAGGCCAGGCCGGGCCGGACCCGCCCACGGGCCATGGGCGGGTTTCGGGTATCCACGAGGCGCGAGCTAATTTTACACTCCTATCAATGTGAATGTTAACATGTCAATGTAAATATTCACATTGTCAACGGGCCGCCCTGGGCCGCCCATGGGCCGCGGGCGGGTTTCGCGCCGCCACAGGACGCGGGCCAATTTTACACTCCTATTAATGTGAATGTTAACATGTCAATGTGAATATTCACATTGTCAACGGGCCGGGCTCGCCCCGGCCCGACTCAAATTTTTCCAGGCACCCACGAGGATCGACATGGGCCGGGCCCCTATACATTGACAATATGAACATTCACATTGACGGTGTGAACATTCACATTAGGGGTATTTTGGTAATTATGTCACCCATAGGACTTATTGAAACATAAGAAAATAATGTAAACTAAATGGAACACAAGTAGATGAAAAGGGTATTTTGGTCTTCTTATCTTAAATAGGACCTAATGGAATAATCAAAAAGAATATGGGTTGGATGGAATAAACTCTTAGAAAGTGGATTTATCAAAAAATCTCCCTTCTTTTAATTATTATTTAACAAAAGTTTTAATATAATTATTGGATAATTCTAATTAATATTTTATATCCCAATTCCAATTCAAATGTTAAATGGGCAAAAAATCTGAGCACAACCGAATCCTATGAGCTAAATATAGGATTAATTACCAATTAGTCATACGGTAGTGCTACATGCATCAATTAGTGTACTAACTAGGGTACCAATATTAGTTATGACATTATTATTGGCCACACTCATTAATTACATTACAAATACCAAAAATCTCTTAAATTACGCCGCATCATTAATTGGTACATTAGTTAATACAGTAATTAGTACATATAGCATTATTATTAGTCATATTAAGTAAACTTAAATACTAATAGGTCCTATTGACTTTTGGAATGCATCCATAAGTCCTACAATATCTATATTGCCATTAAATTTATTCCCTCATTAAATTTCTTTCTTTTATTATCTTCTCTCTTTTTCTTCCAATTTTCTAGAATTTTTTTTATCTTCTTATTCTTTCTCTCTCTCTCTCTCTACCATTTTTCTAGAGAGTTTCACAACCACCGTCGCCACACTACCATCGTTTACCGCCATCGTTGCAACACCACCACCATCGCCATACCGTCCACTCACTACTACTGCAGTCATTGTTTGGCCACCACCACCACCATCATTGTTCACCAATCACCTCCATTATTGTCAATCTATACTCTACTGTCGCTAATCTGCACTCTACCACCTTCATCCATCATCGTCAACCCCGCGCACTTCTTTGCATTGTCTTCTTTTGTTGCCACCATCGATGACTTTCAGATCTAGCCATTTTCAACTCAGATCTTCACTGATGCCTTTAGATCAGGCCATTTTTTTATGTTGATTTAATCATGACATGGTTGTTGAAACTCCTACCAATGAGATCGGGTCTCTATATATATATATATATGTGTGTGTGTGTGTGTATTGATGCATCTCCATCAATCTCTTTGGGCCAAAAGGACACAATTTGTTTGAAAAAATAATTATCTATTGAAATCAACTTATCTGTCAATTTCTTGAAATCCGCCAATTTGTCTATCTGTTGAAATTCACCAAGCCTATTTTCTTATTTCTTAAAATTCATTAAACTACCTATCTGTTGAATATCACACATTTCTCTACCTCACCGCCACCACTTGTTACTGCCAGCCGCCGGTCACTAGCCACAACGACTTTTTCGACGATTTTTCTAGCCAATAATAAGATTTTACCTTAGATCTAATACCTTATACCCTCTTTAAATTGGACTTTTCACTTAATTTTTTCTTATTATTACTTTCAATGTTATTGTTTAAATATTGTTGGTAAAACTCACTAAATTATAACATTTATAATTATTTATTACATCATAACAAGTACTAACATTTGCCTAGAAGAAAGGACTTTGATGTCGTTGAAGCAAGGAATCACTCAAATCAATGGGAAAAAGCTTTGTACACACAAAAAGGATGTGAAATAGTTAGTAGATTGAGGAGGACAAAAGAGGAGGCAAATTTCAAAAATTAAGCAAGATATAGTACTTTAGTGCATAAAGTGAATTGTAAAAGAATCTAATTAATCAACAAAAAGAGTGAAAGAAAATAGGACATTGACAAGGTTAATTATAGTTAAGACTGCAGATGAAACGAGCTGCTTGTGAATTGATTCCACTCAGCTCAGCTCAACTCGACTTGACTCGTTTAATAAATAAGTCGAGTTCAAGCTCGAATAAATTCGGCTCATCAAGGCGAACTTATCTTTATTTAAATTACATAACAAATATATTATTTATAAATTAAATAATATACAAATATATAAATAATATTTTTATTTAAATAATATAAATAAGAAAAAAATTTATCAAGCCAAGTCAAACTTGAGTGTTATTAATATTAACGAACTGAACTCGAGTCTAATTAGTTATCAAGCCGAACTCGAACTTAATAAATGAGCTCAATAAGTAAACGAGTCAGGTTCAAACTTAGCAAAACTCGACTCAGTACCACTTATTTACAACGTTAATTACAGTTTTGTTTGGACTATCAGTTTAGATTTAGGTAGTGATTTATAGAAAGAAAAGAAAAAAGAATAAAATGTGAAGAGGAATTTCACGCACTACAAGAATTTCACACTGCGAGGAAGATATATGCCACTGTACTTTTCAATTTTTAGTGGGCCATCCTCTCAAACTTCAGAATTACTAATTCTAGATTACGACAGTGATTTTCAATTTTTAATGGGCCATTTTCTGGAACTTCAAGATTACTAGTTCTAGTTTTAGTTCCGGTATTAATTTTAAGGATCAGGTTAGTTTCCAGTTTAAAATCGGATTGAAATATATGGTTGGACTCGTAGAATTTATAAGAAGTTTAATTTTGATAATTTGAATCGTTCAATGTGTAAGGCTCGTTGTGTACTTTATCCCTGCAAAAAATTACGTTGATAAGATATCGATAGCCACTTAATTAGATCATATTTTTGTCAATAGTAAATATAATTTTAAAAATAAATTGTTGATAAAAATATGTTCTGATCAAGTGGCTATCGATATTCGATCAATGTGATCTTTTATAGAGATGAAATACTCAAAGAGCACTACATATTTGAATCATCGAAATTGGACTCGTGGTAGGCCCCACAGGCCCAATATGGATCCTAATTTTAAATAATAATATTGAGATGCATGTAAATATTGGTGATACAATTAAATATTAATTCATTTCGAATAATATCAATTAATATATTAATGAATAATTATGTTGAAGATTCAAAATACTAACATGTATCGATTAATATATCATGGCCCTTGTGTCAATTTGGTTCTTATAGGCCTAATTTAGGGGGGCGCAGGTTCGTTGCAGCCATGGAACCTCCAATTTGCTATCCGTCCACAAGATTGACAGATTGAAGAAAATCAATCCGCATCCGTCCGCCAATTAGGCGGATGTGGATTGAGCGGTTTGGCAGATTGATATGAATCGGTTTGGCGGTTTAAATTTTAGAAATTTTCAACATAATTCAACTTGTGCATTTCCAAAAAAAAAAAAGGTATTACAGTCAATGACTTAAAAAAATATTTCAATCACTGCATGCCTCATCCAAAGAACGAAAGTTTGAAACTTTAGAATATTACAATCACAACATACTTTATCCACATATTATAATCACAGCATGCCTCATCCACATAAAAGTATTACAATCCGTGGTTCTGAAAATATAAAATATAAAAATAATTCAAACCACCAAAACCATGAACATAGCAATAGTAGTGATTGTATACCTCTGTATTGTTATATCTATATCTGTTTTTAAAAACAAAAACCAACTAACATATATCATCTTTTTTATTTATTATTTTTAGAGTTAGATTTATAAACCAAAAAATATAGATAAATAATATATTTATTTTTTTTAATTCAAAAAATATATTCAAGCTGAAAGCTCTTTTTCAATAGAATATATTCAACAGAATATTTAAACCTTTTTTTAATTGAAAACAAAAATAGAATATCTAAATAAATTGAAAATACAAAGTCTTATAAATTACTAGGGGTGCTCGCGGTTTGGCGGTTCGATTGCAGCCAAAGGAACCTCAAAACTAGGCAAATTGGAAAAAATCAATCTGCAACCGTCCGTTTATCATCACGCATCTGTCCAAAATGCGGTGGATCAGTTCAGTTCGATTGGTTTGAGTGAATTGGTATATTCGTTGCTCACCCCTAACCTAATTGCATCAGTTTTATATTTGAATTTTTCATATTGCGTCAATTCTAACCATTTAGCTATTTATCTTCAATTTCTCAATGGATAGTTTCAGTTAAACTAAATTAAAGCAATGTGAAAATTTATAGTGAAAAATTGATACAGTTGAAATTATAGAAATCAAATTGGCACAAAAAAATAAATTACCAGAAAAACGAATAGTTTGTCCAAAAATATCAAGAAATAAAATTTGTTATTCTACAAATACTCTAACTAGATGTATTAAGCTCTTGATACTATTCAATCAAGCTCTCAGCGTAACTTTGTAATAAATGAGAATTTTGAGCACTATAATGATCAACCTAAAATTTGTTATTCTAAAAATACTCCAACAAGATGTATCAGGCTAGCTCATGAAATTTTAAAGGGGAAAAGAAAAAACTCTAAAGCTTGAATCTTATGATAAAATAATTTTTATTTTTTTAAATTTAAATCTTAATGTTTTGATTTGTTTTTAATCTAAACTATTTTGTTTATTTTATTGAGTAAATTTGACAAAAAAAAATAATATTTTAATCATTAAACTTAATGTGAATAAATAATGAATGCATGGGTATTGATTATATTTATTTTTATTAATATTTGGTTTGGATGTCAATGAATGGGTGAATGGGTATTGTTTAAACTTATTTAAATTAAATTTCAATGTGAATGAATTAGATGCAAAACAATGAATTTGTGGATTGTTATGATACAGGATTGTCACAAAAAACAGTTCTTAGTTATTTGCAACACCAAGACACTATCACAAATAATTAATTATTTTTTTTACAATTTGTTTGTACTTTTTGAGACAAGGAAATTCGGTGGTTCACTCTCTCGCTAGACTGTATCACACTCTTCAACAGCAACAGGTTTGGATGGAGGAGCTGCCCCCATCACTAGATCATTTGATTGCTTTTGTTTCCTTAGCTTTTGCAGTTCACTATCTGAAGGGACTAAATATAAAATGAGTCGGATCGAAGCCTTGGGCCAACCTAATCTATTAGACTCAAGTCCTGAGAAGCAGGGTAAACAAGTGGGCCAGTCAGATTAACCCAATTACATCATCAACAACCCACCCAAGTCCTCAAGCACTTGGGTCCAGCCTGTAGTGGAAAGGTCAGTCCAGCCACGATGCTGGACTGAGCCGAGCCGCAGGATCTCATCCTTGGACCGAGCCCAAAAGGGGCCGAGCCCATACAAATATATCCTACTGGGCCAGCCCATCTCTACAAGTAATCTCGTAGAGGGCCGAGCCGAGGCATGACGTTACCAAGCCAAAAGAACCCAACAAAGAAACGTGGAAGCTGTGAATGCATGCACATAGAGAGTGCCACCTCAGCTGGTCACCTCCTCCTAGAATCACGGAAACAGTTGATCGAAGGAATGTGATCTGTTACAAGCATGGTTACAATGAGTATATACACCCCTTGTCAACTACCAGATGGTCCCCCACCTTGGGCAATGCTAAAAGGAAACTTTGCAGCACCAAAGCTCCATGAAACCATCTTGGGCAACATGCAAGGAGTTCTATATACACTTACTTCACACTGAAGGTAACTGATCTAAGCTGAACTATACTCACCAAACACAACTCTCAGCATTGAGAGAGTACCCCTAATCTTCTCCGATCTCTCACTCGCACACCGAAGGGGTTATCTGGCCAACCCCGGCCAGACAGCTCTAACGGTGCTTATTGTTGCAAGGTCTTGATTCTTGGATAGTCCAATCAAGTGCGAAGCTCCGATCCACAATCATCTAGTGTGGTATTCAATACACACAATTGGTGCGGTGAACGTGGACGGCTTTGTCTCTAAGTTGTACGCTTGATTTCGGCAATGGGGATTGAGGACATCCCACCTTCGGCGCTGACTCCACAAACGGAGAAGACAAAGGATAAAGGCTTGGCACTCTCGACAGTCTTGGAAGAACAAACCGGAAACAACAATCGGACTCCCGAATCTGTTGAGCATCGATTGCCCTTCGCTGGAGGTTCTTCTCATCATTTTCTACTAGAGAAGGATTACGGGGATCGAATCATTGACTCCAGGGGAATGGAGATACAAGAACTGAAAGCATAACTCAAAAGGGTGATAGGTGACTCGATGGAGAAGAGGACTGACACAGAGCCCTCTCGCCTGCGACAAAGAAGCCCATCTCAAGAACCACCAGTGAAGAAGGTTCCCAGAAATGAGTCTGGGCCGCAAAGCCAGCCAATCCTGCTACAAAGTGAGGCAGCGAGCAGCCACACATGTGGCTCATGTCGGAGAAGGGCTAAGAGGCAAAAAACAGCTAACCAGTAGACATAGTACCCTCCTCAGGATCTTTGTACTTGGCTAATTGGCAACAAACAAAATGAGCAACGGCGAGATCACCTTGACCGTACTATCCATCAGAGAGAGCACTGAGCATTGGATCGGCTCGTCTCCTTTCCACTCTCCCCAGAAATCGAGGCCATGAGACCTCCCAAGAAGATCACTCCACCAAAGTTCATGTCATATGATGGGAAGTCAAATCCACTGACGTACATCAGCCATTATCGGCAGATGATGTTCTTATGGAGTCGAGACGAGGCACTGATGTGCAAAGTCTTCCCGTCCAGCTTGGGAGAATCCGGACTTCGATGGTTCGATCATCTCTCTGCAGGATCGATTTACGACTGGAAGCAGCTCTCTGAAGAGTTCTTGGCCAGGTTCATCTCCAACACTAAGATCCCGAAAGAGCCAGATACACTGTTCGGTCTCTGAAAGGAACAGGAAGAAACACTGCGTAATTATGCTATGAGGTATTGGGAGGAGTATAATGACCTAGAGGAAAACGTTTGCAGTGAACAGATGGCTGTGATGTCTTTTAAACACGGTCTGCGCACGGAAAGTAAGCTGAGACAGTCACTTACTAAGCGCCCGGCCACAGTATTGAAGGATTTGCATGCCAGGATTGAGCAGTACGCTCGCCTCGAAGATGATCAGATCCTCATCGAGGTAGCATCAATTGAACAAACAGCTCAGCACAAAAAAAGAGTGGACCGAGGGATACACCGAGGACTCATAGTGAATGAAGTAGACAAGTCCAAATCCCATGAAGCAGTTGTGACCATATTCAAGGAACCAATCTATTGTATTCTGGAAAAGATCAAAAGAGAGCCATTCTTTATTTGGCCGCCAAAAATGTTGGGAGATCCAGCTCAGCGCAATCAGAAGCTCAGATGCACCTATCACTAAGACAGGGGGCATATGACTCAGAATTGCAGAGCGTTGAAGCAACACTTGGAAGACTTGGTAGCTGCTGGACACCTCCGAGACTACATTGATCAGGATAAAGTGGTGGCCGAACAAGGGAACACTCTACCAGAACCAAACATTGAGCATCCTCCTCGGTTGGTAACAAAGGTAATCCATGGAACAACTAGCCACAAGCATGAAGAGGCATTTCAAGAGGAAATTGCCAAAGCTGTGCAGATTTAGTAGGTCATGTCAGTACGGCCCGCACCGAAAAAGGTACGCACAGTACCTAAGCCCCCATTGTGTATTGTTTCATTTACTATAAAAGCTTTAGAAGGTATTCAACACCCACATACTGATGCACTGATTATAACTGTGGGAATTGGGAAACAATTTGACGTAAAACGAGTCCTGGTAGATCAGGGTAGTGCAACAGATATATTGTATTACGACTTGTTCAAGAAGCTCGGTCTCTCTGAGCAGCACCTCACCCCGGCGGCAGCTCCATTGGTTGGCTTCAATTCACAGCCTGAATGACCACTTGGCAAGATAGTGTTGCCTGTTGTGGCTGGATCAAAGACCCTACAGATAGAATTTCTACTTATTAATACAGCTTCTCCTTACAATGCCATACTCGGTCATCCTTGGATTCACCACATGGAAGCGGTCCCCTCAACCTACCACCAGCTCATCCGCTTCCCAACAGAACATATAGTAGAGCAAATCTCAGCGGACCAAGTTGTGTCAAAACATTGCTTCATGGCTGTCATGACCCGAACCTGCCCCTATGGGTTAAGGACATAATCGGCCAGTAACCCTGAGATTACCTACGGCCTCAAACCAAAACAGACGTAACTCAACAGAGTAAAGGGGCCAAACGGAAGCAATAATTAAAAACTTTGTCTATAGAGCCGTGCTTATATGCACTTTAAAGCAAACCATACGCATATACGTTAATAACCCACAACAAAATACAGTACCATAAAATCCTTTATAGACAGGATCATCCAAACTGAGTCAACCCCTATCAAAACTATATATACAGATATACACAAAGTCCTTGCCAACAAGACAAAGTATAAGTACATAACAAAATGGCAAGGATGGGTCTCGTGCGTGAGACACAATGCTGACTCTCCAAAACTCATGTTGTTCCTAGCAGACTTCACTCGGGCTGGGTTTGGACTTCTCTTGGCTCACCTATAAACACATGAATGAGCATGAGCGATAGCCCAGTGAATAATATCAAGTAAGGGAAATGCATTGAAACATTATACAACAGACGGCCTAGGGCCCAATTCATTCATGTCAACTGGCCTTTGGCCTTTTCAAACTTTCATAACAAACTGGCTCTTAGGCCTGTATATCAGACTGGCTCTTAGGCCTTCATATCAGACTGGCTCTTAAGCCCTTCAAACTTTTCAGATCAAACTAGCTCATAGGCCTTTCAAACTTTCATATCAAACTGGCACATAGGCCTTTCAAACTTTCACATCGAACTGGCGCATAGGCCTTTCAAACTTTCATATCAAACTGGCGCATAGGCCTTTCAAACTTTCATATCAAACTGGCACATAGGCCTTTCAAACTTTCACATCAAACTGGCGCATAGGCCTTTCAAACTTTCATATCACACTGGCGCATAGGCCTTTCAAACTTTCATATCAGACTGGCACATAGGCCTTTCAAACTTTCATATCAAACTGGCACATAGGCCTTTCAGACTTTCATATCAAACTGGCACATAGGCCTTTCAAACTTTCATATCAAACTGGCGCATAGGCCTTTCAAACTTTCATATCAAACTATGTCCACCATTCAAATTAATGAACTTCACAAAACTTACATAGAAGTAGTAATTGGACAATAATGTATGTCAAATATTACTCACAGTGATCGGCTTGTGGAGTTGCCCTGGAGCTTGACCCTACATATCATGTAACACATATGGGTCACAATTAGTTCAATCCGTTCTTTAATTCACATATTCCTCTTTAGGCTTCATTCTTATCTCTTTTACTCAATTACAATGTTCAATGCATGCCTAAGAGTGCTCGCAAGTGAAAGAGAACGGAAAACGAAACACAGAACGAACATTCAAAATTTCAGAAAACAGGGTCCCTGCTCGAGCGTGGACTTCTCCGCTCGAGCAGACCCTTGAGGCCTGCAAAAGTGCTGGATAGGTGAAATTTACGCTCGAGCGTTCATTCTGGCGCTCGAGCGGAAGGCCTCTCAACATGGCTCCCCGCTCGAGCGTGATCTTCCCCACTGAGCGGACTCCATGTCTGCAAAAAGTACTGGATGCATCATTTTTATGCTCGAGCGTGGACTCAGACGCTCGAGCGGAAGTTCATTCTACAAGACCCCCGCTCGAGCGTGAACTCCCCCGCTCGAGCGGACACCATGCCTACAAGAAAAATACTGGGAGCTCGAAATCCACGCTCGAGCGGCTATTCCCCCGCTCGAGCGGACATCAAAATTCTGGGTTTCCCAAATTGTGTTCTTGAGCTCCAATACAACTTTCAAATAACATTTCTTGCATGCAATGGCTCAAATGTCACATATTCACATACTAACATAATACCAATACCAAATTACAACATTAGGAAGCTCAATTTCTTGATCTATCTACATGCATGTCCCAAAATATTTCATACTCATCACCAACATGCTCAAATTCAAACATTCAAGACTTATTCTCCCATGATTTGTACATGCATGTGACGTAACTCCCTCATTCTCAACTCATATGATGAAGAAGTGGTTAAAACATGAGCTTCAACTTAAAACGTACATGGATTATGCATTTTGTGCTCAAATACACAAATTCAAAGCAATTATACCCATGCATGCACACATTGACCTTTAATTCAACATAAACAACTCAATTCCATTTCAATTCTTACTCTTGATTACCCAACTAGCTTGAATACACAATATTACACATTAAACTCATGATTTACTCACCAAGGAGCTTTAATCTTCTCAAGCTAAGGTTAATTCTTGTATTAGACTTCAACTTCCAAGCCTTCAAGACCAAATTGGACAATCCCTCTCTCTCCCTCCCTATAGCCGGCCCTCTCTCTAATTTTTGAGTCCAAGATTAGCCAAAATGCTACTAAGGAGAAGAATGGAGGTGTAGTGCCCCTTTTACAACAAACTCCACTAATGTATTATAATAATAATAACAATTGGGCACTAATTCACCAATTTAATGAACTTAATGTGGTCCGAATCAATTTTTCAATTAAACTTCACCGTAGATTCTAAAAATTATGCCAAACACAATGACGCAGTCAATTTCGGGTTCTATGGCCGATAAGGCCTTCAATTTAATTTCCAAAGCAGGTAATTAAACAGATATTCCTACGGTGAACAGATAGAAATTCAAAACCACATATTTTCACATAATGGCACGCAAATTCATATTAGACACATAATCATACTCGCATCAAGGACCAATTAACAAATTACGGAACAGGGGTATCACAGTCTTCCCCTATTTAGGAATTTTAGTCCTCCGAACTTAATTTACCTTCATCGGGAAACAGATGTGGATAGCATAGTCGCATTTCTTCCTCTTTTTCCCATGTAGCATCTGTCCCATAATGTTCCTTCCATTCCACTTTCACCATTGGGATGGACTTGCTTCTTAATTGTTTCACCCGCCGATCAACAATTCGTTCCGGCCATTCGGCGTATTCCATATTCTCATCAATAGCTACCCGGTGATAATCAATCACATGAAACGGGTCTCAGAGGTAACCCCTCAACATCGACACATGAAACACATTAAGGATTTGTTCAAACCCGTGGCAAAGCAACTCTATAAGCAACTGAACCAAGCCTTTCCAAAATCTGAAACGGCCCAATGTAACGGGGCGACAACTTGCCCTTATTTCCAAACCTGACTTGGCCCTTCATTGGAGACACACGAATGAACACATGGTCACCGACCTCATACTCAAGAGGTCTCCTTCGAACATCTGCATAGTTCTTTTGTCGGTCCTGAGCTGTTTTAAGCCTTTGACGAATAGTCTTGATTTTCTCAGAAGTGTCTTGCATAATTTCAGGTCCAAGCAAAACTCTATCCCCGACCTGTGTCCAACAAATAGGTGATCTACACCTCCTACCATACAAAGCCTCGTACGGTGCCATACCGATGCTGGAGTGGAAGCTGTTATTATAAGCAAACTCTGCAAGTGGCAAATAATTTTCCCAACTCCCCTGAAAATCCAAAGCACACATACGAAGCATATCCTCCAAAGTCTGTATCGTTCGTTCTGATTGCCCATCTGTCTGTGGGTGGAAGGCAGTACTGAACCTTAGTTCCGTTCCCATGGCTTCCTGCAAACTTTTCCACAATCTAGACACGAATTTCGGATCTCTATCCGACACAATGGATACCGGAACTCCATGTAAACGAACAATCTCATCAACATAAATAGTAGCCAATCTATAAGCATTAAATGTAGTTTTGACAGGCAGAAAATGTGCAGATTTAGTCAGTCTATCAACTACAACCCAAATAGAATCCATACCTCGAGAAGTCCGAGGTAGGCCAACAACGAAATCCATAGTCACATGCTCCCACTTCCATTCAGGAATAGGGAGAGGTTTAGACCGCCTGGTTTCTGATGTTCAGGCTTAACTTGCTGACATTGAAGGCACTTGGACACATATTCTGCAATCTCTTTCTTCATTTTAGGCCACCAATAGGTTTGTTTCAAATCCCGATACATTTTGTTGTTACCCGAATGCATAGCAAATACGGACCTGTGGGCTTCATCTAAAACCCTCTTCTTTAGTTCCAAGATATCAGGGACACATATTCGGTTCTGGAATTTCAACATTTCATTCTCAATACTGAATTCTGTTTTCGGGCTTGCCTCAAATTCGTTAATCACTTTCCTGAGGAACTCATCCTCTTTCTGTTTCTGCTTGATCTCATCAATGATCGCCGGCTCGGCTGTAATAGCGGCTATCAATCCGCCCTATTTACACATTACCACTTCAATTTCAGACTTCTCAAAATCTTGCAGGATCTCCTTCTGTTCAGTAAGCAAACAAGCCATACTCCCCATTGATTTTCTGCTCAAGGCATCAGTAACTGTGTTAGCTTTCCCGGGTGGTACTGAATCTCTAAATCATAATCCTTTATCAATTCTAGCCATCTTCTCTGGCGCATATTCAACTCTTTCTGCGTGAAGAAGTATTTCAAACTTTTGTGGTCCGTGTAGACTTCACACTTTGCTCCATATAGATAATGCCGCCAGATTTTCAAAGCAAAAACAACTACGGCCAATTCTAGGTCATGCATTGGATAATTCTTCTCATATGGTCTCAACTGTCGGAAGGCATAGGCAATAACCTTTCCGTTCTGAATTAACACACAACCCAGACCTTTATAAGATGCATCACTGAAAATCACAAAATTTTTCGTACCTGAAAGTAGTGTCAAAATTAGTGCCGTGATCAATCTTGTTTTCAATTCACAAAAGACTGATTCTCTTTCTTCGTTCCATTCAAACGGTTGCCCTTTGCGTGTCAACTGAGTAAGAGGTACAGCTACTTTTGAGAAAGCTTTCACAAACCTCCTGTAATACCCAGCTAAGCCCATGAAACTGCGGACTTCCGTCACATTAGTCGGTGTAGGCCAATTCACAACTGCCTCTATTTTCTGTGGGTCCACTGAAATCCCTTCTCTGTTGATCACATGCCCTAAGAAAACAACTTCATCCAACCAAAACTCACATTTCTTTAGTTTAGCAAACAATTTCCTTTCCCTAAGTATTTGCAGGACGGTTTTCAAATGCTGTTCATGTTCAAGTCTATCTTTGGAATATATCAAGATATCATCGATAAAGACTACAACAAACTCATCAAGGTAGGTTTTAAAAATTCTATTCATTAAATCCATAAATGCTGCCGGAGCATTAGTCACTCCAAATGGCATAACAAGAAACTCAAAATGACCATACCTCGTTCTGAATGCAGTTTTCTCAACATCCTCTGCCTTAACTTTCAGCTGATGATACCCGGATCTCAAATCAATCTTAGAAAACACCCGTGATCCCTGTAGTTGGTCAAATAAATCATCAATACGGGGTAAAGGGTATTTGTTCTTTATCGTTACCTTGTTCAATTCCCAATAATCGATGCACAGGCGCAAAGTACCATCCTTCTTCTTTACAAATAACACTGGTGCACCCCAAGGCGAAGTGCTAGGTCGAATAAACCCCTTATCAAGCAGGTCTTGCAACTGTTCTTTCAATTCCTTCATTTCAGCAGTAGCCATTCTGTAGGGAGTCTTAGAAATAGGCTGGGTGCCTGGCACAGTTTCAATGATGAACTCTATCTCCCTATCTACCAATTCCCCTGGTAATTCATTTGGAAACACGTCTGGAAATTCTCTAACAATAGGAATATTATTCAATTCAACATTCACAGATTGTTCAGTCAACACATAGCACAGATAACCCTGGCACCCTTTCCTGATCAGTTTACATGCTTTCATAGCAGATATCAAATAAGGTGGAGGCACTACCCCATTACCCACAAACACAATCTCTTTATGTTCTGGCGGTTTAAATACAACTCGTTTTGTCACACAATCAATGGTGGCACAATATTTGGTCAACTAATCCATGCCCAGAATTACATCGAAATGCCTAAAGTTCAAGGGCAACAAATCTACATATAGGGTAGCATCCTCAACACGCATATCACAAAATCGGTATATTGATTCACACAATACAGATTCCCTAGATGGAGCACACACACAGCAGATATGGCAGTAATTCTAAGGGTCTATTCAATCTAGATTCAAATGCATATGTCACAAAGGAGTGTGTGAATCTGGAATCAATTAATACAAAAGCGTCCTGATTACATATAGAAATAGTACCTGAGACAACTGCATTGGCGTTCCATGTATCGCCCGGAACAAGCGCAAAAACTCTCCCCTGTCTCACGGTATCCCCGGTGGTAGCGGATCTCAAAGTGGTTCCTGGCTTTGGGATCGATGTAGTGGAACTAGCAGCTTTCTTTCCCCCATTTTTGATTACAATCTCGGGCCATGTGCCCTGGTTTAACACACGTGAAATAGGCTCTTGACACACGGTAATAAACCCCACGATGCCTTTTGCTGCAAATGTTGCACATGGGAGATGTGTCTTGGGAAGAATTCGAGGTATTCGAGGAGCCCGTGTTTTGCTTTTTCAGAAACTTTTCTTTGAAAAGAAGCCTTGTCTTTTGTTACCTTTCCATTCTGTTGTTGGCTTGGCTTGTCTAGCTATGTTGGCCTCGGATATGATGGCCCTGTCTAGCACTCCAATGTAGGTTTCTAGCTTTAAGACATTCACTCTTTCAAGGATGTCACTTCGAAGCCCACCTTCAAAATGTCTCGCCTTCTTATAATCCGTATCAATCACATGTGGCGCAAACCTGGCCAATTCAGTGAATTTGGCCTCATACTCAGCCACTGTCATACTGTCTTGCTTTAATTCCATAAATTCTGCCACTTTCCTATCCCGAACGCACTGCGGGAAGTACTTGTCATAGAAGATTTCCAGAAATTTTGCCCAATCAGCATCTCTATAACTTTCACGCATTAACATCCACCATCTTCTTGCTTCGTCTTCTAGCATAAAGGTGGCTAGAAGCACTTTCTGTGTATCCGAACACGGAAATACTTCAAACAGTTTTTCGATGCCGAGGACCCAAGCTTCAGCTTTCAAAGGATCCAATCCACCATGAAACTGTGGTGGTTTCATTTTCTTGAACTCTTTGGTGAGAGCTATGATTCGGTCGTCATTCTGATTATCTGGCACAGGGGGTGCCGGAGGTGGTGGTGGAGGATGTGGTTGCTGCCACTGTTGTTGCCATTCTTGTTGTTGTCTCAATGTCTCTGCCATTTCCTGAATTAGTCTTTCCATTCTATCCAGTCTGGCAGTAGAAGATTCCTCTATTTCATCACCTCTTGTTCTCACCATCTGATTAAACTTGCATTATATTTTACACAAAAGGTACACACGTATGTGTATACTAAGAAGCACATATATTCAGATGATTTGCAATGCAAGTAGTTCACAACTTACAACATACAATTGTTCATATCAAAACATTTAGCAAATAATCAATGCTTCCAACTTCATATTTGTCACATGAATGCATCCTAGATCTTATCTAGACGCTTATTGCTCTTTTTGGACAAGTGTGTGAGTTATTAACTCGTGCTCTGATACCACTCTGTCATGACCCGAACTCGCCCCTATGGGTTAAGGACATAACCGGCCAGTAACCCTGAGATTACCTACGACCTCAAATCAAAACAGACATAACTCAACAGAGTAAAGGGGCCAAACGGAAGCAATAATTAAAAACTTTGTTCATAGCATCGTGCTTATATGCACTTTAAAGCGAACCATACGCATATACGTTAATAACCCACAACAAAATACAGTACCATAAAATCCTTTACAGACAGGATCATCCAAACTGAGTCAACCCCTATCAAAACTATACATACAGATATACACAAAGTCCTTGCCAACAAGACAAAGTATAAGTACATAACAAAATGGCAAGGATGGGTCTCGTGCGTGAGACACAAGGCTGACTCTCCAAAACTCATGTTGTTCTTGGCAGACTTCACTGGGACTGGGTTTGGACTTCTCTTGGCTCACCTACAAACACATGAATGAGCGTAAGCGATAGCCCAGTGAATAATATCAAGTAAGGGAAATGCATTGAAACATTATACAATAGACGGCCTAGGGCCCAATTCATTCATGTCAACTGGCCTTTGGCCTTTTCAAACTTTCATAACAAACTGGCTCTTAGGCCTGTATATCAAACTGGCTCTTAGGCCTTCATATCAGACTGGCTCTTAAGCCCTTCAAACTTTTCAGATCAAACTGGCTCATACGCCTTTCAAACTTTCATATCAAACTGGCACATAGGCCTTTCAAACTTTCACATCGAACTGGCGCATAGGCCTTTCAAACTTTCATATAAAACTGGCGCATAGGCCTTTCAAACTTTCACATCAAATTGGCACATAGGCCTTTCAAACTTTCACATCAAATTGGCGCATAGGCCTTTCAAACTTTCATATCAAATTGGCGCATAGGCCTTTCAAACTTTCATATCAGACTGGCCCATAGGCCTTTCAAACTTTCATATTAGACTGGCACATATGCCTTTCAAACTTTCATATCAAACTGGCACATAGGCCTTTCAAACTTTCATATCAAACTGGCGCATAGGCCTTTCAAACTTTCATATCAAACTATGTCCACCATTCAAATTAATGAACTTCACAAAACTTACATAGAAGTAGTAATTGGACAATAATGTATGTCAGATATTACTCACAGTGATCGGCTTGTGGAGTTGCCCTGGAGCTTGACCCTACATATCATGTAACACATATGTGTCACAATTAGTTCAATCCGTTCTTTAATTCACATATTCCTCTTTAGGCTTCATTCTTATCTCTTTTACTCAATTACAATGTTCAATGCATGCCTAAGAGTGCTCGCAAGTGAAAGAGAACGAAAAACGAAACACAGAACAAACATTCAACATTTCTAAAAACAGGGTCCCCGCTCGAGCGTGGACTTCCCCACTCGAGCTGACCCTTGAGGCCTGCAAAAGTACTGGATAGGTGAAATTTACGCTCGAGCGGAAGGCCTCTCAATATGGCTCCCCACTCGAGCGTGATCTTCCCGCTCAAGTGGACTCCTTGTCTGCAAAAAGTACTGGATGCATCATTTTTACGCTCGAGCGTGGACTCGGACACTCGAGCGGAAGTTCATTCTACAAGACCCCTGCTCGAGCGTGAACTCCCCTGCTCGAGCGGACACCATGCCTGCAAGAAAAATACTGGGAGCTCGAAATCCACGCTCGAGCAGCTATTCCCCCGCTCGAGCGGACATCAAAATTCTGGGTTTCCCAGATTGTGTTCTTGAGCTCCAATACAACTTTCAAATAACATTTCTTGCATGCAATGGCTCAAATATCACATATTCACATACTAACATAATACCAATACCAAATTACAACATTAGGAAGCTCAATTTCTTGATCTATCTACATGCATGTCCCAAAATATTTCAAACTCATCACCAACATGCTCAAATTGAAACATTCAAGACTTATTCTCCCATGATTTGTACATGCATGTGACGTAACTCCCTCATTCTCAACTCATATGATGAAGAAGTGGTTAAAACATGAGCTTCAACTTAAAACTTACATGGATCATGCATTTTGTGCTCAAATACACAAATTCAAAGCAATATACCCATGCATGCACACATTGACCTTTAATTCAACATAAACAACTCAATTCCATTTCAATTCTTACTCTTGATTACCCAACTAGCTTGAATACACAATATTACACATTAAACTCATGATTTACTCACCAAGGAGCTTTAATCTTCCCAAGCTAAGGTTAATTCTTGTATTAGACTTCAACTTCCAAGCCTTCAAGACCAAATTGCACAATCCCTCTCTCTCCCTCCCTATAGCCGGCCCTCTCTCTAATTTTTGAGTCCAAGATTAGCCAAAATGCTACTAAGGAGAAGAATAGAGGTGTAGTGCCCTTTTACAACAAACTCCACTAATGTATTATAATAATAATAATAATAACAATTGGGCACTAATTCACTAATTTAATCAACTTAATTTGGTCCGAATCAATTTTTCAATTAAACTTCACCGTAGGCTCTAAAAATTATGCAATCACAATGACGCAGTCAATTTCGGGTTCTATGGTCGATAAGGCCTTCAATTTAATTTCCAAAGTAGATAATTAAACAGATATTCCTACGGTGAACAGATAGAAATTCAAAACCACATATTTTCACATAATGGCACCCAAAATCAGATTAGACACGTAATCATACTCGCATCAAGGACTAATTAAAAAATTACAGAACATGGGGTATCACAATGGTAGCTATGAAGACTAAACAACTTTGCAATCGGGTACAGATAGTTGAAGTAGCCAAACAGCCAGTCTTGGAGGATGTCAGAGGAACCCCAGCGGAAAACATAGTAGAGGATTTAGAGAAAGTCCTAGTAAAGGAGGATGATCCCGAAAAGTACTTCCTTATTGGTACCTCACTAGGCACTGATGAGAAACTTTAGTTACTGGATTTGCTGAGGGAAAATATGGAGGTATTCGCATGGTCAGCGTATGATACACCAGGGTTGAATACAGATTTCTCTTGCCATAAACTCAACATCAACCCTTCCACTCGGCTCATTGTGCAGAAAAGTCGAAGATCCTCAGTTGAGCACACTGAAGCAGTAATTACCGAGGTCGACAAACTCCTAGCGTCAGGGGCGTTTAGAGAAGTGTAGTACCCACAATGGTTGTCCAACATAGTTGTAGTAAAAAAGAAGAACAAAAAATGGAAAGTCTGCATTGACTTCACCTGCCTAAATAGAGCTTGCCCCAAGGACAGTTTTCTTCTGCCTTGCATTAATCAACTAGTAGACTCAACAGCAGGACATGAGCGTATGAGTTTTCTGGACGCTTATAGCGGCTATCACCAAATACCACTATTCGGACCAGATCAAGAGAAGACAACATTCATTACTCCCAGTGGCACCTATTGCTACAAAGTAATGTCGTTCGGCCTTAAGAATGTTGGGGCAACCTACTAGCCCGAATGTTCAAGAAACAGCTCGGAAGAACCATAGAAGCGTACATAGATGATATGGTAGTGAAAAGCAAGCTCACTACAAACCACCTTATAGACCTAAGAGAAGTTTCTAGAATAGTGAAAAGCCATTAGCTTTGCCTTAATGCCTCGAAATGTGCTTTCAGAGTAGGAACAGTGAAGTTCTTGGGGTATATGGTGACTCACAGAGGAATTGAGGCAAATCTAGATCAAATAAAAGCAATACAAGAGCTTGAAGTACCAACAAAGGCTAAAGAGCTGCAGAAGCTGGCTGGAATGGCAGCCGCCCTGAATCGGTTCATCAGCAAGTCTTCAGATCGGATGAAACCCTTTTTTTAGCTACTAAGAAAAAAGACTGCATTTGAATGGGGTCCTAAATGTACCGAAGCATTGCAAGGCCTCAAAAAATAACTCAGTAGACCACCTCTCCTGTCCACTCCAGAACCGGAGAAAGAACCGTAAGTGCGGTATTGATTCGAGAGGTTGAAAAGGAACAAAGGCCAGTATACTACGTTAGCAAGACTCTATTAGATGCCGAGACACGGTACCTATCCTTGGAAAAGCTAGCTTACGCACTGCTCATCGCCTCAAGGAAGTTGTGACATTACTTTCAGAGTTACACCATCAATGTCCTCACTGAATTCTCTCTCAGATCTGTCTTCAGCCGAGCTGATTTCTCCGGTCGAATAGCGAAATGGGCGGTTGAACTCGGTGAGTTTGACATTCGATGTCAACCCAGAACAGCAATCAAGGCCCAGGTCTTGGTAGATTTCATCACCAAATTCGCTCCTACCCAGAGCACAGAGTGTGAAAACTCCAGCTCTGTACAAGTGCCACGCACCACCGAACTAAGAAAGCAATGCACTTCAGAAGGATGAAAACTCTTTACTGGTAACATCTGGCAGCTCTATGTCGACGGATCATCCAATAACCAAGGCTCGGGAGCAGGGGTAGTACTTATGTCACCAGAAGGATTTATCTGGGAGCAAGCTCTTATAGGCTTGGTTAAAAGGCTTCTAACAATGAGGCAGAGTACGAAGCACTATTGGCTGGTTTACGCAGTGCCAAACACTTCAATGCAGAGCAACTTCTGGTTTTCAGAGATTCTCAGTTGGTTGTTAACCAGCTTACTGGGGTCTACGAAACACAAGACGAAAGAATGGCCATGTATGCAGACAAGGCTAAGGATCTACTCAAAAATTCTGATCCATACGAGTAGAACGAATCAGTCGAAATCGAAACATCCATGCTGATGCTCTGGCCTACCTCGGCTCATCACTAGATGCCAAAGACGCTAGAAAAGTTTGGGTTGAGTTCGTGCCAGAACCAAGCATTGCATCTCCAGTCCTCTGCAGTAACCTAGAGCCAAGCTGAATGGATCCAATACTTGTTTTTCTAAAATCTAGTACTCTCTCCAAAGACAAGAAGAAAGCCAACAAAATTCGACATAGATCAGCTTGGCACCATCTGGGAAGCTATACAGATGCTCCTATCTCGACCCTTATCTTTTGTGTTTGCATCCAAATCTAGTTGAAAATGTTCTTTACGAAATTCATGATGGGATTTGTGGATGTCATGTTGGTGGAAGGTCACTGGCGCATTGAGCCCTCACTCATGGGTACTGGTGGCCATGGATGCAACAAGATGCACAGCAGTACGTTCAGAAGTGTGATAAATGTCAGAGGTTTGCTCCACTAATTCATCAGCCAGCCAAAACTCTCACTCCACTCACTAACTCATGGCCTTTTGCCCAATGGGGTCTAGATATTGTTGGACCTTTGGCACGAGGCACTGGGAACAGACGATTCTTCATCGCTACAACCGACTATTTCACTAAGTGGGTTAAAGTTGAAGCATTGGTAAGTATCAAAGAAGCAGACATAGAGCAGTTTGTCATGAGGAACGTTGTGGTCCGTTTTGGCATCCTGCGGGTATTGATTGCAGACAATGGAACACAGTTTGATGGAAAGATCTTCAGAAAATTTTGTGCCAACCTCAGGATCGAATATCGGAACTCTTCTCCGAGATACCCACAAAGTAATGGGCAAGCAGAAGCTTCGAACAAAACCATCATCAACGGAGTAAAGAAGCGACTCGAACATGCAAAAGGAAAGTGGGTTGAAGAGTGTGGGGGCCGAATATATGAAAAAATCAGAAGGTGCGTACCATTTGAAGACTGATATTAATCGGTTGTATCCTACGAGAGTGGGGAGCCGAATATAATATACGTGTCGAATAGGTGTAAGTCCTTAGGGCTGAATAAAAGAAAGGACAATGATTAAAAAGTAGGCCCTGGCCCCGAGGATTGATTTGAACATGTATAAATACAGGAACAACGGTTATAGAAAGGTATGTAAGAAACACTTCACTGAACTTAGTAAACAAGCTATCTTGAGTGTCTGAACTAACTTGTCCGTCGGTGCTAATTCCGGCACCCCCGACCGGAGTGTTTGTATCTTTTCAGGTGACTAGCTGAGGATCACTAGCGTCTCCCAGGATCTGAAGAGTATTTCCAAACCACTTCTCCACAATTGGCGCCGTCTGTGGGAATACTCAAATACATCCATGGCAGGCGTGACTGAAGATCCTCCGGTAGCCATTGACGAGACCGCACAGGGAGATGACCTCACTCCAGCAAATATGCTCGGAAAAGAAACCATCGCTGCAAGACGCGCCTTGAACTTCGACTCACCAACGACCTCAGCCCAAGAGACAATGCAGGCGATCATGGAATAAGCAAAGCAGAATGAACAAAGGCTGCAGAACATGATAGCTAAAAATGAACGTCTCCGTCAAGATTTGGCCCTCGAAGTCGCAAAATCGAGAGAAGCCATGCATCAAGATCCCGAACGACCTCTGAGGGCCGGTGGACAACGACCTCGAGCCCGACTAAAGGATACCGATAGCGACTCCAACTCATCGCCCACGGAGCTCAACAAGAAGGGATGATCCGAAACTTCCAGCTCCTCCGAAAAGAGTCTACATACAAGGAACAAGCATAGGAGGAGCAGTTCAGACGAAGAGGACCAGCACGATCCTTTTGTCCGACGGATTGCAAGGGTGGCCCTGCTCAAGAAGTTCAAAGCTCCGTCATTCACTCTTTACGATGGAAAATCAGACCCCACTGATCATATCCGTCACTACAAGCAGGCCATGACATTGCATGCAGACAACAACGAAGCCCTCATGTACCGAATATTCCCCAGCAGCCTGGGGCCATTAGCTGTCTGGTGGTATTACAAGCTGGAGCCGGCCTCGATTAAAAGCTTCCATCAATTACAGAAATCCTTCAGGGCCAGGTTCATCACCAACGAGGTACAACCGAAACAGGCCGACTCTCTCTAGGCTATGCAGATTCAGTCAGGAGAAACGCTCAGAGTGTATTCGGCGCGCTATTGGGAATGCTTTAACCTCGTCGACGACGCTTGCAATGACTCCATGGCCATCACCGCCTTCAAAATGGGACTACATCCTGACAGTCCTCTTCGCAGTTCCCTGACCAGAAGACCCCCAAAACAGTCTGGGCGTTGATGAAGAAAGTTGAAGAGTATTGCAAAGTGGAAGATGATGCCTTGAGAATAAAAGCCGGCCAAATGTCCAACAAAACGGCCCTCCCCCTGAAATTGCTCAACCAATAAGTTCCATGCCACCTCCTAGCCCAGAGCCTCGGCAACGCGCTAAACGAGACAAAAGGTGGGATACTCGCCAATCAAGCGATCAATGTTCCCACAGGGCGAATGAACAACTGCAAGTCGACAGCAGACGTTCGAGGCGTGCCGACAAGAAGTACACAGAGTTGTCAGAACCAATCGCTGCAATAATGACCAAAGTCCAACATCTTCCATTCTTCAAATGGCCGTCAAAGATGGTGGGGCCGCCCGACATACGAAGAAGGGATAGGCGGTGCGAATATCACAAAGATCACGGCCACGAAACGGAGAGTTGTTACGCATTAAAAGATCACCTGGAAGAACTGGTGCAAGACGGCCGACTGCAACAGTATGTGAGGAAGGGAAAGCCAACCAAGGCACTAGCCTGAGGCAGGACTCACCTCCACTTGGCGTGATCCATATGATCTACAGCCTGCCTGCACCCCCAACCGTGCACAGCATTCAATCGCATCCAATCCCCAAAAGCAACGTATTCCGACTGAATGGCCCAAAGAAGCTCCGCCAATTACTTTCAATGACTCCGATCTTAACGGCGCAACAGCTTCCCACATCGATCCGTTGGTCATTAAATTACGCATAAATCGGTTCACCATTGAACGCATTCTCATAGACCCGGGGAGTACTTCAGAGGTTATGTATTACCAAACTTTCATCAAACTCGGCCTCAACGAGTCAGATCTGTCTCCGGCGCCTCACCCATTGTTCGGCTTTAATATGAATCCTGAATACCCGTTAGGGAAGATCATACTACCTGTTCGAGCGGGCTCCAGAACGGTCGAAGTAGAATTCCTGGTCGTAAAGCTCCCTTCGCCGTATAATGTCATCATGGGGCGAACCTGGATACATCTTATGAAGGCCATTCCAAGCACTTATCATCAGCTTGTGCGCTTCCCGACAGCCCACGGCATTGAAGAGATCCGTGGCTCCCCCCAATCGGCGCAAGCAGAGATTTTATGAAAACCCTATCACTGACCCGACCTGTGGGCTTTGATACTTATATATATATCGCTTCTGCAATGCAAGCCATTTTTCTTTGTCGCTCAATTCATTTCACAAACCCCATTGTAACGCCCGTCATGACGACGATTCGAAGCCCCCTTCGGTGTATGACACCTTAGGGCCGATTAAGTCTCCAGATTTGGAGCGCCTTTCGTGGATATCACGATTGGCCACATTAAGTCTCCGGATTCAGAGCCCCCTTCGGTGCATGACACCTTAGGGCCGATTAAGTCTCCGGATTCGGAGCCCCCTTCGGTGCATGACACCTTAGGGCCGATTAAGTCTCCGGATTCGGAGCCCCCTTTGGTGCATGTCACCTTAGGGTAGATTAAGTCTCCGGATTCGGAACGCCCTTCGTGGATATCACGATTGGGCACATTAAGTCTCCGGATTCGGAGCCCCCTTCGGTGCATGACACCTTAGGGCCGATTAAGTCTCCGGATTCGGAGCGCCCTTCGTGGATATCACGATTGGCCACATTAAGTCTCCAGATTCGGAGCCCCCTTCGGCGCATGAGACCTTAGGGCCGATTAAGTCTCCGGATTCAGAGCGCCTTCGCGGATATCACGATTGGCCACATTAAGTCTCCGAATTCGGAGCCCCCTTCGGTGCATGACACCTTAGGGCCGATTAAGTCTCCGGATTCAGAGCCCCCCTTCGGTGCATGTGACCTTAGGGCCGATTAAGTCTCCAGATTCGGAGCGCCCTTCGTGGATATCACGATTGGCCACATTAAGTCTCCAGATTCAGAGCCCCCTTTGGTGCATGTCACCTTAGGGCCGATTAAGTCTCCGGATTCGGAGCCCCCTTTGGTGCGTGTCAACTTAGGGCCGATTAAGTCTCCGGATTCGGAGCGCCCTTCGTGGATATCACGATTGGCCACATTAAGTCTCCGGATTCGGAGCGCCCTTCGTGGATATCACGATTGGCCACATTAAGTCTCCGGATTCGGAGCCCCCTTTGGTGCATGACAGTTTAGGGCTGATTAAGTCTCCATATTTGGAGCCCCCTTTGGTGCATGTCACCTTAGGGCCGATTAAGTCTCCGGATTCGGAGCGCCCTTCGTGGATATCACGATTGGCCACATTAAGTCTCCGGATTCGGAGCCCCCTTCGGTGCATGACACCTTAGGGCCGGTTAAGCCTCCGGATTTGTAGCCCCCTTTGGTGCATGACACCTTAGTGCCGATTTAGCCTCTGGATTCGGAGTACCCTTTGGCACGAACAAAACAATACTTGCCAACATCAGAAATAAGGTGCTTAACTGAGCATATAAAAAATTCAAAGCAAGACGCAAATAAGGTGCTTAACTGAGCATATAAAAAATTCAGACTAAGATGCAAATGTTTGAAATAAAGCTTTTTATTCGATCAAACAGTTGTTACATAAACACAATCCGCATTTGAGCATTACAATTTTTATTTAATCAGACAGTTGTTACATAAACGCAACTTGCATTTGAGCATTACAATACCCATTTCCAATCTCAAAAGCTAAAAAGGGGAGAAGACGCATTGGTAAAACGGCAGCACCGAATCAACTCCCATCACCAGGAAGTCCTCCGCAGTTTGCAATGCCTTGAGCCAACTGTGCCCAAGTCCTCTCCTGATACCATTGACAATGTCAAGGCAAAGATCCAGGACAAGGAAGGATAAACCCAACGGTCGTTGCCTTTCCTTTCGGGGTGATCTGCTTCGACGACTTGAAGATTCATGCCAACTTTTGGATGCCCTACTTGCCATACGGATGGGTCCTCTGCCATGCTCCATGGCAACACCAAGTTCGGCTAAACTCCATTCTCTAACTAACATCCCCACTTCTCCCACCTCACATGAGTGATTGTCTATCTGCGCGAAGCGCCCTCTACTTTTATTCTCAATACTAGCAGCGATCTCGAGGCCCTAATCCCGAGGATTTCACTAGCACTAAACTCCATGAGAAAAACGTCGGTTGACATTCGCCATGGCGTAGTTATCCAAACGACTTTTTGAAGCACGTGCACTAGCCAAAAATCTAGGCCCCGAGCCGAGTTGAATTTGCCGCAGCCACTCTACCCACTGGCTTTCGGCTTCCTCAGGTTACAATAGCCTCATTCAGGAATAAACGGCTATCACGTATGGGTCGACCCTGCCGATCAACGTTTATACATTCATTCAAACATATACAATGAAACGAAACGCATACATACCAAATCCAGCCAAATACGAACTGCAACAAAGTATTTATCATAGAACGTTTTTTATTCAATAAAGCAAGCAATATATTACATAGTTTTGAATGCGATCTGCGTTTCAACCTTACAACAAGTATACTTATACGGCGTCACCCTCATCCTCACTCTTCTCGACTTCAAAAGCAGAAAACGGAAAATGTTTACTATGGTAGAGTGGCAATGCCGAATCAATGCCCAACGCTCGAAGAGCTTCTGCGGCTTGAGATGCCTTGATCCAACCGTGACTAAATCCACGATTTTCACATCAGCAAACTTCTTCGGCAAGTTTTTCCTTGGTCTTTCCGATTCCAACTTTTCGGCCTTCGTGGAAACCTTTCTCATAGGCCCTCCCCTTCGCGTTCTCCATTGCGAACATACTTGCCGTCTCACGATCGGCAAGCGCGGAACTGATGAGCCGACTAGTAACCTTTTCTTCCACGATTGGGTTTCCGTGCCCGGTGGGTTGTGCCTGGGCCGCCTTGGTCTGCCTTAACTTGCGCTCAGCCACCTCCGCGCGAGCCTCCAAACTTCGAATACGTTCTTCTTTCTTCTCCATTTCTCGGCGGGCAGCGTGCAACCGCATGCCGATTTCATAGGCAGTGTAAAGCCCCTTAACCGCCCCGTGAATGCCTTCGCGAAATACTTCGTAGTCCTGACGACCTACCATCGATTGCTGAACCTCGAGAGGAAAAATTTGTCGAGCAAACTCGACCGCTACATTTGGGTCTCGAACGTTCGAGTCCGCCTCTGTCATGGGTCTATTCCCCACAAATACCGCAAAGCTTAATGGGCACGGATTCGAGTCAGATCCTCTCTCGACTCGAGGTTGAGAAGATCTGCCCTGCGACTGCTTGTCCCGCCTGGGCGACCTGATTCGACGTCGAGGAGACTGACGCCTCTCTCGATCCCTAGAACTCCTACCCCCTGTGCGCGAAGGGTCACCACTTCAATGCATGTCTCCACCCAGCTCCGCTAGCGTCCTCGCTTCCCATCTACTGTTAAAGAAGAGTCTGTTCGACATTCACACGATACCTTCAAAAGCTGGAGACAGCTGTTTACTGTATTCATAAAGGTTGTACCCTTAATCATTTATCCTTTACAGAGGCAGCACCCTCGAGGCAATTTCATTAATTGTGAAAACCTCAATCGCCCGACGCCGACTGGATAGCCCCTCCGGCGCCCGAATGATCATGCACCGCCTGGGGCAAGGGCAGATTAATCAATCTATTCGGCTTAAGTGCCCCAGCCGGCCCATGAATCGACTTCAGAATGATCATGCACCGCCTGGGGCAAGGGCGTGATAGATTCATCAATCTATTCGGCCCCAACTGCCCCAACTGGCCCATGAATCAACAAAACTCCTAAGTTCGCCTCCTCCGGCGCCCGAATGATCATGCACCGCCTGGGGCAAGGGTAGATTAATCAATTTATTCGGCTTAAGTGCCCCAACTGGCCCATGAATTGACAAAACTCCTAAGTTCGCCTCCTCCGGCGCCCGAATGATCATGCACCGCCTTGGGCAAGGGCAGATTAATCAATCTATTAGGCTTAAGTGCCCCAGCTGGCCCATGAATCGACTTCAGAATGATCATGCACTGCCTGGGGCAAGGGCGTGATAGATTAATCAATCTATTCGGCCACAACTGCCCCAGCCGGCCCATGAATCGACAAAACTCCTAAGTTCGCCTCCTCCGGCGCCCGAATGATCATGCACCGCCTAGGGCAAGGGCAGATTAATCAATTTATTCGGCTTAAGTGCCCAAGCCGGCCCATGAATCGACAAAACTCCTAAGTTCGCCTCCTCCGGCGCCCGGATGATCATGCACCGCCTGGGGCAAGGGCAGATTAATCAATTTATTCGGCTTAAGTGCCCCAGCTGGCCCATGAATCGACTTCAGAATGATCATGCACCCCCTGGGGCAAGGGCATGATAGATTTATCAATCTATTCGGCTTAAGTGCCCCAGCCGGCTCATGAATCGACTTCAGAATGATCATGCACCGCCTTGGGCAAGGGCGTGACAGATTTATCAATCTATTCGGCCTAAGTGCCCCAGCCGGCTCACTAATCAATATATTCGACTTAAGTGCCCCAGCTGGCTCATGAATCGACTTCAGAATGATCATGCACCCCCTGGGGCATGGGCGTGATAGATTTATCAATCTATTCAGCTTAAGTGCCCCAGCCGGCTCATGAATCGACTTCAGAATGATCATGCACCGCCTGGGGCAAGGGCGTGATAGACTAATCAATCTATTCGGCCACAACTGCCCTAGCCGGCCCATGAATCGACAAAACTCCTAAGTTCGCCTCCTCCGGCGCCCGAATGATCATGCACCGCCTGGGGCAAGGGCAGATTAATCAATTTATTCGGCTTAAGTGCCCCAGCCGGCCCATGAATCGACAAAACTCCTAAGTTCGCCTCCTTCGGCGCCCGAATGATCATGCACCACCTGGGGCAAAGGCAGATTAATCAATCTATTCGGCTTAAGTGCCCCAGCCGACCCATGAATCGACTTCAGAATGATCATGCACCCCCTGGGGCAAAGGCGTGATAGATTTATCAATCTATTCAGCTTAAGTGCCCCAGCCGGCTCACTAATCAATATATTCGACTTAAGTGCCCCAGCCGGCGCATGAATCGACTGCAGAATGATAATGCACCCCCTGGGGCAAGGGCGTGATAGATTTATCAATCTATTCGGCTTCAGTGCCCCAGCCGGCTCATGAATCGACTTCAGAATGATCATGCACTGCCTGGGGCAAGGGCGTGATAGATTAATCAATCTATTCGGCCACAACTGCCCCAGCCGGCCCATGAGTCGACAAAACTCCTAAGTTCGCCTCCTCCGGCGCCCGAATGATCATGCACCACCTGGGGCCAGGGCATATTAATCAATTTATTCGGCTTAAGTGCCCCAGCCGGCCCATGAATCGACAAAACTCCTAAGTTCGCCTCCTGCGGTGCCCGAATGATCATGCACCGCCTGGGGCAAGGGCAGATTAATCAATCTATTCGGCTTAAGTGGCCCAGGCGGCCCATGAATCGACTTCAGAATGATCATGCACCCCCTGGGGCAAGGGCGTGATAGATTTATCAATCTATTGGGCTTAAGTGCCCTAGCCGGCTCATGAATCGACTTCAGAATGATCATGCACCACCTGGGGCAAGGGCGTGATAGATTTATCAATCTATTCGGCCTAAGTGCCCCAGCCGGCTCACTAATCAATATATTCGACTTAAGTGCCCCAGCCGGCTCATGAATCGACTTCAAAATGATCATGCACCCCCTGGGGCAAGGGCGTGATAGATTTATCAATCTATTCGGCTTAAGTGCCCCAGCCGGCTCATGAATCTACTTCAGAATGATCATGCACCGCCTGGGGCAAGGGCGTGATAGATTTATCAATCTATTCGGCCTAAGTGCCCCAGCCGGCTCACTAATCAATATATTCGACTTAAGTGCCCCAGCCGGCTCATGAATCGACTTCAGAATGATCATGCACCTCCTGGGGCAAGCGCGTGATAGATTTATCAATCTATTCGGCCTTAGTGCCCCACCCGACTCATGAATCGACTTCAGAATGATCATGCACCACCTGGGGCAAGGGCAAATTAATCATTCTATTCGGATTAAGTTCCCCAGCCGGCCCATGAGTCATTTCAGCATAATACCAACGAACTATTTGGCATACGAATGATAAGATTGCCATGATATTCAATCATAGAAAGGTCAACAGAGTAATAATTCTATCTAAAGTAGTGAAATGCAAAAATTCTACACCAACATAACATCACAATGTGCGCATTAGTAGTGAAACAAGAAGATAATTTTCATTAATAAATTGAGCGCAGACAGTAGCCAATTTATACATGAAAACTACTCGGAACCAACAAAAGTCCTAAAAACAAAAACATACATTAAAAGGGAAAACATTTCATAAAATTTGAATGACTCCCAGATCAATCCTTGGGGTCAGACTCAAGTGGCTCAACGTCCACCTGCTCATAAGGAATTGGCAAGGCCAATGCAACCCCAGTGGCATCAAGGGCCTTGACCCACCCGTGTTTGAACCCCTGATTCTCAAACTTTGGGACTTTATCTATGTATTCTTTGAAGGTGGCGGCTTTTCCTGCTTCGAATGCGTTAGAAGCCTCAGATTCTGCCTTTTCCTTGGCTGCCTTCAACTCTGCTAACTCAGTCTCCATCTTGTTAAGCGCCTCCTCGGCTAGCCTAAGCGATTCTTTGCTCGCGTTTGCCCTATCTTCGGCATCAGAATAGAGCTGATCGGCAGCCCGAGCCCTTTCCACTTCGGCTTCGGCTTGCGCAGTCTCCATAACGGCTCTCATCATCTCAAACTCGACCCTGCTGTTTTGATCGACCACCTCTGACTGCAAACGGTCAATCCTCTCAAGGGCATCGTGTAGGCGGCAACCCAAGTCGGCGATCCTGCCGACCGTCTGCAAAACGAGTTGGGATCGTTAGATGCCATAGGCAACCAAAATCAAAACAAGTCAAGTTCACCTACCAAAAGGGCCGACTGCGCAGATAGGGCTATGGCCACCAAATCCGGCACGGCATGAAAGGATGCCTTATCAGCTGGTAGGGAGACTGACGCCGCCAGGCTCAAGGCTACCGCCGGGTCGGTAATGATGGATGCGTCAGAGGCAATTGGCGTGTCTCTGATCTTTGGCTGAACAATAAAAGGAACAACCACGCCCGATTCTTCTAAGCGAGGCCTTTTGTTGGCAAGACTATCTTCTGAACCGGCCTCTCTCTCAGCGCTACACTTCTTGCCCCGCTCTTCCGGAATCAACCGTTCATCAATGACCGGTTGTTCAACCTCTTTCGCCATTTCGGCCACAACAATCTTAGCCTGCTCTTCAATAACGGGTTTGAAAGATTCAACCAAGGAAGGTCCAGAGCGGGCGGCCTCGGCCTTTTTCCGGGCGGCCATACACTCGGCATTTTTCTTTCAAGCCATCTGCGTGAGGCTTTCCCCAGCCATACCTTCAAAAAAATCGCTGGGTAGGTCTCCCAAACCTCCAAAAATATCCCCAGAAGAAAACTCCGCCCGACCCGAAGTGGATGGCGAGGTAGGCTGACTACGTCTGGCTGCCTCAAATGTCGAGTTTAGGGCCTCGTCAACCTCTTCGGCCTCCTCGGCGAACTCTCTGTCTGGTTCGGCGACTACCTCTACCACCAGCTCGACGTCTTGCCCCGAGTCAGGAGCTTCGAGACCAACTTGTCTCAGACTCTTGAAGCTAGGGAAGATAAGAGCCGCAAGTTGTTGATCGCCGGATGGAATTGGAATATTGTCAGCGGCCGAAAAAGTAGTGTAAGTAGGCTCGTATCAAAGAAGTATGTGGGCCGCTCTCCCTTGCTGCTGTAAGTTTGGATGGCCGAAGTATTTGAGTGCAGTCGCAACCTGCGCAAGGACCGCGTTGTCGGTAGAAACCAGAATCTTCTTCAAATTACTACCTGCAAAGACAAAGGGTTAGACACAGAGGGAAGGCCGAGTAAAAGAAAAGTTCAGTAAACACAAGGAGACACACGGCAACCTAGTTCACCCCTCCGTCTGGGAATAGGGTCTAGGCGACCCTCGCCTTCGCCAAATTCCCAGTTCCCTCGGATATTGACCATTACGTCATCCACATGCTTGCCAGAACTGGCGAGCATGGTTACCAAATGATGGTCAGTATCCTTGGCCCTAAGAAAGTACCGCCCAAGCCGACCGGAAGATTTGGCTAAGGCAGAGCAGTGCCGAATGGCCGGAATCCCAAGATCGATCCCGAGGCGCCGATTCAACTCTACAATCCCCATTACGATTCGAAAAAAGTTCACGTTGGGCTGAGAAGGAATCAGACCCCAATAGCGGAGGACGGCCCTAAGGAATGGATGTAGGGGAAAACGGACCCCGCCCTCTGCAATGGATAGAAGAGGAAAAACGATTGAATTTTGATCCTCTCTCTCCATATCCAGAGTGTTGTCCGTCACTAGAGATAGATGAACATCGTCAGGGATGGAAAAGTGTCGCCGGAATTTGGAGACACGACCCTCAGAAAGGAGCCATTTTCACGGGGAATAAAGGGTTCACCAAAATGAAAATAATAAACAGAAAGTAGGATTGCAAAGAAAAGAGAAGAAGACTTACGAGGAGCAAGAGAGACGAGGGTAGACGGAGAAGAGTTGCAGAAAATGCGAGTCAGAGAAGGGATATCCGCTGGAGGTCCAAGAGTCTCGAATACTCGACGAATTGTGCATTCGAAAGGATAGAAATTTCAAATCACAATAAATGTGAGACGCACGATTGAGGCGGGAAAGCGTAATGATGAACGAAAAGGTGTGCGCATCCTGACATCTATATTGGGGTACGCGAAGCCGCCTGACCTATTTTAACTTTTCTAATTCATGACCAAACACGCCGATTAACTTCCATCAATGGGGAGCTCGGGGGGCAATTGTGGGGGCCGAATATATGGAAAAATCAGAAGGTGCGTACCATTTGAAGACTGATATTAATCGGTTGTATCCTACGAGAGTGGGGAGCCGAATATAATATATGTGCCGAATAGGTGTAAGTCCTTAGGGCCGAATAAAAGAAAGGAAAATGATTAAAAAGTAGGCACTGGCCCTGAGGATTGATCTGAACATGTATAAATATAGGAACAACGGTTATAGAAAGGTATGTAAGAAACACTTCACTGAACTTAGTAAACAAGCTATCTTGAGTGTCTGAACTAACTTGTCCGTCGGAGTGCTAATTCCGGCACCCCCGACCGGAGTGTTTGTATCTTTTCAGGTGACTAGCTGAGGATCACTAGCGTCTCCCAGGATCTGAAGAGTATTTCCAAACCACTTCTCCACAAAGAGTTATCCCACGTGTTATGGGCTTACTGAACCACGACATGGCGCTCAACGGGGGAAACACCTTACTCCCTAACTTTATGAAGGCTATTATCCCACTTGAAGTTGGTCTCCCAACCCTCCGATCAAAGCTATTTGAAAGCACAGGTAATAAGGAAGCTATTGCACAAGCACTAGATATGGCAGAAAGCCGAAGGGAAGTAGCGCTGATCAGACTTGTAGCATATCAACAGCAGCTCATCAAGGTAATTCACACTGGGAGAACTGGTTTTGAGGAAAGTTATGGATCACAAAAGGGTGCCTGGCGAAGGAAAATTAGGACCTAACTGGGAAGGTCCATACAAGCTCACAGTCGTTGCTGGAAATGGAGCTTACTACCTAGAGGATCTCAAAGGCAGAGCCATACCTTGGTCCTAGAATGTAGCAAATCTCAAGAAATACTATCAATAGAATTATCCCCTATCTTCTTTGTCAGAGTGTAAAGACACTTATCTTTTGATCAATGCAAATGCCTCCTCACTTCTCTCAAATTTTATTATTATTATTATTATTATTATTATTATTATTATTATTATTATTATTATTATTTTATTATTTTGCTTAATATCTGACCAGCTTCATTGCAAGAGATTTTCGGAATCAGCTTTGGTGTTCACCAAATGGACTTAGCTTTGGTGGTTACCAAACGGATTTAGCTTTGGTATTTACCAAACGGAATTAGCTTTGATGTTTATCAAATGGATTTAGCTTTGGTGTTTACCAAGCGGAATTAGCTTTGATGTTTATCAAACAAACTTAGCTTTGGTGTAACCCAAACAGACTTAGTTTCAGAACGACTGAACGGGATTTAATTTTTGTTAGCACTCAAACATACCAAGTGGAATTGCTTGGTGGAATTATGTTTGGCAACTAAATTGGACCTTAGCCAAGTGGAATTGCTTGGTGGAAACCGCACTAATATATTTTAAATAATGATCTCTGAGTCCACAGAATTTCTTAAGTATCGCCACATCAACACTTCAGTACCACTGCATCCAAACAAAACTGGGATAGATTTGGATAAATTCTTCAAAGATCAAACTTTCAATAAGTAGTCCTACTCAGCTCCAGGTGGAGGCAAACAATTGTTTTTTCAGTACCAACCTGGACCTAAGTATGACATCTTTTTGTCCCATTCAATGGCACTTATGCTATCAACATCAACATCAACTTAAACAGCTCCTCCAGAGAGCAGGTTCTTCAGTACCAATCTTACTTAGCTCCAAGTGGGGGCAAACAATTGTTTTTTTTTTTTTTTTTATAAAAAAAAGTCAACCTGGACCTAAGTAAGCTACTCTTATTCAAAATATAACGATCAGTGTAACCATGAAGACCGTGCATCTATTCGGCCCCGTGGACCTAACAGTGCTCGGCTGGGGGCAAACAGTATGAACAAATGCAAGCATGAAAACAAAACACATCAAACTACAACATCAGCAGTGAAGTTCTTCCAAATGAATAGCTAGCCCCACGAAACAGCACAAAGAAGAAAGAAAAATTGTCTTGACAACCTTAAGGGGACAACTCGTCAGGAAGACCGAGCACCAGTACAGCAGAAAAATAAAAACAAAAAAGAGAGAGAAAAAGCAAAAACTTCAAATCATTCCAAAGACAACTTCAACTTTCATCAACAGGAAGAACTTCAGGAGCAACATCCACAATCTTATCCAGGCCATCTTAGGGAGGAAAAGTAGAGGTAGCTCCAACTTCTGGAGAAGTAAAAGCCTCCTTAACCATTTCTCCAACAGCTTCAGTTTCCAGGGTCCCACCCCCTTCAACGTTCACTGTCTCATTGGCAACGTCGCTTTCCTGAGTCTTGGTTACATAATCAGTTCCTGGGGAAGTCTTAGCTGGAAGAATTGCAAGGGTAGCAGTAGTCTTTGGACCCAAGGACCTTGAGGGAATAGGAACATCTTGAAACGAGGGAGACCCTTCAGGAACTTGAGGAGCGGCCAGAGCACTTGACCAACCCTTCAGAAAGAGCTTGTCCCGCAACACCAGCACCTCTTCTTTGTAAGTAGCCCCAGCTTCATCCCAACCTTGCTGCCAATACTTAGCCTCTAACGCAGAACATTCAGCGGCCATCACCACAATGATAGCTTCCAGCTCTGCCACCTTCCCTTCAAGTTGGGCATGTACCCCAATGGCAGCTTCCTTGGACTTTTCAACCGAGGTAACAACCTTGCTCAGACGAAACACCTCCCTCTCGGCAGTCCTGCGTCCCTCTTTCTCGGCTTCCAAGCTCACTGTTAGTCTTTCAGCATTCATACAAGCCACCAGCATGGCCTTTTTTAGTTCCTCAACCCTGGTGATCGACAGATGCATCCTCTAAATACACTACAGTAGATAACAAAGATATTAAAAGAAATAAAATAGTAAAATAACACCAAGCGAATCCCCAAAACACTTATAGCAGTCATCATTTGAAGGGTCCCCTTCAGAACTAGTATATCACGGGGGCCGTTGTGATTAGCCATGTCCACTGGTATTAACAAGGTCTTGGTCAGGTCAAAAGCAAAGTCTCCAGAAGCAATAACTGAATCTGAAGTAGAAATGAGTCTGCCCTGATGCAACATTGGCGGCTCCCACTTCTCAAACGACTTATCCTCAACAGGATCTTCAGAAACCTCTCCAACTACCGCCTTGCTGGTCTTCCTCCTTCTCTTCTTCACCCTTGCAGCAACCGAAGCAAAGTGTTCGACAGTAGCAGCATAAGGGCCAGAGGCTTCTATCTGTAACTTCACATCCATAAGGCTCATCGGTTCAGCCTTCACCAAATGAGTCCCTAAAATGTCAGAGGAGCCAAAAGCCTCTGCTTCCAAATCCACCAGCACTCTCTATTTTGACATGGACCCACCCCTTGCCAAATTGGGGGCATGGAAAGGTGTCCTCTTAGATGGCAAACCTTGGCTTTGGCGGTGATTCGTAACTAGAGGGGTAAGGGACGTATCAGTCTTAGTGTCAGAATCCAGAAGAGACATAGTGAGCCTTACTTTCTTCAAGATGGTGGAACGATAAGTCGCCTGGTAATCCAGCAGCTCGGGCACAAACCTCTTCTTATACCTCAAAACAGCCTTGATGGCCTCGGTATTCTCTCAGTTCGGCTTGCGCTGAAAACGGGAAGCCTCTGCAAAAAAGAAGAACAACATTAGAACAATATTCAAAACAAGACAAAAAACTCAGAAATACTAGGAGGAAGGACTCGGACCTGGGTAGCCATCCTTTTGGGGCATCCGTTCAAATTGGAACTCAGTCCCAGTAGGAAACTCCCAATTACCACCGACTTGCAGAAAATCATCATTATGTTTTGTTCGAATCAGGTAAGCTAGTTAAGATGGCAATCAACCGAACGAACACGGAGATAGTAAGTGCTGTGATCATTGTTGTGTGAAAGCGTATAGCAACCCAAAATGTCCCAGATGTCCAAATTCAAACCCAACCGCCTATTAAGAGCGGGAACGCCACTAAAAACTCGGAACAGATTGACAAACACCTGCATAGGGGTAAGCTGAACTTGGTGCAGGAAACGGCGCACCAAAGGATCAAGGGGGAACCAGACCCCCCCTTCAACAATGGCAGCTACTGGGAAAGCAACGGTACTTCCAGTGCCCATGCGCTTGGCGTCAATCTTCACCAGTGAAAGGGTCACATCATCGAGGATACCATAATCATGGTGAAACATGGCCATTGCCTCAGGGGTATCAACTAACGATCGAAATTTCCCCATTAACCAAACCTAATGGGATGAAGACAAAACTAAAACTAAGCAAAGAGTAAAAAGGGCCGAAAAGGGCGATCAAGATAGAAAAGAGCAAGAAAAGAAAAATTCCAGGGGAACTTACAAAGATTGAAACAACAGCAGCAAAAAAGTGACCCTGAAATGAGAATAAGAATGGTAACAGAACGTCTGGGCAAAGCACCGTTGAGACCAATTCAAAGGAACGGAGAGAGTTCTGGACTCTCTAAAAGCTTGGGGATAGATAAAGGGGTTTGGGTTGGTAACCACAGAGCATTTATTGCACCCAGCTGGCGTGAAGGTACATAAATCATGACCGTCAGTAGGGAATCGGCGCACTATCTCTGCGCACTAGTACCACGCCGCCACGTGTCACCATGAAAGGGAAAACGTAGGGGACGTGTGTTAGGATTGAACCGTCACCAAGGCTGAACGGGGGCAGATCCGAAGTGATGCGACATTTAGAGTACAGAGCAATAGCTCCCCCTAAGGGGAACCTTAGCACGAGCTAGGGGGCAAATGAAAGGACTAAATATAAAATGGATCGGATCCAAGCCTTGGGCCAGCCCAATCCATTAGACTCAAGTATTGAGAAGCAGGGTAAGCAAGTGGGTCAGTTAGACTACCCAATTACATCATCAACAATCCACCCAAGTCCTCAAGTACTTGGGCCCAGCCTGTAGTGGAAAGGTCAGTCTAGCCACGATGTTGGGTTGGGCCGTGGCGTAGGATCTCATCCTTGGGCCGAACCCAAAAGGGGCCAAGCCCATACAAAGATATCCTACTGGGCCAGCCCATCTCTACAAGCAATCTCGTAGAGGGCCGAGCTGAGGCACGATGGTACTGAGCCAAAAGAACCCAACAGAGAAATGTGGAAGCTGTGAATGCATGCACATGGAGGGTGCCACCTCAGCTGGTCCCCTCCCCTTAGAATCACAGAAACAGTTGGTCGAAGGAATGTGATCTGTTACAAGCATGGTTACAATGAGTATATACACCCCTTGTCAACTACCAGATGGTCCCCCACCTTGGGCAATGCTAAAAGGAAACTTTGCAGCACCAAAGCTCCATGAAACCATCTTGGGCAACAAGCAAGGAGTTCTATATAAACTACATTGACTTCACACTGAAGGTAATTGATCTAAGCTGAACTGTACTCACCAAAACACAACTCTTAGCACTGAGAGAGTACCCCTAATCTTCTTCAATCTCTCACTCCCACACCGGAGGCCAACCCCGGCCGGGCCGCTCTAATGATGCTCATTGTTGCAGTGTCTTGATTCCTAGATGGTCCAATCAAGTGTGGAGCTCCAATCCACGATCATCTAGTGTGGTATTCGGTATGCACACTATCTAAAAAAAATAATCCGATCCTAAAAAAACTTTCAAATGTTAAACCCGTCCATTTTATGTAATAATTATAGACTATTAATTTTTTATTTTTTCTTGAAGAGATGAAATTATTTAGATTCTTTTAATTATTATTTAACAAAAGTTTTAATATAATTATTAGATAATTCTAATTAATATTTTATACCCCAAGTCCAATTCAAATATTAAATAGGCACAGAATCTCAGTATAGCCTAATCCTATGAACTAAATATAGGATTAATTACCAATTAGTCCTATTAACTACACTTAAATACTAATAAGTCCTATTGACTTTTGAAATGCATCAATAAGTTCTATAATAGCTGTAGAGGGTCAGAAATTAAAGTCCAAATTAAGCATGGGCCTAAATACTGAAGTCGCCCCTTTTAGGTGACCAAGAATGTCTAAATGAGCATGGATTGAAACCCAGGAGAAGTGGGTCAACAAGTGGCCCAAAGTAGGTCTGACCCGCTATGGATCCAAATAGACTCCACGAAGAAAATGCCTAAGTCAAGTTGCGGAGGTACTACTTGCAGCAGTCAAACTTGCTGAGGCACTTTGCCTCAGCGTTGCCGTTCCTAATATTGTCGGTTCCGCAGCCATCTGAAGTTACTAAAGGAAAGAGAAAACTAAAGCAACTAAGTTGCAGAGGCAATGCTTGCAACCATCAAGTTACGAAGGCATTTTGTCGGCGCTGCCATCTCTAATATTGTCAATTCTGCCATTTGGACTTGCAACTGGAAATGACCATTGCAGCAACTACATTTCTACCATAACTACGATAGCTGCCGCAACTAACTTGCGAAGGGAGGCACCCCACCAAGGTGATAGCAGCCTTTGGGGGAAGTTTCGCCTCCGTAAGTAAAGGCTGATAGCAGGCCTAGGACTGATAGCAGGTGGGAAGACATTCGAGATGCAGAAGCTACTCCAGAAAGTAGTGGGCAAAAGAGGAGCAGTCAGTCCATAAGTCCTCCGCCAAAGATTGTTAAGGTACGCGAGGGCGGCAAGACAATTTACTACATATGACGGTCTTGGGAGCCAAACTTCATACCTTGGGAGGATGGCCCCGAGACAAATAAATGTGATGGCAACAAGTCCCAAAAAGGGTTGGTGGAGACTCCTGAACTTGCTCCTGAGTGCATGCAAGACAGGCCCAAACTGCAGTAGGAAGTACTTGCTGAGGTAAACCTCAGCGACTTGCTAGGGCAGAGCAAACCTATGTTTATCAGTGACAAAATGGCTCTAGCAGCTAAGGTAGAATTAATAACACAACTGAAGTGGTACAGTGATGTCTTTGCTTGGACATATGACGAGATGCCCGGCCTTGACCATCTCTTGTCACTCGTCACCTTGACACTTTTCCCAACTCAAAGCCAATAAAGCAGCATGCTCGAAAGTATAACCCTAATCTTGAGGCAAAGATTTAGGAAGAAGTAGAAAAGTTGCAAAGGGCCAAATTCATTGAGCCTATACAGTACCGAACTTAGCTAGCAAATATTGTGCCTGTGAAGAAGAAGAACAGCCAGATCAGGGTCTGCGTAGACTTTCGCGACCTAAACAAGGCATGCCCGAAAGATGAGTTTCGATTGCCCTATGTTGACACACTTGTTGATTCTACTGTGGGCCATCAGATGTTCTTCTTCATGGATGAGTTCAGTGGTTATAACCACATAAAAATGGCACTAGAAGATGCAGAAAAGACAGATTTCAGAATGCCCTTGGAAAATTTTTTCTATACAGTGATGCCCTTCGGTTTGAAAAACGCAGGGGCAACCTATCGACGGGCTATAACTGTAGTGTTCCATGACATGTTACATCACGAAGTAGAAGTGTATGTGGATGATCTGGTGGTAAAGTCTACAGAGGCAAACTGACACATCTGCGACCTGGAAAAAGTTTTTCAACGTTGCCAAAAATTCTGCTTGAAGATGAACCCTCTCAAGTGTGCCTTCGGGGTTACTGCAGGAAAGTTTCTTGGTTTCTTGGTACACTGGCGTGGTATTGAAGTAGATGGGGATAAAATCAAGTCAATTATGGAGATGCCACCACCACATTCTCAAAAAGCCTTGAAGAAATACCTAGGCAAAGTGTCATACCTCAGGAGGTTCATTCTAGCCCTTGCTGAGATAACCTTTTTCCTTTGAGACATTGCTGAAACGGAATCACAAGGTTTAATGGCTCCAAGAACACCAACAGGCGTTTGATATGGTAAAGAAAGCATTTACCTCACCACTTAGAATGATTGCCTCACAACCTGCAAAGCCTCTGTGTGGCAACCACCACCTTAATTAAGTAAATTAATTATATATTGATTGCGTGCTTAATTTTAATTATGTGATTATGTGTTGTTAAGTGTTGTTGATTGTCATGTGATTTATTGAATTATGTTACTGAGAACAGATAGGTTAGAATAAGAAATAAACATGTCTGATTCATAAATTTTAACAGGCTAGAATTAAATTATTTGACAGGCAATTAGAGCCTAATTCACACTTATATAATTAAATTTAGTGTAATTGAGATCATAATTTAATGAGGAGCAATTTAATTTGAGTGAATATAATTTAATTTAACTTAAAGAAAATTAGGAATTAATTAAAGCCTTAGACAAATTAATTAGTGAATAAAATAAAATAAAAAGTAGAAGTGTCTTATTTATAATTCAAGATTTGATTAAGTGTGGTATGTATTAGGACATTTAATGATGTTGAGTGTAGGAGATTATTTTTTGGTGGGTGTGTTAAGAATCTAGTTGTGTGAAGAGAAATCTGTGTGGGTGTGTGTCTGTGCTGGGTAATCTGGTGGGTGTACTGAGTAACCAGATTTGTATGTATAATTTAGTGTAGTGAGAGAAAGAGAGAGAGAGAGAGAGATTAGGAGAGAGAGGAGCTCGGGTGGAAGAAGAAGAGACCTAGGTAGATTCATCTCCTAATCTGAAATTAAACTCTTGGTATGCATTTATCTTTGAATTTTGTATCATCTAATCCATGCAATTAAAGGGATTTTGGGAGTAATTGCATGAACTAGCTTGAAGATGATGAATATGGAAGTTTTGTATATATATATATATACGCGGGCGCGCGCGCGTGTGTGTGTGTGTGTGTGTGTGTTGAATCACCATTTGTGAGCATCAATATGTAATCTATGTTGAATTTCAGAGTTTACTCTTACATATGTATCCCTGATTTAAAGAGTTTTGAAATCTAATCTCATGATTTGAAAGCCATTGTTATGAGTTTGAAACTAATCTTTGCATGCATGAACATTTGAGACCCATTTATGAAAGAATCATGAGATTTGTGCAAGAGACTTGAGAATAATTATGTATTTGAAATTCCTGAAGTGTTTACAAATTTATGGAAGTTTTTTCATGGATTAATGCAAGGAAAATTCCATTTCTGAAGGTTGAACCTAGTTTTGGAAAAACCCAGAAATTAGTAAGGAATGAAGTAATTGGAAATGGATTGTTGTAAATTAAGGGTCGTAAAGGCGACAGAAACCAAAATTAATTACTTTATTGTGATTAGTGTAATTTTTAGAGTCTATTGTGAAATTTACTTAAAAAATTTATTCATATCAAATTAAGTAGATTAAATTCAATTACCTTAAGTTATAATTATTTAACTTAAGCTTTGATTAATTAAATAAACTGATTGAGCCTATATATATAATAGCTCAAATTCTTGAGCTCAAAATATGAGGGAATTAGTGGGCTTTGTAGAGAGAGAGTATAGCGATCCCGGTTTTCCCTCCATTGATTATTGTAACCCGGACTTGGTTCCGTGGGTGTTGGTTGTTGTTATATCTTGTTTCCATCCTTCAATTCTTTGTATATGAGTTTTAGGACGTGTTGGGTAGGTTTGTAACAGGTTGGGTAAGTTTTTAAACCAAGTGTTGCTGCCCAGAATTTTGGTTCTTCGCTCGAGCGAGCCCCTTGTTTTAGATCCTTCGCTCGAGCCAGGGTTCCTTCGCTCGAGCGAGAGTTGGGTGTTGTGTCTAGCAGCTCAAGCGAGAAGTCCTTCGCTCGAGCGTGCGTCTGCGTCTGGGTTTAGACCTGAGAGTTGCAATCCTTGGCTCGAGCGAGCTTTCCTTCGCTCGAGCGAGCGAGGACTATGTTTTGGAGTTCTTCGCTTGAGCGAGCTTTTCTTCGCTCGAGCGTGCTTCTGATTGCAGACCTGAAGCTTTGCATTGTTGGCTCGAGTGAGACTTTCTTCGCTTGAGCGAGGTTTTCTTTGTGTCTGGTCGCTCGAGCGACCAATCATTCGCTCGAGCGAGCTTGTGTTATATCAGTAGTCAGCAGCGGGATAACACTTCACTTTTTCATCCCTTTTGATTTCAAAACCCTAGATTCAGCTCCCTCTCTCTCTACACTTACCTTCTCTCTAGGGATTGATCTACTTCTAGTGTGTTTCTAGCCTAGCCCCTTTGTAAGAAAGGTTGTGCTCGGGGTGGGCTTCACTTTGATCCGAAAAATCTCGCATTTGGAGCATCTTTGGTTTTTCTCCTCATCTCCTTTGAACTCCTAACATTGAGGTAGGTATGATCTACTCCTTCTTATGAGTTTTGACATAAATATTAGTCATTTTGATTAGTTAGTAATGTTGGGTAATTTTGGGAAAGTTAGGGTTTGTTTGGTGGTTATAAAAAGGGGGTTTTCAAATGTTAAACTCTATGTGTATAAGAGACCTTGGAAAATGGAGTTATTGTTGTCAAATTAATGAAATTGAACCTTAGGGTTGATATTGAGAAAAGGGGGAAAATGCCCTATTTATGTTGAATAATTAATTTGAATAATTAATTTGGGAAAATGTGAAATTGAGTTGAGAATAATGAAATTCGGAAATTGTGGGAGTAAATGGTGTAGTTGGATAATTTAATCACTCACCTATGAGATTGTCGATATTTTATCTGTTGATGAATTTATTATCTGTTTAGAGATAACTGCTTTGGGCTATCGGTGGAAGATAGTCTTGATTATTGTAGACACTGTATGTTGATTAGGGAAAACTGAAACTAATCGAACGTGTTATGTCATTGAATGTGATGGTTGGAATAATACAGCAAATATGTGTATTGATTGATCATGATATGTGATGAAGTGCTTAAATACATTATATATGTATCTTTATTTGGGAGGAGATAGGGAATGTACTCCAGTGTGTGAGAGGAGATAGGGGATGTACTCTATACACATATGTGTTCATATACTTTAACACATTATTTATGTACTTCACACGTGTGTTCATATACTTTAACACATTGTTTGTGCATCTATGTTTGGGAGAAGATAGGGGATGTACTCCATAGGTGGTTATATGTTTAAATACATTGTATATGTATCATTATTTGGGAGGAGTTGGGTAATGTACTCCATAGATAATTAAGTTGGCCGAGGCGTCCGGGGTGAAAGCCCCGAGACCTTATAAAGTGAAGTATTAGTTACGTGAGATGTAGTCTCATTTTGAATCATGGGTAACGGAAGAGTTAACAAGTCAAGTGGTAGTCTCACTTAAATTGTTTGGTTAGATATTGAACCATAATTAGGAACTGATCTGGACAAATAAGGGAAGTAGATGGTAGCATGGATGTAATTGTTGTCGGGTTATGAGAAGGGTGTGATTTGGTGTATACGTGTCGATCATTTGTTGTATGATAATGTTTATACGTGTCGATCATTTGTTGTGTGATAATGTTTTAGTTATTTATCATATTGGGTTTAGTATATTTCTACTGGGCTTTGGCTCACCCTACTTGGGACACCATTTTCAAGTACAGGAGACGTGCCAAGTTCAAGATCTTTACTTGGGAGGTCTTCGGAGTTGAAGACTCTGCTTTATTATTTATTTTGTTGATTATATGTAAATGCAAGCCGAGGGCGTTACCTGTAAAAAAGTTAGAACTCTTCTTTTGATTGACGAAGTAACAACTTGGACAGATGTAAGCCTGCAGGGCATTCTATTATTTTTGTAAACATTTGTAATTAATATGAAATACACTTTTGTAATATTAACTCTGATGTTTGTATGGAAATGTAAACTATCTATCATGTTTATGGAAAGATTGGATGTGGGAATTATGTATTATTTTGAGGGCGTTATAGAGAGAGAGAGAGAGAGGTTTTTTTTTTGTTTTTTTTTTTTTTTGAGAGCTTAAGGAAGACATTGAAGAACAAGCTTAAAGCTTCATAATTCAACAAGTTAAGGAAGGAATTTTTTAAATTCTTGAATTGAAGACATCTACATTCATATCTTCTTGAAAGTAAGCTTAATTGAGAAAGAATCATGCATGATTAAGAATGTATTGTGATGTAAATTGAAGTAGGACACCTATATGAGTTTGTATGGTTGGATTTGAAGAAAGTAGTTAATGAACATGACATGTATAGTATAAATTTAGAGCAAATCATGTTTAATTGAGAGTTTTTGGGTGTAAATTAATGTTAGGAATCCATATGAGCATAAAAGTGAAGAATTGAAATAATTGAGTTCGCATTTTGCACATTGTCCGCTCGAGTGGCCAAGCCTTTTTCAGCATATTTTGACATGTTGTTCTGTGTTTAAATCTTTGCTTCTGTCTTCTTCTGAGTATTTCTAAGCATGAATTATGACTCATTAAGGTACTGATATGGAAGGAAACATGTATGATTGAATTAGAATGAGAAGATAAAGTATGTGATTAGAACAATGTGTTCCAATGTGTTTGGTATATGTGATATGTAGGTTTGAACGTTGTGCAAGGACACCAACCTACTCAAGGAGAGTAATATCTTTGTAACGGTATTTTTGTATGAATTACTTTGAAATTAGTTTTTCTAGATGAAGAGTTACGAAATATGACAAATGATGCTTTGACATACCGAATTGTGTACAATGTGATCTGTTTCCTGAAAAGGAAATTTGCTAAGGAGTGAGTGAATTCCCTTTGAACAACTAATAATAAAATATGTTTTGATCATTCAGTAGCCACTATTTTGTCTATAATCTGTAAATGACGTTTTGTATAAGTTATTGGACCGTTGTAAACGTTTCGTTATAAATGACAAGTTTCTGAGAAATTATGTTTGATACGAATGAATGAGATTCACTATTGATCATTGAACGTGACATCATGAACATGTGCTTGATTTTCAAAAACTTATGTTATGTTTATGTCGATCCCTAATAGTCGTTATTGGTGAATTTCAGTGAATGAATGAATCTTTTATATTATTCTTCAATCATATCATTACAGTAACAAACTACATTGATATTTATATACATTCATAACCATCTAATCTAACTCTAGTTCTAACTAATTCTAAACTCAACATACTCTAACTACAGCTAGTTACAACCACTAACTAATACAATTATTATTCTGTTAAACTGGATGAGCTGGCACTGCTTGTAGTGGATTGGTTTGCTTCAGCGTGCTCTGCTCTAGTTGCTCTGATTGGTGTGATATCCTATCATCCCCCTGCAAGCGAATGGGTGGAGGAGACACCAAAAGCTTGTGTGTGAGAAATTGAAACCTGGTAGTGGAAAGAGGTTTGGTGAACACATCCGCAATTTGATCCAAGGTAGGAATATAGCAAAGAACTAACTGATAGGCAACAACCTTTTCTTGCACAAAATGGTAATAAACTTTGATGTGTTTGGAACGACTATGGAAAACTGGATTGGCAGCAAAGGAAAGAGCAGATTGATTATCACACCAAATGATAGGGGAAGAGGGAAGAGAAATGGCAAACTCAGCTATGAGCATTTGCAACCAAGTGACCTCAGTAGTAGTATGAGCCAAATCCTGATATTCAGCTTCAGTGGAGGAACGAGACACAGTAGCCTGCTTTTTAGAGGACCAGGAGTTGACATTTGACCCAAGAAAAATTCAGTAGCCGGAAGTAGAGCGCCGATCTAAAGGATCACCAGCCCAATTGGAATTTGTGAAGGCCTGCAACTGAAATGAGCTAGGAGAAAGGGTCAGACCATGAGACAAGGTACCCTTAACATAGCGGAGAATCCACTTAACAACAGAAAAATTGGCAAGCTTGATTCACAGCATAGGCTAATTCAAGCCGGGTAATAGTCAGATATTGAAGACCGCCAATAATACTACGATAAAGAAAGGGATTAGAGCAAGGAAGAGCACCAGTCACAGAAGAAGAAGGCTTGCTAGAGACCAGAGTGGCACAAGGTTTACAATCCACCATACCAGCTTTTACCAAAAATTCAGAAGCATATTTCTACTGGGAAAGAAAGAAACCCAAGGAAGAATGTGTAACAGATATGCCCAGAAAATAGGAAATGGAACCCAACTCTTTCATGGAGAAAGCCTTGTGCATATGTGTTAACAAGAATTGAATATAAACGGAGCCATTTCCAGTGAGAAGTATATCATTGACATAAATAAGTAAGTAGGTGATAGTGGTAGAAGTTTTGTGAACAAACAAGGAGTTGTCACATTGACTCATGACAAAACCTTGGGAGATAAGAAAGGAGGAAAATGTGGAATACCAAGCTCGAGGTGCTTGTTTGAGGCCATAAAAGGCCTTATGAAGTTTACAGACCAATTGTGGGTGAGAAGGACCAACAAAGCCAGGAGGTTAAAACATATAGACTTCTTCTTCCAAAGGACCATAGAGAAACGCATTGGAGATGTCCAATTGCTTTAAAGACCAGTTAGAGTGCAAAGCTAAACATAAAAGAATGCGTATAGTGGGCTGTTTAGCAACAGGACTGAAAGTGTCCTGAAAATCAATACCATGTTCTTGAAGAAATCCCTTAGCAACGAGGCAGGCTTTATGTCGAGCCACAGTGCCATCAGAATTTTTCTTAAGTTTAAAAACCCACTTACACCCAATGGCTTGTTTAGCTGGTGGAAGAGGAACCAAGGACCAAGTATGCTACATTTGCAAGGCAGAATATTCATCTAACATGGCTTGAAACCAAACAAGAGAGGTAAGAGCTAATTTGTAAGAAAGAGGTTCAATTGAGGAAGCAGGAGAAGGACTAGAAGCAAGAAAACAAGAAGAAGAAGAAGAAAAAGAAAAAGAAGAAGAAGAAGAAGGAAAAGAAGAGGAAAGTTTAGACTTAGATCTAGTTTGCATACTATGAGTGTTAGAAGTAGAAGAGGGAGTAGAAAGAGGTTAATGAAGAGCAATAGAATTAATAGGGATAAGAGGTTGGTGAGGCTGCTGAAGCAGCGGAGATTGCTGTGGCAGTGTAGGCTGCTGGAACTGTTGAGGCAACTCAGATGACTGAACATGCTGTGGGGACAGTTGAGTAGGCTGGGAAGGTGCCAATGGAGTAGGCAGAGGCTGTGATGGCAGCAGAGGAGACTGTGAAAGAGGCATTGGATGCCGAGGCTGTGTAGGAATAGACTTAGGAGAAGAAGACCAAAAGAAGGAAGAGAGAGAGAGTAGATGAAGTAGGTGTAGTAGATGTAGAAGATGTAGTAGAAAAGGGAAAAATTGTTTCATGGAAAACAACATGTCCAGAAATAAGAGTTTGACCAGTTTGCAAATTGAAGCACCTATAACCTTTAATGGATGGATGAAAACCCAAAAATACACAAGGGCTAGATTTAGGTTGTAGCTTATGAGTGGAAGAAAATCCAAGCCAAGGATAGCAAAGGCAACCAAACACTTTAAGTAAAGAATAATCTGGAGAAGTGTGAAATAAAAGTTGAAAAGGGGAAGCATGAGACAAGGAAGCACTAGGAAGCCTATTAATAAGAAAAGTGGCAGTGGCAATAACATCACACCAGTAGGTGAGTGGTAAAGAAGACTGATGGAGAAGAGCAATAGCAGTTTCCGTAATGTGCATGTGTTTTCTCTCAGCAACACCATTTTGAGAGGGAGTATAAGGGCACGATTGTTAATGCAAAATGCCATTTTTTTTTTTTTGATAAAATGTTCCATTTGATGATTGATAAATTCTCCACCATCGTCTGTCCTAAGGATTTTGAGAGGAAATCCAAATTGTTTTTCAACAAAAGTTTTAAACTCCAAGAACTTGGAGTATACCTCACTTTTATAACTCAAAGGATAAAGCCAAGTAAAGCAAGAGTAATCATCAACAGACAACACATAGTATTTATAGATGGAAGTAGAACCAACAGGTTGAAAGGGACCCCAAACATCACAATGAATAAGAGCTAATGGTTGATTTACATGAGAATTAGACAATTTGAAAGGCAACCGATGACTCTTTGACATAGAACAATCAACACAAGAAAATGAAGTTTTATTTGAACCTAAAGGTACATTCAAAAACTTATGAAGATGTTGAAACTTGGAAGCTAAAGGATGGCCGAGCCTTTGATGCCAAAGCATGAATGAATCTGGACAAGCAATGGTGCTGTGAAATGCTTGAGGTGAGGAATGCAAAGGAAAATGATAAAGACCATGAGTATGGAAGCCTTTATGAAGTGTAGCTTTGGTATTGTTGTCCTGAATAGAAAAGGCAGAGTTATTAAAAATAATAGAATAATTATTGTCTTTGGCTAATTGCTGAATTGAAAGAAGATTAGAAGAAAGAGAAGGAACATGCAACACTCTTTTGAGTTTGAAAGAATGATATGGAGTAGGTAAAAGACCTGAACCAGTATGATGAATAGGTAGATAGGTAGCCAGATTCCCAAGATTCCCAAGATTATTAGTAATATGATCTGTAGCAGCAGAGTCAAGATACCAAGGCTGAAGAGAACAATTATGGGAAACAACTTTAGAGGTAGATGTAGTGTAAGCTTTAGAACCAGATGAATCAAGAAAATGCTGTGGAGCAGGAAAATGTTGTGGAGAAGACTGATTTGACTGCTGAAAATGAGGATCTATGCAATGCCAACACCCAAATGCAGAGTGATTTGGCTTGCCACAAATTTGACAAACCGAACCAAAAGTAGATCGAATTTGATTGTGATTTTTGGACTGATACCTCCCTCTAGAAGAAGAAGAATATCTGCCACCAGACCTATTCCCTCTGTAATTACCTCGAGAATCTCCTCTGTAGTTAGATCTGCCATGATGATATGTAGAAAAACCTTTTGAAGAAGAAGCATTATCTTTCATAGCAGCATAGGCCGGAGAAAGCTCAGAAGAAGACTTGTTTCTGTTCAATATGTAAAGCTTCAGAACACAGTAAAGAAGATAATTCATCCATAGTAATTCCGTCAGAACGAGCTCTAATAGTAGTTTTAAAAGCATCATATTCACTTGGCAATCCATTCAATGTGATGAGAACTATATCTTTATCATCAACCAAAGCTGAGGCAAGATGCAATTGATCAGCCAATTCTTTGATATGACTCAAGTAGAGTTCCATAGACTCAGTTTTCTTAGAAATTGAATTTAGTTTATTCTTCAATTGGTGGATATGAGATCTAGAAAGAGAGGTAAACCGCTTATTCAGAGTTAGCCATACCTCAGAGCTAGTTTTGAGATGAAGAACCGAAGTGAAAATTGATGGTGAGAGAGTAGCAGTGACACAACTGAGAAGATGATTATCAATCATCTTCAATTTAGAAAATTTAGGATTAGGTATCTCTTTTCCAGTTGAATGAAGAACAAAAGGAGAAGGACATGAAGATGATCCATCAAGAATATCAAGAAGATCAGTTGCTCTGAGTATATTCTGTAACTGTGTTTTCCAGATTATGAAATTTGTTGAGTCAAGCTATACATTGACGAAAGAAGAGAGATTAGAAATCAAGAGACCAAGATTTGCTGGAAGAGTAGGTGGTGCCATTGAAGACGCCATGGATGACATCTCTGAAGCTCGCTAGAGCAGGCACTGCTCTGATACCATGATGAATTTCAGTGAATGAATGAATCTTCTATATTATTCTTCAATCATATCATTACAGTAACAGACTACATTGATATTTATATACATTCATAACCATCTAATCTAACTCTTGTTCTAACTAATTCTACACTCAACATACTCTAACTACAGCTAGTTACAACCACTAACTAATACAGTTATTATTCTGTTAAACTGGATGAGCTGGAATTACTTGTAGTGGATTGGTTTTGCTTCAGCTTGCTCTTCTCTGGTTACTCTGATTGGTGTGATATCCTATCAGTTATGTCTATGTCGACCCGTTGCAGTTGTTATGTCTAAGTCGATCTGTTGCGATCATTATGTAAATGTCGATCCATTGCGATCGTTATGTATATGTCGATACGTTGCAATCGTTATGCCTATGTTCTTGTTCCATTGTGGACGTTCTGCTAATTTACTAACCAGTATTATTGGATTATATCACGAAATGAAAGTGACATTGAATGGTATGAAGAACTTTATGACTTCTGAATGTATATGTTTGATAAATACTTCGTTTCGTCATGAACGTTTTGTATAGTATTTTGCTAAAGCTCTAGTAATGTTTTTTACAACGTATTGTGCTATGTGTTGATCTATGGAAAGTTTGTTGAAGTTTATGGAACTTTATTCATTAGTACAAGTATTCAGAAAATATTTTGAACATTGTTTTGCTTGGGATTATTCACTGGGCTCTAGCTCACTGTTTATTATATGTTTGTAGGTAACCGGTACCAAATCAGAGTTAGTGGCGCCGACCCGAACTCTCTTTTTGTCAAGCCAACCATTGCGCCTCACCGCGAGGTTCCAAGCCAACACGTGTCAAGGCTTTTTGGGTGGTTTAGATTCACCCTTTTAAAATCAGTCTAGTGGCAAGAGTGGTCTATGACTTTTGTTTGTACTGTTTGGATTATGGGATTTAATTCCCTAACTTGTGTTTCATTTTGTATATAAGTGTTTACGGACTTAAGTGTTTGTGCATACATAAATATTTGAAAGTGGGTTTGTACATTTAAGTCCTCACAGCTCGTTGGATGTTATTTAATATTATTAAATTGGCTTCCGCCAGCCCCTTTTATTGTGTTATTGTCATTATTGTTAAGTAGGCCTTTGGTAATCATGGATTACTGCCCGGTTTGAGTCATGACACTCTGTTACTGTACCTTACCTCTACACATCGGTCTATTGGAGCTCTACTTGTCCAAGACGTCGATGGCGATGAGAAGCCAGTTTATTACATCAGCCACAAAGTCAATGGTGCCGAATCATGGTATACACCTATTGAGAGGCATTGTTTGGCCTTAATCTTCATAGCGTAGAAGTTGCACCATTATTTTTTGGCATACTCGATCCAGGTTATGACCAGGAGTGATCCAGTTCGCTACCTATTGAGCAAGCCCGCTCTAACTGAAAGAATGGCAAGATGGCTTGTGGCTCTAGCCGAATATGACATCACCTGCATTACACCCAAGGCTATTAAGAGCCAAGCACTTGGAGACTTACTAGCACAATTCCCATCTGGTAACATGAACCTGCAGAGGTATCTCCACCTGGTGAGGTCCATGTCTTAGCAGCTGCAGTTGAGACTTATTGGGACTTAAAATTTGATGGCGCCTCTGGGGCTAGAAAATGTGGAGCAGGTATAACACTAACTAGTCAAGAGGGGGAGAAGTTTCATCTATCATATAAGCTTGACTTTGAATGTTCAAACAACGAGGCTGAATATGAGGTGCTGATACTGGGTCTGATTGCTGCTTAAAAGAAAGGCCTCCGCAAGTTGAAAATTTGGGGCGACTCCAAGTTAGTTGTCAAGCAAACCTTGGGTGATTTTGCCTTGAAGGAACCTCTTTTGGCACCATATCGCACCATAGTGCAGAAGTTGCTCACTCAGTTTGATGATGTCCAAATCCAACACACTCCTCGAACATACAACCATTTCCTCGATGCCTTGGCTACATTGGGGGCAAGGTGGATATACCAAATGATAGTATAGCCATCGTCATCGAGAAAAGAACAACACCAGCGGTGTTAGCCGAAGGACATACAGAGGAAGGCGCTGAGGGATGGAAAATAAATATAATCCAGCAGCTGAAAACAGGCATAAGAACAACCAGACCAGCAGAACTTACATCATTCCTGCTCCTCAGAGGAGAGTTGCATTTTCATGGTCCCAACAACCTGTTAGCAAGATGCATCGATAGACAAGAAGCAACTTACGGACTTAAGCAGATCCATGCTAAGTCTTGTGTAGATTGAGATATCAGTCTATACCAACGGTTATAGCGGAAAGGGTATTACTGGCCAGAGATGGAAAAGGAAAGTACTGAGTTACAGAGACAATGTGTAAAATGTTAATCCCATCCTAAAGAAAAGGAAGCTCATTTCTTAAGCAGTGAAGAATGGAGACAACCATACATTGACTACCTTGGAGATGGCACGCTGTCTAAGAACAAAGTTGACACAATCAAAGTTAAGAGGTGAGCCCTCCGCTTCTTCATTAACCAAGGAAAGCTATACCAGAGAAGCTTTCAAGGGGCACCTTTGGCATGTTTGTCAAAAAGAAGAGGCAAACGAGGTGCTGAGGGAGGCCCACATGGTAGAGCATTAAGGAGGGCGGCGACTATACGAACACCTCATCCACCTTGGCTACTTTTGGCCGATAATGGAAGAAAATGCTAAAATCTTTATAAGAAGATGCCAAACATGTCAGAAGTTTGGGAACTTGATACATGCACCGGCGGTTGAGCTGCACAACATCAAAACTCCTTACCCGTTTCATACTTGGGCATTTGACTTAGTGGGTCCTATAGCGTAACAATCCAAAGGCCACAGATGGATACTTGCAGTGACTGAAGTTAGCACCAAGTGGGTAGAGGCTATACCGATGAGGAAAGCAGATAAAGCAGCAGTGGCCAACTTCATCAGAGAGAGTATCATCTGTAGGTTTGGCATACCCAAGGTGATGTTATCTGACAATGGAACTCCCTTCGTAAATCGTCTTGTGGGAAGGTTGCTGGACACCTACCAAATCAAGCATCACAAGTCTACTCCATATTATCCTCAAGGGAATGGACAAGCTGAGGCTACCAACAAAACCCTCTTCTAAATACTAAGCAAAATGATGGATGAAGCAAGGGTCACATGGTCTGAACAACTCTTCATAACACTTTGGGCATACTGAACGTCAGAGAGAAAGCTGACCAAGGCAACCTCATTTTCCCTAGTGTATGGTTTTGAGGTTGTGTTACCAGTTGAGTTGGCAGTACCCTCAGCAAGAATGGCTATGTATGCACACTTAGTTCCAGATACCAGGAGGAATGACATAGAGGCAGTCGAAGAAAGAAGAGATCAGGCCTTACGGGCAATGGAAAAGTATCATCAATCCATAGTCCACGCCTACAATCAATCTGTTCAACACAGAGAGTTCAAGGAGGGAGACTTGGTATGGAAGGCAGTGAACGCAATTATGTAGGGGCAACCAATCCCCAAGTTTTCACTAAGATGGGAAGGCCAGAGTTGCTAAGGCAAACAACAGTGGGTATTACAAGTTGACAAGAGTAGATGACGGGTTCAGAACTGGCCCTATCAACGCTAAGTATATAAAGGAATACTTCCCTTGATTCCTTTGTCCCGAAAAAGTTGTAAGTTTCTCTTGTTAATATTTCCAAAAGCAAAGTGCAAAGAAAGTGTCATACACTTAGTAAGCCTGTTACTCTTGCAAACACTTAGCATGAAGAAAATTTTCCATCCTTAGTGAAATTTCATCAATGTACAGACTTAGTCATAATGGAGTTTTGTTCATGGCAAAAGTTTTTCTTATTTTTAAAAGCTATGTAAAAGCAATGTAAGGAGAGCGACAAAATGAAAATCAAAGTGCTACAAAATATCCATACTTTCCATTAAAGTCAAACTTCTAGAACATGATTACAATGTTTGAAAAGAAGTTGTGACAAAGGAAAAGAAAAGAAAAGGCATCGCAAGTGCAGCGAAACAAAAAGAGAAGGAAGAAATCATAGCAAAGTCACAAGTACATCAAATCAAACCCTTCATTAGGGAGTCCATCAAGGTCACATCTTGGAGCAGTTGGGCGATGAGAGTAGAGTCCTTCTCCTTGAACCGAGCCAGGTTCTGGCGATGCTGCTCTAAGGCACCCTCGCAGTCCCTAATGGTCTCCTCCAAATAGGCAATCATAGCCACATTATCTGCATGCTCCACAAAGCCATCAACTTCTTGAAACCTAGCCCTTAGCCATGATAAGTCTAAGCCCTTTCTTTTGAAGCTACTAAGGTTTGCCTTAGTGTAGACTCAACTTTCTTCGCACCCCCTTTCGGAGAGCTCGAATTGGTCCTACAGTTCGGACTCTTGTCACGGTTCTGAATCTAATCTCACAAAGTGCAATGTGAGACTGATAAACACCAAAGAGTCTAATCCGGCAAATCATTTTGGAAAACTGGTTTTGAATCAAATAATGCCAAAACCGGACTGTTTTTCCAGCTTACAGAGTCGCCACCTAAAAATTTTATTTTTGAGAAATTTAGGAAACCTTGACTCGTGCCAAAGGCCACGTGTCCGTTATCACCAAAGTTGCCTCGACTCGGGAACTTGGGTACGAGAGGGGAAGGTCCTGAAATGAGCACCCCCGCTCGCCTGATCAAAGATCGGCCTCTACTGAACATGATATGTTGTTTTATAAACCTCATGTGTTCTTATTCTGGTTATTTAGCTAACTTTACTATGTGACGCACACATACAAGTATAGACTAAAATTGCAAGAATTGGAATGAATTCAACTCATGTTTGGTTTCGAAAATGGTTTGAATTTGCCACCCGCAAGTGGGCTAAAACGCGGATTTGCCATCAAACATGATGGGCTTAAAACATGATTTGCCACTTCGCAAAGTGGGCTTAAAACACACATTCGTTGAACTGTTCCAATTCAAGCAATCAAAGCCTTCATCCACATGCATTCATGCAATTTATCATTTAAGCACATAGCCTCATGGCAAGCATGCGAAACATGGCATCACTCACACTCATGCAAATATGCTAAAGCATAAAAGCTTACCGAGTACTCCAAGCCAAAACAAAAGCTAGTTAGAAACAATGCATGATCCTAACTATGTTAAATGCCTAATGCAACACATGCAATAGTGTAGGCTTGGCTACCTAATCATGGCATATGATTCGATTTGATAACATGTGATAAACACGTATTCAAAGAAGTGTATTGAAATGCAATGCAGTTTGTATGATGCGCCGAGCCTCGGTGCATGCAAGACAAATAAATGATGCAAACATGCGAGCATAAGGTATGCTAATTGAAAATCTCCCTAAACTAACCATCGAAAGCGGTTAAATAAAAGGGAGAAAGACGTGGGGTTGGAAGACATACACACACACACGCACAATTATTACAACATTGTGCCCTCGCGAAGGAGGGTACGAATGAATAAGCTACGCTACACTAAACTAAGCTAAGCTAATTATTACAAAACGAAACTAATTAACTATTCTAGTTAACTAATTATTACAACACAATTGAATAACTAGCTATACTAAGCTAATTAAAATATTACAAAGCGAATTGAATAACTAGCTACGCTAAGCTAATAAAAGCAATTTAAATAAAGCAAGTAAACGGCCTCGAAGGCGAGGGAGACATGCATGCTTGGTTGGTTTCCTCCCGAAAATCCATCGCCTTGCCATCGGTTGCCTCTGTTTGCACTCACTGTGATCTCTGAAAATTGTACCAACTTCTAGATTGCCTCTGCTCCAACACAGGAATACATTTGCACAAAATTTGATTGGTGGCCGGTCGGCCACAAAAAGTGGCTGTCGGCCACCTTAATTGGCCGGTCAACTAGTCTAAGTGGCCGGTCGGCTACTTCAGGTGGCCGGTTGGCCACCCCTTTTTCCAGACTTCTGTTTTTGCTGCAACAGAGAGCAACAGAGGCAAAGTAATGCATTTTTCAAGGGATGTGTGTACTGCCACCCGCCTTATCATTTATCAAGCTCAAAGGAGTATGGCACTTGGCTCTCAAGCCACCAATCAAGCATTTTCAATGCATGATGGCCAAAGAGTCAAGCTTGTACAAGCTTAATGAATTCACAAATAAGACTCAAAGGACCACCACCCTATCATGTATGATCAAGGGTGACGACGACCAAGAAATGTGACACGTTTCATCACTTTGAGTATGAAGCATCCCACATTTCTTGTGTTTGGATTAATGTCCGATCCAAACACATGAAATGCAACACAACATGTTTATCTTGCTCAAGTTTTACTTGTCATGTTTTGTTTGCTCATTTTTGATTACCGATTAGTCCTTTAACCGATTAAGTCCAAAGTGAGAGTCCTCTAATTGGAAAGAGGGCCTAAGCCACAAGTGCCTTGAGCATGAAAGAGGCCTCATGCTGTTGGTTAGTAGAAACCCTCAAGAGAGGATTAAAACCATTAGGCATGAGAGCCTCAATTCCACACTCAAGCCAACAAGGGGCTCAAGGCCACTTTCAAAACAAAGTAAAAAGTGAAGAATATAGGGAGGTTGTAGACATTTCAGTGCTGATATGGCATGCACAATGACACTAAATCATGCAAGCAACACATGGACAACATGTTTAAAGGCCAAAAGCATCAAACTAGTGAAGATCACAACACTATAAGCATGCAACACAAAGCTCAGCTGACCAAACCAGCTTTGGACAGAGTTAAAACATGCCAAAATAGTGGCTAAAATATGCTGAGATTAAAGCATAAAAGGCAAGAAAAACATGCTCACATGTTAGCTTGCAAACAAGACTCAAAACACAACTCTGAAAAGCAATGAAAGAGTGAAATAAGTGAGAGTGTGATAGAGCTATATACACTGAAATCTCATGTTAAATGATGCTACAACATACAATCATCTCAAGAAAAGCATGTTTAGAAGCCTAAAACACTAAACTAGTGAAGGCATTTGCACTATAGCCATACAAAACATGGTTCATATGATCATAGTAGCCGAAAACAGAGCCTAAAACATACCTGAATTAAGCTAGGTTAAGCCATAAAAACATGCTACCATAGGATGATAACTAGGCATAGAAGTGAGACACAAGGAGGGGAGGCAACCCCGTCCATTTTTAGACTTCAAAACATACTTTTTATCACTGAAATAACTCTGAATTTCAGTGGTAAAAAGGGCCAAAAAGTTTGGCTTTAATATGCCAGAAGATGGCACAAAAGCTCATGCAAATAAGCAATAAGAAGGGTAGACAACCCCTTAGCACAAAATGGCTTCAAACCAACATGTTAAGGCTAAAAAATTAGAGTTTTTTGTAGTTGAAAACTAGGCCAAAAATAGTGTGAAAAGATGGCAAAGCAAGCAAGTAAAACAAAGCTTACAAGGTAACTCTTTTACCTCTTGAAGCACAGCACTAAACAGGTCCAAATTCCAGCTCAAACCACCCTTAGAAGCTCAAACAAAGCCTCAAAGAACCTTAGCTCCAAGATGAAGGTGTTTGGTTATGGGTCTTAGTGCAAAAGTGTAGAGAATTCCCACTTTCAAGCACAAAATAGGGAGAGAGAGAGAGAGGAAATTTGCTCACAAAATTCTCTAACCTCTCAAATGGGGGAGAGACCCGCCATTATATAAAAATCCAAGCCAAAGGCTTGTATTCATCCCTCCATACACGTATGTGGAGATGGCTTTCAGTGAACAACAACTGGCACAGCTGACTAAGAAAATATCTAAAAAAGGAGAAAAATGGCTGTTGGCCACTTTAGGTGGCCGGCCGACCACCTCACCTAGTCGACCGACCACTTCAAATGGCTGACAAGGGGGAAAAGTGGCCGACAAGGCCCTCCCCCCCTCCAGCCAAGAGGCACCAAGGTTTGGTCCAAAAACAAGCAAAAAACAAAGAGGGTTTAGAGGCTCAAAGACAAGGCGTTCTGCCGAGAACTTTGGGCACTCAAAACGATCACAAACAAGCACAATCATCGAGTGCACAAACGATGACGTCTAAGTCTTGAGGTCGGTTAAAAATGGGGTGTCTACACTTAGTGCTCTCTATGAACTTGCCAGAGGTTGTCAAAATCTGCTTTGTGGCAAGGTCGCAAATGAAGCTAACAAAGGACTCTAACAGTGTTGTCTGCACCATTGGCCCTGGTACATTGAAGGCAGATAAGGTGTTAGGGTGCAGTGCCTGAATACAGACAAGGATGTGAACGGCTTCGGTAGAGACCCAATAACTCTAGAAAGAAACCCTTGATGATGGCTGTGAAGGCTCCCTTATGCCACCGCCAATTTGAACCACGACAGGAAGACTTCCAGAGTGGCCAAAGTTTTGGGGACGACGAACCTCTCCTAAAGATAACTGCCTAGCAGCATTAGAGTGAGTGGATGCTGGGTGGTGGCTAGGCGAGTTAAGCTCACGACATAAACCAAAATTGCCTCCATCACCTCGTGTGACTCACCTTTTTCGCGTCCCCTTTCGGAAGGTTTGAAAGAAAGGCCTCACAGTTCAGACTCCCGCGATTTTGAATCTAATCTCATAAGTTCAATGTGAAACTGATAATCACCAAAGAGTCCAAATCCGGCAAATCTTTTTGGAAAATCGATTTTAAATCAAATAATGCCAAAATTGGACTGCTTTGCCAAATATAGAGTCGCCACCTAAATATTTTTTATTTTGGAAAAATTTAGGAAACCATGACTCGTGCAAAGGCCACGTATCCGTCATCACCAAACTTGTCCCGGCTCAGGAACTTAGGTACGAGAGGGGAAGGTCATGAATTGAGCACCCCTGCTCGCCCGATCAAAGATCGGCCTCTAATAATCATGATATGATTTTTTATAAACATTATGTGTTCTTATTCTGGTTATTAAGCTAGCTTACTACATGATGGACACAAGCAAGTATAGACTAGTTTGCTCAATTTGGAATAATTTAACTCATGTTTGTTTGCGAAAATGGTTTGAATTTGCCACATCAAGTGGGCTTAAAGATTGCGGATTTGCCACCAAACATAGTGGGCTTAAAACCTGATTTGCCACTCAACAAAGTGGGCTTAAAACGTTGAATCGTTCTAATTCAAACAACAAGCCTTCATCCACTGGCATTCATGTAGTTTAACATTTAAGCACATAGCCTCATGGCAAGCATGCTAATCATGGCAACATTCACATTCATGCAAGTATGCTAAAGCATAAAAACTCACCTAGTACTCCGAGCTAAGAAGATAAAGTTAGAAAAATGCATGCTTCCTAACTATACAAGATGCCTAATACAACACATGCGATATGCATCTAATAGGCTCGACCACTAATATGGCATATGAATCAATTTGATAACATGCTATTAAACACGTAGTCAAATAAGTAATTGAATTAACAATGTAGTTTGAATGATGCGCCGAGCCTCGGTGTATGCAATACAAGATGAATGGATGCAAGCATGCGATATGCTAATTAAAACATGTCCCTAATCTAACCATCAAAAGTACGTAAATAAAAGGGAGAAAGATGTGGGGTTGGAAGACATACATATGCACACACACTTATTACAACATTACGCCCTCACGAATGAGGATCCGAATGAATAAGAGCTAACTAGCTAGCTGATTAAACTAATCTAATTAAGCTAATTAGACTAATTATTACAAGCCAAATGAATAACTAGCGAAGCTAATTACTAATTATTACAACACTTTAACTAACTAGCAAACTAATTAATTAACTTACAACACAAATGTGCACGAACTAAGCATGTAAGACATTAAACTATGCTGCCACTGCTCCACCCCGGGAAGTGGAAGATGCACATGCTCGGTTTTGGCCCGAAAAGACCTCCGTTTTGCTCTTGAAAGCCTGTATTTGCAGGGTTGAGCATTTTCCATAATCTTTCTGCTCCATCTTACCAAAATCAACTGAGGTTTACATCAATGACCTGCCGGCCATGGATGGATGCTGCCGACCCTCTGCCGGCCAAAAGGGTTGTCTGCCGGCCATCTATGGTGCACTGCCGGCCATAGATGATGGCCTGCCGGCCACTGATGCATTGGATCACCATGTTGCAATAGAGCACAAACAGAGCAAAAATGGGGTTTTTCCAAGGGTTATTTGCACACTTTGCCTCTCCTTTTCATAGGGAAATCAAAGGAGGAATAAAATTTGGTTCATAAACCATCAATCAAGCAATTTCATTGCATGATGGCTGGTGAAAGCAATTGTGCAAGTTTAATAAATGCACAAACAAGACCAAAATATCCATAACCCTATCATGCATGATCAAGGGCAATGGAGACCTAGGAAAATGGCACATTTTATCACTTTTGAGTCTGAAATGTCCCATTTTCCTTGTGCTCAAATTAACGTCTGATTTGGACACATTCAATGTAACACAAAGAGATGCTTATCTTGCCTCTTTTACTTGCCAATTTTGTTTACTCATTTTAATTACCAAGTCATCCTTTAATCCATTAAGTCTATTGGTAAGTGTCCTCTAATGGAAAGAGGGCTCAAACCACAAGTTACTTTGGGCATGAAAGAGGCATTACACTATTGGTAATGAACCCCCTAGGGGATTAAACCATTGAGTGTAGCACCTCCATTTCACACTTAAGAAAACAAGTGGTTTGAAACCACTTTCAAAGAAAAAAATAAAATCAAGAAAATAGGGAGGTTACAAAGATGATTAAGTGCTGGAAATGAATGATAAAAGCACTAAAACATGCAACCAACTCAAACCAATGGTGGTTCAAGCCTTAAAACATTAAGCTAGTGAAGGAACTTACGCTACAACTATGCAAAACAAGACTCAAAAGGGATCAAACAACCAAAACAGTGGCAAAACAGTTCAAAACAGAGCTTAAGACATGCTGGACTTGAGCCACAAAAAGCTAAAACATTAAGCTAATACATGGGGCTAACTAGGCATGCGAACAAGACACATGGAGGGGAGGCTAACCCCTCTAATTTTAGACTTCAAAATGATTTTTTTACCACTGAAAAACCTCTGAAATTCAGTGGTTAAAAGGCTAAAAAAAGTTGGTTTGAAAGTGATGAACAAAGGCACAAAAATTTTGCAAACTAAGAAGCAAGAAAGGTGAACCACCCCTTAACTAAAAGAGGGCTCAAACCACCACTTTTAAGCCACAAAAACAGAACTTTTTTCAGTTTAAAACCAACCCCAAAATAGTAAGAAAAGATGGTGAAACAAGTATATTAAAACAAGGTAAACAAGACAAGTGTTATACATTTGAAGCAAAGCTCAAGTTTAGGCACCAAAGCAAGCTAAAACCACCTTCAAGAGCTAAAAACAAGTCCCAAGGAACCTCACCTCAAAGGTGAGAGGATTTGGTTTAGGATGTGTATGCAAAAGTGTAGAGAAACTAGGCAAGTAAGCACAAAATTGCAAGAGAGAGAGAGAGAGAGAGAGAGAGAAATCTAGAGAGAGATAGAGAGATTTTTGGTCCAACATTTCTAACCCTTAAAAATGGGGGAGGAACCCCCCTATATATAGAAAATATGAATTCCATACAAAGAGATCCAGCCCTCCACGGGTGGGCAGATGCAAGCCTCCGTGTAACCAGCTGGCACAACTGGCACAAAATATCTGCAAAAAACACTGGTGGTCGGTCGGCCATCAATGATGGCCGGCAAGGCATCATTGATGGCCAACAAGGCACATCAATGGTCAGCAGGCCAAAAGCCCTGGCCGGTAGCCTTCATAGATGGCCGGCAGGCCACCAAAGACTGCAGGAGAGAGAGGCCAAAACATGGTCCAAAAAGGAGACAAAAAGGATGCAGGGTTTGAAAAGCTCAAACTTGTGGCGTTCCGCTGAGGACTTTGAGTGCTTGGCGAGCAATTAGACTCGTCATCGGATGTACCTGCAAGAACATCCAAGTCTTGAAGGGCCGTCAAAAATGGGGTGTCTACAGTTGCCCCTCTTTGACAGAGCTCAAAGTCACGAAATGATGCGAGTGAATGTCAAAGCCTAGAGGCGACCCATTTTGACAAGGCCACAAGACTTGGACAAACAATCAAGCCAGAAAATGAAATGGTTGTGCCCATAAGCTACCTACGTATCCCTTTGCAAGGAATCAAACCAACGTAGTTCTGGGGCAAAAATGCAAATGGTATGCACGACGCAAGAACATAACTTATGATCATGAAATGAAGCCGTGTGCAATGAAACATTTTAAATGCAAAAGCTATGCAATGAAAATGCCACATTCAAACAAACCAAAAACAAAGTACAACATCCCAAACATGGGAAGAAATAAGTAAATGAACACGCCACGCATGAGAACCACGATCCAAACCACATTTCATGTAGAAAGGATATAAGAAAATAATGCAAACTTAACTACACGACATGCAGGAAAGGAGAAGAGTGACCGTCGGGCACACCTGAGGTCTTAGCCAAGATCCTAATGTGTTGCACACGGAAGGAAAAGGGTGGTGTGAACACCAGGATGCACCAGAATGTGTTTAACCAAAACAAACAATCCCAACGCGTCTCATGCACGAGGGGAAAAGGTGGTGTAAAAATCGGGACGCACCCAAATGTTTTTAACCAAAAGGAGGTGGTGTAAACACCGGGACGCACCCAAATGTTTGTAACCAAAAGGAGGTGTAAACACCGAGATGCGCCCAAATGTTTTTAACCAAAAGGAGTGGTGGAAACACCAGGACGCACCCAAATGTTTTTAACCAAAAGGAGTGGTGGAAACACCGAGATGCACCCAAATGTTTTTAACCAAAAGGAGGGGTGTAAACACTGGGACGCACCCAAATGTTTTTAACCAAGAGGAGCGGTGTAAACACCGGGACGCACCCAAATGTTTTCAACCAAGAGGAGCAGTGTAAACACCGGGACGCACCCAAATTTTTTTAACCAAAAGGAGCGGTGTAAACACCGGGACGCGCCCAAATGTTTTTAACTAAAAGGAGTAATCGTAATGCGTCGCATGCGTGCGGAGAGGGAGTAAAAGGATGTGATTCAAAGGGCACAAATGACTTCACCCGAAACTCCGTTGATGGAACCGTACATACAATATTGTACCTACATAAGAAAGAAACTCAACAAGTATAACATATTAAGGGTGCATGTTCTATGCACAATTGCAATAATGTTAAGGCATGTTCTATGCAAATGTATTGATAGCATGTTCTATGAATGAAGGGAGAAGTGCATATTCTATGCGTAAAAATAGGTGCACGTTCCATAGAGAATTTGAATACATATTTCATGCATAATTCAAAACAAATGCATATTTCATGCATAATTCAAGAACGAACACAAGGCACGCATGCAATTCCCATGAAATGCATGTCTTACACAACATATGTGAAATGCATATTCTATGCCACAAAGTGAAGTACATGTTCTATGCAAGATATCGAAGCATGATTTGACGAAAACAAACTCAAAGGCAACTTCTGATTCACTTCTTGGAAGAATTACAATGTGTTTAAAGGAAACACCTCGTTCACGTTGACAAGTAACGAACATCGCGCACCGAAAACACAGTTTTGAGCTTTCGTAGAGGCATTATGAACCAAACAATGAATAATCCCTTCACTTCCTGGAAACCAAGGACACAAAATAGCATCAGGAACCCCAAGAAAGCTGCCAGCCACCTGCCGGCCATGAGAAAAGGCCTCCGGCCAGGTGCCGGCCATCGATGGCAGATTGAGGCCAATATGGGGAATTCGGCTCGGGCCTTTAAGTATGAGCCCCTAGGGCTCATTTCCTCACTTCCCCTTGCTCGAAAATACTCTCCTTCTCTCTAGATTTTCACTTTATACGCATTTTTCAACGCCCTACGCGAAGTTGATTCGCTAATCCCCTTTGTTTACTTCATTTTGAACCGATTGAAATCTAATTTCGAAGTTTCTTTCCTCATTTCCACCATTCTACGTTCATTTCCCTCGAGTTTCTCTCGAGTTTTGTGCACTTTTCCCGGCTTTGACTTTTTCCAAGTTTACCCTTTTCTTCATTTTTCTTCACTTTTCACCCATTTCGCACCTATTTTCAGATGGTGGATGAGGTTCCTCATGACGAGGCTCCCCCAGAGATTCCCCTAGTGGTTCCACCTATGCCGGAGGTAGAGAAGCCGATAGCTGATCTTGAGGCCAACTTAAAGGCAGAGTTTGAGCCCGAGGCCTAGCCGAAGCCGCTACCACCGAGGGTTCGGCCTTTCGATGCGACACGATATCACCCAGAGACATATATACTGCCTACTTCTGGAGGCATCAGATGCTTCACCGATTTCACCCGCGGTGCGAGGGAGGACTTTTTGTTGAGGGAGCCGGAAGTCTCACTTATCGGCCATTGCTATTGAGGTAAGAACTCTGTTTTTAGACATTCTGCCTTTCCTTATTTGAATTTCTTGCATTCCCTTTTATTCGAATATGCTATCATTACTGCTTTATCCAACTGTACCCTGTTTACTGCATTTCTTGCATTGCTTTGTATTTGGATCCACTCGACTACATCCTATACCCTGCCTTTATCTAACCATGCACTATTTTCATCTGACGCATTCATACACCTGGTTGCATTTCATACATCACCCTCATCTGATAAATTTCATATACTACTTTCATCTGATGCATTTCATACACTGTCTTCTTTTACCACAGGGCGAGTCTCGCGCCTTCAGAGGCTATAGCACTATGATTGCTAGAGATTGGTATAACGAGCTCCAGCTAGAGTTCGAGACATTATTGATGGGGCTGGCTTCTGCCTCTTTTGTTCTGGCTTAATTCGGGTTGTTGCAAGTCGTCCCCTCCTAGAAGCATTGGTGGAGAGGTGGTGGGATACCACCAACTCCTTTTGTTTCTCCATCGCAGGGGAGATGACGATGACTCCTTACGACTTTGCCATGATCACTAGCTTAGACGTAGGGGGTGATCCGATCCCTATTGATACTGATATGGAGGAGTGAAAGGCAACCTGGTTCGAGCTGCTAGGGGCGTACCCACCGATATACCGAGCACGGATGGTGAGATACACTTGGTTCGCAGAGCGCTTCAAAAGGACTAAGCCTGAGACAGCAGAGGAGACTGAGCAGTATGCCAAGGGCTTCCTGATGTTTCTTTTTGGTACCACCTTGTTTTCGAACAGGTGGAATACCGTTGGCCTGTATTTACTGAGTGCCCTGGTGACCCTTCATCGGGTTCGTTTCTACAACTGGAGCAGAGCTAGCCTCACCACATTGTACGGATACATGAGCTCCACCTCTCGCCTATAGGGAGGCCTAATTGGAAGCTACTGGCGCGCTTGGGAGGTACACACCTCAGTTTTCTCTTTGCCCTTTACATTTATTTCTTCACAGCTCCTACTATATATCTGTTCAACACCTGTGCTTTCTGCTTTGCACTTTTTGCATCTGCCCAATACTATATTGATCACATATCACTGTATTTTCCCTGCAGCTATGGGTATACGCATACTTCCCGATTCTCACCCCGGAGCCCGTCATGGAGCTTCCGTTGACGGTACCCTACTCACAGATATACGATGGTTAGCTTCGTCACAGGAGTCGCAAGCCTTTCACCTTCTTCCACCGGTACTTTGATACAGTAGGTGCCCATGAGGTATTCCAAAAGCACGGTTATTTTATTATTTCTTTGAAAATGTTCACTTAGCACTTAATAGCAACTAATACTATGTACAACTTCTATTTGCAGATCAGGTGGCAGCTATGGGTCTTGATGCCAGGGGAGGTGCGAGGCCAGTTTGCTGGCGCATGGGCCGTTTCCCGCTACCATATCCAACTTGAGGGTCTGATTTGCCAGGCCTGGTTCTTGGGTGAGTGTTTCCAATGCCAAATTATGGACTTGCCAGACCTAGTTGTCCCAATGGCTCCACCAGAGTACATGCAGTCCACGGAGAGCCTATCCGCTGAGGAGGTCATCTAGTTCATGGTGGGCCTCGAGGTTGACTTCTTCCAAGCAGAGGGCGACTATTCATACTTCATCTTGACACACCTGATGCCATCCTTGACGGGTGTTCGTGGAGGTAAGGAGGCGGGGGCTCCTACCGCAAGGGCGAGGCATAGAGTGCCCCGAGCGAGCAGGGCTCGAGGTAGAGAGGCTTCTCGAGCGGAGCAGAGGGCTGATTGGCCAGAGCTCCCCACCACGCTGGCTTGCTGGCGACACATCGAGGAGCCCTACCAGGTCCCGATTGAGCCTGCAGCGGCTAGTCATGAGTTTGTCGAGGTCTGAGGCCCGACTCCAGTATGAACCGCACTTTAGCACTTGCACTCCGTATTTCATTTTAGATATATCTATGACAGATACTAATCAATCAAATACACTTGTAGGCGTCGATTGAGTATACAGGAGGCACCCTCGAGCTGATAGCCTCGATGATGTGGATGATACAGAGGAGGGAGGCGCTGCTCAGCCTCTATGGCATCCTGGTAAAGTTTCTTCAGTTTTCCATTCTAGGTATCAACTTTCCACTGACACACTGATACACTAACATTACTGAAAACATCCCATATTATACTAATACATTCATCGATAGACCATATCTGACACACTGCACTTGCACACTGTATTCACACACTGTATCTGACTTCTGCATACTTTACTTGCATCGGACACACATGTTATAACTGATACACAACAACTGTCTTTTCAGATCCCACCTATGCCGATGGCGCTAGCGGGAGCTATAACACTTGAACCAACAGTACCTCCCCTAACAGTAGGGGGGAGAGAGAGACGGAGTCCGGCGTACGGCCGAGGCAAAGGCAAAGACACCCAAGACAGGAGCTGCCCTTTAAAGCCCGTTCTGAGTGATGATGATGCTGAGACAACTGACTCTGAGAATGCAATGAGTCAGCATTCAGATTCATCTGAGACTAGAGATGATGATGTCGGCTCGGGTTCCGAGAGTGAGGGCGATGCTGAGACGAGCTCCGAGGCAGAGAGTGGAGATGACTCTAGTTCAGACTCTGATCCAGAGGGAGACAGTGGCATCGATGGAGACAGTGCCCGAGAGTCCTCTCCTCTGAGGAAGAGGACGAAGAGGACTTTTCGAGCCTAAGATGACTGGCACTAATTTATTATATTTTTGCTTAGTTTCTTTTGTTAGTAGTGTTAGCACATTGTACCGCTTTAGACAAGTTTTATTCACTATAAAAACTTGTACTGCACTTTTTGTAAAAACAACCATGATTGGAATGAAAGCTAGTTTTTATTTGAAAATGTGTTGTATTCTGCATCATGAGCACCACTTAGCATGGAAATGAGATTGAAATTGATAAAGGAAACCGAATGCTTGTATTGCCACAATAGTCTTAACTGGGTAATGAACCTACCAACAACTGAAATAACAGCAATATACAACTCGATAAACAACAACACAAGTACAACTCAATAAGAAAAACAAAACAAGTAGACCACAAAGAACAGGACTCTTAACAGGACTCTAAAACACACAAAGAACAAAACAAAACACATGCTTCCAGCACTTTCCAACACAAAGAAAGACAGAAGGCTAGAGAGGGAGACTACCGGCCATAAATGGTGATTCTCGACCATGTGCCGGCCAAGAAGGGTGGCCTGCCGGCCATCAATAAGCCTTATTGGCCATCAATGTGCAGGTCCTCCAAAACGTTGACACCTAGCTTCCACTTACTGCCTTATCTTCTACAAAAGGTTGGACCATGTATTTTCTTCATTTCAGCTGCAAATTCTTTACAAAATGGAGCCATTCTTTGCCGAAAAACTCTCGAATTGGATTGCAACTTTAAATGGCTTGGAAAAGCTAAATTTTTGGGGTTTCAGCATAAATGCACTATTCCCACTGAGCCGTTCTCCGCTTTTTTTCCTTTCCTACATGCCACGGCTAGATGTTGGAACCCGATTACACACGTCTTTAGCTTCAAGGGACAAGAGATATGCCCGACAATCGAAGAATTTCAAATGTTAATGGAGTCCAGGCGCAATGAGGAAATCTTGCCTCAGCCCCGTTTTGGTCACATCCAAACTTTGGGACGGATATGCGGGCTTACTCTACACGAGGCCCGCTCCTTGGTTCATAACGAAGAGCTGGGCATTCCCAATTTGATCTGTCAATTTTTTGATGCTAGCGACCGCGGCGACCTTCTTTGGCGGGGTTTTCGACAACACGCCCTTTGTTTGTGCATGCTAGCACATTTCCTCCTTGCCCCTAGTTTTGGCGGGTCTAGCATTCAACTAATTGAAGTAGCCCAAGATTTGAAATAGGGCAAGAGTTGCATTGGTTTGACATTAGCCGAGACTTTGATGGGCATAGACGCCTTCCATCGAGGAGAGACCACCAAATTCGCGGGAAGTCCACTACTTCTTCAGGTAATGTTTTCCACCCTTTCTAATATGTGTTTCTCACAATTCTCGGCACTCATGCTTTATTTTTTCTCTCAAAGCCCTTTTCTCATTTTTTCTCTCAATGTACACCTCTATTCTTTAATCTCTTTTTTCTTTCATCCCTCCCCAGATATGGCTTATGGACAAGCTGAAGGTAGTGGACTGTTGTCCCGCATACTCAGCCCGAGCATACTTTTTCCGCCAACAGCTAGTTGATTTTCCGACTAAAGGATACTGGTGCCATTGGATATGTAACAGGTCTGCTGCTGACGTTGCTTGGAGTTGCCCCTAGCTTAATCTGACCGAAATAAGCTACAGCATGGCTCGACAACTTGGCATTGAGCTGATTGGCCTAACACACTGTGTATTCTACTTTTCGTTCCGGTTCAGGCGTCAATTTGGACATGATCAGATTTGCCTAGAGGAGAGGGTAGAATACCCGGTTTCATTCCCCGTCTGAGGCTCACATTTGGCCAGGTACCTCATTGCTTGGAGGACAAGAGCACTTCTGGCTCTTGCCCCTAGTTTCAACTGCACACTTTCTGGCGAGTGCCTGACTTGGCTCGACGATGAAGCACAATCCAGGCCCAATTTACAATGAAAGCTTCCACAAGCGTAAGGAGGGGACACAGGAACACCTGACTCATCTATGCCCCATGTTTATTTGCTTTGATCTTACTTTTCAAGTTTTATGCATGTAACAAAAGCAACTTTGATTTGCATCGAGAGTTGGAGAACTTTGTATTGAAATCAATAAAATTGAAGTTGTGAGTACTGAAAATTTTCCTTTTGGTCCACAAATGGTCTAAGTTGTAAAAGGATTAATTTGCACAAAATCAGCTTTTATCAAAACTTTTCAAAACCATTTTCAATAAGGATCACAACTTGACACGCATAGAATCTATCCTCAAGATGTACAACCCCAAATCCGAAGATGGAAAATTGCCCCTTGTTTGAATAGCACTGCTCAACACTGTAGCCAGTTCTCGGAGAGGATCACAACCGAACACTCAGATAAATAAAAGACAAAGATGGCCTGATCAAACACATGGACAGGACAGTTGAGTTGGAGGTGTTTACGGCTGAACTTCAGGATGAAGTTGCCTACGTATCCCGAAGATGGGAATCAGGCCTTACGTAGTTCGGTTCGGGTTCACTCGAGTATTAACACTCTCCTTTTGCGCTCTAACTTTTGCCAAGGTCGCCCTTCCAGGTTTTCAACCTTGCGAGCTCAGTTTTTCTTTATTTCCAATTTTGGTGCTCTAACTTTTGCCTAGGTTACCCTTCCGGGTTTTCGACCTAGCGAGCCTCTTAGGGGTAATATTTCTTCAACTTGTCCATGTTGATTGGTTGGAAAAATTCTAGGCCATCCAGGTCCATAAGAATAACAGCTCCACCCGACCAGATAGTTTTGATAATGTAAGGACTAGTCCAATTGGGTCTGAACTTGGCCCTAGGGTCATGGATGGGAGCTCGGTTGTCTTTTAGCACCAAATCCCCTTCTTTGAGATTCTGGGACTTAACCTTCTGGTTAAAAGCCCTGGCAATCCTGCGTTGATAACCCTGAACATGGTAAAGTGCTTTCAGTCTTCTCTCGTCAGACAACATCAATTCTTCGAACTTGCTCTGTTGCCAATCTGCCTCTACTATCTGACACTCAGCCATAACTCGCAGTGACAGAACTTCTATTTCAATCGGTAGAACAGCTTCCATCCCATAAACTAGAGAGTAAGGAGTCGCCCCAGTAGACATCCGAATTGAAGTCCTACAACCCCAGAGTGCAAATGGCAATTTGTCTGGCCAGTCCTTGTAGGTCTCAACCATTTTCTGCAAAATATGCTTAATGTTCTTGTTGGCTGCCTCAACAGCTCCGTTGGTTTGTGGCCGGTATGTAGATGACTTATGAAAAGTCACATTGTATTTCTCCAATAAGTCAATCACTTCTCTCTTAAAATGGGAACCATTATCAGAAATGATCTCGTTTAGGACTCCATAACGGCAAATGATGTTATTTCGAATGAACTTAGCCACATGCGTTGCCTTCAACACTCCATAAGACTGAGCTTCCACCCACTTTGTGAAGTAATCAATTTCCACCAAAATGTTGTCATGCCCATTTGACCCTTTCGGTGTGACTGCGCTGATGACGTTGATTCCCCAGACTGAGAAAGGCCATGGTGAAGTCATGTTGTACAGCTTCGACGACGGGACATTCATACGATTGGCATGAATTTGGCATTTGTGGCATCGCCGAACAAAACCAATACAATCCTCCTCCATGGTAGACTAGTAACCTTGCTTGAGAATCTTCCAAGCTAACATTACCCCGTTCATGTGGGCTCCACACTCTCCCCTATGGATGGTCTCCATTAGGCGCTTTGATTCCTCTACTTCGACACATAGCTTGTGCATTCCCAGATGTCCCCGTTTGTACAATTTACCTCCGCAGATGATAAATTCAACGGCTATCCGCTGTATTGCCCTCTTATCTTTGGCATTTGCCCCTAATGGATAAACCTCCTTTTGCAAGAAGTTCCTGATATCATAAAACCAAGGGTTTTGATCTCGTACTTCATCTATTGCGGCGATTGACTCGTAGGCCGACGTATATCTCTGCTCAATAATAATCGGATGCATCTGAACTCCAAAAGGGATGTCTATCATAGAAGATAGAGTTGATAAGACGTCAACGAACCTGTCGTTCTCTCTTAGTAGATGTGTGAAGGTCAGTTTCTCAAACCTAGGAATCAGAACGTCCAAGGTCTGGTGATAGATCTTCATCTTTTATTCTTTGACCTTCCAGTCTCCTTTTGCTTGAGACACAACTAGGTTTGAGTCCCCAATGACGTCCAACCTTTTTACCCTAGTTCCAGGGCAGCTTCCAAACCAGCGATACACGCCTCATATTCTGCTTCGTTGTTAGATACCTTGAACCGAAGTTTGAAGGCTAAGGGTATATGGGAAATGTCGGGTGCTATCAACAACACCCTTATCCCATAACCGCACTGATTAGATGCTCCGTCAGAGTACATTGTCTAAATCTCTTCCTCAACTTGTAGAATAGCTTCATCTGGGAACAGGTATTCTATCGCTTCATCCCCTTCCACTGGGTGATTTGCCAGGAGCTCTGCTACCACTCTCCCCTTAATAGACTTGCGAGTAAGATACTTCAAATCAAATTCAGAGAGAAGAAGCAACCAATGGACTAGCCTACACGTAAGTGTTGGTTTCTTGAAGAGATATTTGATGGGGTCTAATCTAAAACCAGAATTACGGAGTGAGCTAACAGGTAGTGCCTCAACTTTCTGGTAGCCCATAACAAGGCTAAGCAAGCCTTCTCTAGTGGAGTGTAGCGGGTCTCGTAATCCAGCATTTTCTTGCTCAGGTAATAGATAGCTTTCTCCATTTTATCCTCAGATTCCTGAGCGATCATGCATCTCATCGTTGTGTCCGTTACTGACAGATACAAAATCATGGGCATTCCTGGCTCTAGCGGCGACAACACGGGTGGGTTCTAAAAGTACTGCTTGATCTGGTCGAAAGCGAATTGACATCGGTCGTCCCATCAGAATATCTTTCCTTTCTTCAGAAGACCAAATAGGGGTTCACAAGTCAAGGTTAATTTAGAAATATACCATCTTATGAATTGCACTTTAACTAGAAAGCCTCGCACCTCCTTTTCAGTCCTTGTTGGTGGCATTTCTAAGATGGCCTTCATTTTGGAAGGATCTACCTCGATGCCCCTTTGTGCGATCAAGAAGCCCAGCATTTTCCCTGTTGTTACGCCGAAAGTGCATTTTCTGTGGATTCAACCTCAACCGGTATTCTCTGATCCGTTGAAAGAATTTTTTTAAGGCGGTGTAGTGGCCCTCCCTTTCCGTGGACTTGACAGTCATGTCGTCCACGTACACCTCGACCTCTTTATGGATCATATCATGCAGAATTTTGGTTGCAGCACGTTGATAGGTAGCCCCAACATTTTCCAGCCCAAACGGCATCACCCTATAGCAATAGGATTCCCAGGGCGTAGTGAAGGCAGTTTTCTCTCTATCCTTGGGTGCGATCAGAATCTGGTTATACCCAAAAAATCCATCCATGAAGGAGAACAACGCACGGCCTGTGGTGAAGTCCACCAATTCATCGACGGCCTGGCCTTATTCAGATCTCTGAAATCCACACACACTTGAATTCTGCCATCTTTCTTTGACAGTGGAATAATGTTGGCCAACCAAGTTGGATACTCAGATACTAGCAAGAACCCTACGTCTATCTGCTTGTGACCTCCTCCTTAATCTTTAAAGCCCAATTCGGGCGTATTCTCCGTAGGTTCTCTTTGATGTGTCGGGCTTCAGGGTCAAGAGGGATCCGATGCTATACAATCTCAGGATCGATTCTAGGCATGTCTTCGTAGGACCACGTGAAAACATATTTGAAATCTTTTAATAAAGCGGCTAAGCACTCGCATTCCTTCGAAGACAACGTGAACCCGATCTGGACTAGACGCGGATCCTTCTTAATGCCCATATTAATTGGAATGATTTCATCAACAAGGGGTTTTACAAACCTCTCCTCCTCTTGATTAATCAAATTTTTCAAAACCAAAGGAATTCCTTATCGTTTTCATCAAAATTTCGAAAATCATGGTCAAAGCAATAAACAAGAGGCACGGAGAAGTACTCGAAATTTGTGGTGGCATTCTCATTCACAAGGTCAAGCTGATCCATTTCCTTGGTTACAACCGACTCAAAGGAAAAGGAAAATGACGACCTGGACAAAACCTCGGCATCCGAGTTACCAACCCCAAGAATACCGGACCCAGACTCAAAAGAACTTGAATCTAATTCTGACTCCACAGATTCTGTGGAATCAGATTTTGGTTCACTACCTGACTCAGAACTGCTAGACAGGTAGCCTTCCTCTAGCTGCCAAGTGAGGGATGATGCGTCAGATGCATCCAAGATACTGCTAGAAAGGTTCGCACCCGGTTGGTCTCCGATCATGGAAACGGTTAAGTCATCCCCTAAGCTCTCTGAGTTGATCTAAGGATCCGAAATGTGACATGCCAGTGCTGCCCCTACTTCAAGTTCACTGCTGTCGGAATCACTTCCTGTACTCTTTGCAGCCTCAGCGATTAGTTTAGTATGTTCCTCTGTATCACTCTCTTACATCTGCAAGTCAAAGAAAATCTCAAAGCCGGGAACTCGCTGCTTCTCAAAGTTGAACCAGGGCTCAGGGGAACCACAAAATGGGAAGTCTTCCCCTTCTCAAACAAAATAACCATTCAGGGTTCCCCGAATTGGTCAGTGCACAAGCTCGTACCACTTCCCGGTCTGCTTAGCTCTGGCTCTTCCTGCCATCTCTTTCCCTTTCCTCACCCAGTCCTCTTTGGTAGGCATATAGCCAAGACCAAAGGCATGAGGGTTATGTGGCACATTGGCCAACGCAGTAACGTCCTTCCGGCCACTTCTTCCTAATCCCATTCCGGGCATGTGCTACAGCTTATTCATGAAGTATACAGATTGGGCGCTAACATACAAGCCCTCATTGATAGCCAAGATATTTTGTACTACCCAGGCCTCAGCCAAGGTAAATCCCAAAAAGAAGACATCCTCTTCACCATGCACAATCTTCAGCACAGGTGTAGTGACCTCTGGCGGAGGATGTATAGATGAATTCCCAAAGACTATGGCTATCCCTTTCCCATAGGGTACTTCAACATTTGGTGGAGAGTGGAAAAGACAGCTTTCACTTGGTGTAGCCAAGGTCACCCAAGTAGTAAGTTGAAAGTGGCTGGAACGTCCAGGATATGGAACTCAATGTCATGTTGAGCTGGGCCTACCTGTACTCTAATCTACACTAGCCCCATCACCTCTCTGCTTGTATTGTCATACGCTTGGATCACCTAGGTTGTAGGTATAAAATCGGCTGGTTTCAAGCCAATAGCATAAGCCGTGCGGCAAGGACACACATTGATTGCTAACCCAGTGTCGACCAATACCACTGGTATCCACTTTTCTCAGCACTCCACTGATATGTATAGAGGCTTGTTGTGTGCAGACCCTTCTGGTGGTAGTTCCTTATCTGAAAAGGTCAAAGTTGGCGCAGCTCCTCTCGGGAAGACTAATCCCACTAATTGTTCCGGGGTACTGTCGATGGACAACTTAGCTTTATCCATCGCCGTTAGTACAGCCTGTCTGTGCACTCGCGAAGCCATAAGCAGCCCCCAGATAGATATATTAGCTTGGATCTTTTTCAACTATTTCAGCACAGCCTCTTCCTCTAACTTCTTTTCCTTCTGTTTCTCAACTTCTTTATCCTTCCCAGATGCCTCAGGTTGGTCTAGATGCAGTGGTTTGAAATATTGGCCACTTCTTGTCATGTGGTCGACTTCTTCCACATACCAGGTATTGTCAGGAAGGCCTTCACCTCAATCCTCGTCAGTGTGGAAGAGATACAGATCATCATCTTCCCACCACATACATCCGGCAACCGACAAGCAATTGTACGATTCCGGTCTAAGTGTTCTCTCAGCAAAAACATTCCCCACGAGGCGTTGAGCTATTCCAACTTTCCAATCACTTTCACTCATTTCTTGGCCAAACCGCTCTAGTGCGGCTTCTTGTTCTGTATGTACAGTGCTAACAATGCCCAGTTCCTGAGCCAATTGTTCTTCACCGGTGTTTTCCGGTAGTTTACCCATCCCATCGGCCGTTCTGGCCGTTGTTGTGGTTCCCGCTTTCTGTTCTTCCAACTTTGATTAAGTTCCCTCGTCTATATCAAGCTCATCACTTAGCCACCCCGAATTGTCTGTTGACCCGTTCAGATCAAACCAATCAATGTGCACGTCCCCTTGATCTTGCTCATCAAAGAACTGCAAATTGTCTATATCCTCCTCCAGGTCGGCTAGATCATCTAATCCCTAACTTGGTCCATCTTCTCAAACTACACTGACCTCCATCCCAGTCGGCAACACCACTTCCGGCTTAGCTTGATTGGTTGGCACAATATAGAAACTCGAGTTGTACTCCCCATCAGATAAGTCCTCAGAGCCTTCGGGCAATGGACTGACATTCTCCACCAAGGCTGACCTTCCTTCATCTTCCATTGTCACCACCACTGGTTTGGGTTGGAGTGAAGACGTACTCACCATGCACAAGTCTTTGCTCTCAGGGATGAATAACGCCGGCTTAGGTAGGTGGGAAGGGGTAATGTATCTACTGGGGTCATAAGGGATGGCCAGTTTAGGGATGAGGTTTATATGTCGAAGTGGGGGGACTTGGTTATGTGGTGGGAGAGGATTTGTAGTGACATTGGGTTTTTCGGGAGATGCTATCACCTTATTGTCAATGAGATCTTGAATCTCATGACGCAGTTTGAAGCACTGATCAGTATCATAACCATGCTGTTGGTGAAAAGCACAGTATTTGGCTGAGTTGTGTTTCGGAAGAAGAGGATCGGGTAGTGGACGTTGTTCTAATGGCTTAAGATGTCCCTTTTTAATTAGGACCGCTAAGGCTTTGGATAAAGTCATGTAGAACGGGGTGAAGACCCTTTGGTTTCGGACCTCATGGCTCGAGGTTTGTGAAGTTGTATTGGATGCACCAGCAAAAAGGGTGGCAGTTTTGGGTATGGTGGTGACCATGCTCACATCCAAAGGCCGCGCAGAGGTGCCCCCAGTCGTGGCTGCATTGGAGCTGCGTGTAAAGGGCCTTTTGGGTTGTTCCTTATCATAGTCTATCAGCCCCTACTTCATCGCGTCCTTAATTTGAACCCCTATTTCATAGAGCTCAGCAAATGTAAATAAAGGCAAGACTATCATCTTCTATAATAATCTTCCTTGCAAGTTACGGACCACCATTCTGATTTGGTCCTTTTCAAACTGCCGGATAGTCATCATAGAGGCCTTAGCCCTTCACCGGGTCATAAAATCCGAGAAACCCTTCTTCAGCTCCTGACGGGTCATTTCAAGATCACGGGTAGTGACCTCAATCTGGGTATTGTAGGAGTACTGCGCGATGAAGGCCTCAGCCATTTCCTCCCAGTTTCTCTTCACAGAGTCGTCAAGCTTGGCATACCAAATAGCTACTATACCCGACAGGGTCTGGCCAAAAAGCGACAACTTTTGCAATCTAGTGAGACCCATTGGTCATAGGATATCAGAGAATAGCCGTAGATGGACCATAGGATCCCCAGAGCCGTCAAACCGGTCTATGTGCATCATCTTGAATTTGTCTGACAGAGTTACCGCCGAGTTAGTGTATCTATCCTCAATATTAGGGATTGAATTCACGCCCTGCGCCCGTTTGAAGAGCTTTTCCAACTTGTTGACCTTCAATGCAGTGGGGTCAACCTCGAATTCAAACGGCACCTCCATTTGGTAAACTGGTGCCTTGGAGGTCTGAGGTGGGATCGGATCTGCCGGGAAGCCCATATTCTCTTAGACGTTGATTGTGACCCCGAGTGCTGGTATTCCTGCTGGGAGTGCATGGGATGCAGAGGCTGCTGTCGGTTGTGGTTGCTGTTGTTAAGCCTATCTATCACTTTTGCTTGGTGGGCTACAACCTCAGCTTGGCGGGATGTGACCTCAGCTTGCTAGGCAGCATCTAGCTGCATAGTCTTAATGGTCTGCTGGAGCTGATGAAGCATATCTTCCATGCTGACTAGGGGACGTTGAGCTATCAAAACTGGCAAATACTCTCTTTCTGTAGTAGGAGTAGAAGACTGGGCCTGACTAGGTGCGGGTGAAGCAAAAGCTGATTGCTAGATCGGTGAATTCTGTCTGATTCTCCTCCATCTGGTAACTGGTAGAAGCGAAGCAAACACTGGCTGTCCCCTGACAAGATCCCCAGATCTATAAAGTCTTCTCACTCTAGTCCAGAGTGCTTTAGGGGTAATAAAATCGTCTGAAGCAATGATGAAAAACTACCTTGTAAAAAGAAATAAAGAAAAAAGAAAACAAAAATCAGACACTGCACAGCACCTCGGCCCAGACACAAACAACACGCAGTTGCAATCATAAGCTGGAGAACTGTACTCAACACTGATTTCTGCCCCAAAACTGATGCCCAAACTTGCGATTGATACATACATTCCTATAGAGTTTCACTCTAAAAGCACATATCAAGCTAATGAGAGCCAAAACACCCCTATGATGGGGTAGGGTTACCCTGTCCTAGTTTCATCAGGAACTAGGGTTTCACTATGCACAACAAGTGGCTTCACATCATTCCTACATTCGGGTAAGCAACCTGTCCTAGTTTAGAACAGTCTCTATGGTTTCCGATATGCAACTAGGCCGATTGGTCAAAAAAGGGTACCTCAAGACTACCTAATATACCTCTCACACCTAACACCGAGAAGTGAAAAGAGGATCAAACGTTACAGTGGTAGTCCAGATCCAAGGGTTGTGTTCTCATCATGGCAGAGCCGGCAACCAGTTAGCCTTTTGGAAAGCTTTTCCAAGCAAGCCTCCGGCAAACCGCTCAGGAATAGCAGATGGCAAACACTATGACTTAGGCGCACCGATGCAAATGCAAAGAAACACATAAGTATAGATAAAATGTCATATCATGAGTTTGAGTCAAGTTCTCTAATTCCCCAGCAGAGTCGCCAGAAACTATGGCTCGCCTTTTTTGCGCCCCCTTTTGGAAGGTTTGAAAGAAAGGCCTCACAATTTGGACTTACGCGGTTCTGAATCTAATCTGACAAGTGGAATGTGAAACTGATAATCACCAAAGAGTCCAAATTCAACAAATCTTTTTGAAAAATCGATTTTAAATCAAATAATGCCAAAATTGGAATGCTTTGCTAGATATAGAGTCGCCACCTAAATATTTTTTATTTTTGAGAAATTTAGGAAACCCTAACTCGTGCCAAAGGCCACGTATCCGTCATTACCAAAGTTACCTCAGCTCGAGAACTTAGGTACAAGAGGGGAAGGTCATGAATTGAGCACCCCCGCTCGCTCAATCAAAGATCAGCCTCCACTAATCATGATATGATTTTTTATAAACATTATATGTTCTTATTCCGGTTATTAAGCTAGCATTACTACGTGATACGCACAAGCAAGTATAGACTAGTTTGCTCAATTTAGAACAATTCAACTCATGTTTGTTTGCGAAAATGGCTTGAATTTGCCACCTCAAGTGGGTTTAAAGATTGTGGATTTGCCACCAAACATAGTGGGCTTAAAACATGATTTGCCACTCAACAAAGTGGGCTTAAAACGCACATTCATTGAATCGTTCCAATTCAAACAACAAGCCTTCATCCACAGGCATTTATGCAGTTTAACATTTATGCACATAGCCTCATGGCAAGCATGCTAATCATGGCAACATTCACATTCATGCGAGTATGCTAAAGCATAAAAACTCACCTAGTACTCCGAGTTAAGAAGATAAAGTCAGAAAAAATGCATGCTTTCTAACTATACAAGATGCCTAATGGAACACATGCGATATGCATTTAATAGACTCGGCCACTAATATGGCATATGAATCGATTTAATAACATGCTATTAAACACAAAGTCAAATAAGCAATTGAAATAACAATGTAGTTTGAATGATGCGCCGAGCCTCGGTGCATGTAATACAAGATGAATGGATGCAAGCATGTGATATGCTAATTAAAACATGTCCCTAATCTAACCGTCAAAAGTAGGTAAATAAAAGGGAGAAAGACGTGGGATTGGAAGACATACATACACACGCACACTTATTACAACATTACGCCCTCGCGAAGGAGTGTCCGGATGAATAAGAGCCAACTAGTTAGTTGATTAAACTAATCTAATTAAGCTAATTAGACTAATTATTACAACATTTTAACTAACTAGCAAACTAATTAATTAATTTACAACACAAATGCGCATGAACTAAGCATGTAAGACATTAAACAATGCTACCACTGCTCCGCCCCGGGAAATGAAAGATGCACATGCTCGGTTTTGGCCCGAAAAGACCTCTGTTTTGCTCTTGAAAGCCTCTGTTTGCAGGGTTAAGTATTTCCAGAATCTATATGCTCCATCTTACCAAAATCAACTGAGGTTCACATTAGTGACCTGTCGGCCATGGGTGGATGCTGTCGACGGAAGGCACCCTGAAGGGCAGTAACTGCAATTTGTTCCGCCATAGTAAGAGATGAAAAGTCAAAGATAGAGTCCCCGCGAGCGCTGAAGCGCAGCGATACAATAATATCCTCCAAAGTCGGAGTCATGCCTCTCCCCAAGTAAATATGAAGGTATGGATGTCACGGCTCTAGTGAGAGATGGCAACGTCAATGTTTGTCTGAACTTTTTGAATGGACAACTCCTTCGAAACCAAAATAGCGTTGAAGAGGCAGACATCCTTCAAATGCCGCAAAAAGTCTTCATCTGCCAAAATGTCATTAACCCAAAGGGGCCAGTCGACCAAAGGGCCCGAATGAGTGCGATAATAGATGTAACAATGCAGAAAGTCACAGAGCTCAACTCGGAATCGTAGAACCAACGCAAGATTGACCATGTCAGCATCATCCAAAGAAGCTTCGCCAAAAGGAAGTAAGGATTCCTCTAATGGAAAAGCATTTAGGGTAAAGGACTTAACCATCTTCTAAAATAGGTTGGCAAGCCCCCTAAAATAAGAGGCCCTCCTCCATTCAGACATAGATGAAACAGCCCTGTCGGCTAAGAACCTGGTGGTGGCCATGGAAAATGAATAAAGAAGAGAGGAGAAGACTTTGGAAAATAGAGACTAGAGAGAGAAGAAGGAGACAAGAAGATAAAGGAGATAAAGGAGTTTGGTGGAAAGTGGGGGACCAGTGGACCCAAAGGGTCTATTTATAAAGAAGGAAGCGAAGAGGTGCCAACGCGCCTCCCTCCCCCCAAGGGGTCCCATCAGTCAACATACCTTTTCAGAATCATTATAACCCTGTAGAGAACCAACGCAATTTCTGACCTAATCGACGCAACCCCTGGGTTACTTGATAACGTCATGCACGCGAGGGAAATAAGGAGCATGTCCCCACGCGAGGGCAAATGTAGAGAGTCAGAAATTAAAGTCCAAATTAAACATGGGCCTAAGTGCTGAGGTCACCCCTTTTAGGTGACCAAGAATGTCTAAAGGAACATGGGTTGAAACCCATAAAAAGTGGGCCAACAAGTGCGCCAAAATAGGTCTGACCTGCTATGGATCCAAATAGACTCCACGAAGAAAATGCCTAAGTCAAGTTGTAGAGGTACTACTTGCAGCGGTCAAAGTTGTTAAGGCACTTTGCCTCAGCGCCGCTGTTCCCAATATTGTCGGTTTTTCCGCCATATGAAGTTGCTGAAGGAAAGAGAAAATTGAAACAACTAAGTTGCAGAGGTAATGCTTGCGATGATCAAGTTGCAAAGGCATTTTGTCGGTGCCGTCATCTCTAATATTGTCGATTCTACCATTTGGACTTGCAACAGGAAATGACCACCGCAACAACTACATTTCCGCCACAACTACAACAGCCACCGCAACTAACTTGCGAAATAGAGGCACCCCACCAAGGTGATAGTAGCCTTTAGGGGAAGTTTTGCCTCCACAAGTAAAGGATGATAGCAGGTCTAGGACTGATAGCAGGTCCCATATCTCACTGGTTAGAGCTGATAGCAGGCCTAGAGGTAAACCAATATACCGCAACAACCCCGTGAAGATAGAAACAAGGTAGCCCAAGTGTAAGGGACTCCCTTTCCATGACCCAGGTCATGGACCTGCCTTAGTCGCACAGGCAAGACTTAAAGAAGCCCCCTTGGGCTAGGTACTAAGGCACGACATGGCTGATAGCAGGCTTGGCTGTGGCCTTCACCCTGGGAAGTTGGGGAGTTTGTGGTTAGGTGGCTAAGTGTGGAGGCTTCGCTGAGGTGAACACGAATATGGCTGATAGTAAGCTATGAAGTCCTAAGAATACATGTATTGGCCAAACTAATTTGAGAAGGTAAGTGCAGCAGTAAAGTTTTACCACTACAAGTGCACTTACAGAGGTTCACGATGAGAAGGTGAGTTGCAGTGGCAAACACTCCCACCGCAAGTGCACTCACTAAGGCAGTTGTGCCAAATAGATACTACACAATACATGCAAAGGAACGTGTGTCACTTCCAGTTTGGTAGCACAAGGCAAAATATTCCATCTGATCCTCTGGGATACATATCTTCTTTCTATTTGGCCACTTGATGTTCTCTTGGTACCAAGAAAAAGCCTATAAATAGGATCCATTTCCCAGCCCAAGAGATGATGAATTTTACGGGATTTGGGAGAGATGCTGCCCATTTGTGTACTGCTATACATTTCTTCTTAAGCTACTTGCTTCACCCTCAGCTAGCTACTCACTCTCCAACCTCCCAGACAGTTGTTGTTGCTCATCCTCCAGTCATTCTACCATTGTTGGACCATTACTATAGTTTTGCCTATCTAATCACCTTCCTAACCTTGAACCCCCCAACAATATCTATATTGCTCTCATTAAATTTATTCCTTTATTAAATTTCTTTCTTTTATTATCTTCTTCTTTTCTCTCTCTACCATTTTTCTAGAGAGCTTCACACCACTACCATCTACCTTCACTGTCGCCACACTACTATCGTTTACCACCATCGTTGCTACACCACCACTATTGCCATACCATCCACTCACTACTACCGCCGTCATTGTTTGGCCACCACCACCACCATTATCGCTCACCAGCGTTCACCAATTACCTCTATTATTACCGATCTATATTCTACTGTCGCCGATCTACACTCTACCACCTTAATCCATCGCCTCAACCCCGCACACTTCTTAGCATTGTCTCTTTTTTTCGTTCCCATCACCGATGACTTTCAGATCTAGCCATTTTAAACTCAGATCTTCACTGATGCCATTAGATTTGGCCATTTTTTATGTCGATTTAATCATGACAGGCTTGTCGAAACTCCTACCAATGAGATCGGATCTCTCTCTTTCTATATGTATGTGTGTGTGTGTATATTGATTGATCTCCATCAATCTCTTTGGGCCAAAATGACACAATTTGTTCAAAAGGACAATTATCTGTTAAAATCAACTTATCTGTCTATTTTTTAAAATCACCCAATTTGTCTATCTTTTGAAATTCACCAAGCCTATTTCTAATTTATTGAAATTCATTAAACTACCTATCTGTTGAATATCACACATTTTTCTACCTCACCACCACCACTTGCTATTGCCAGTCGCCGGTCACTAGCCACCATGACTTTTTCGGTGATTTTTCTAGCCAATTTTTCTAGCAAAATTTGTTGCCGTCGATAATTTTTCCTACATGTTGTTATCACCAAATAATATCTTACCCTAAATCTAATACCTTATACTCTTTTTAAATTAGACTTTTCACTAATTTTTTCTTATTGTTACTTTCAATGTTATTGTTTAAATATTATTGGTAAAACTCACTAAATTATAACATTTATAATTATTTATTACATCTTGACAAGTACTAACATTTGCCCAAAAGAAAGGACTTTGATGTTGTTGAAGCAAGGAATCACTCAATCAATAGGAAAAATTGTACACACAAAAAAGATGTGAAATAGTTAGTAGATTGAGGAGGAAAAAATAGGAGGTAAATTCAAAAATTAAGCAAGATATATCACTTCGTTGTGTTGCTTTATGCACTTTCCTTCTTTATTGATGTAAACTCATATGATATGTATGATGTAGTCATCAATAATAAAAAATAAATAAATAAATAAACATTGTGAAGAATCAATTATAAATACTTGATGTTTTGCTGATGAAAAATCTACTTCTATTCCTCTTGCCAAAGTCAAGGCAAGTTCATATTGTTTTATTCCAATTTGAATGACATAACTTCCGTCCACTGGTACTCAGAGACATATATCAATTAAGCAAGTACTCAAATGGTAGGATGCTTAGACATAGTGAGAAGATTATATACAGGCGGGATGCTAAAGCATAAACACTCATCTTTGGCGTCTTGTAGAAAGTTACAAAACAAATTTAGCAAAATATTTATGATTTTATATACAAAATCCTAATGCAATACATACAAAAGAATGCGACTATAGAGTCGGCTACTAGTACATGACATGTGAATCATCTCAAAAGATGAGGTAGCGCACAAAAATATTCGCCAAAAATTATAAGCTTGGTCAACAGCTGTAACCATAGATATGTGTGGTTAAGTTATGTAAACTATAGTTAATCTATGTGGTTTGATATTTTCTACACTTCTTAAGACATCAAGTTGTGAAGAATCTCTTGGGTGGTTTGGATTAAGATTGCAGAATGGCTCTGAACCTCTTGGTTTTTTCTTTTTCTTTTCTTTTTTGCTTGTGTTGTTTCCTCTCTAACTTTGTGGTTGTCCTAGCTCATGGTTGAGCTGTCTGTGTAGACACCTCATTTTTGACCACCCATAAGACTTGGGCGCTACTGATTGTTTGTTTAGTGGTGAAAGGTGTGCAGTGCAAAGGTTCGATTTCTCAGGCAAGGAGAGAGTCAAATCCAAACCTCACATCCCATTTTTGGACCAAAAATATTTTAGATCTTAAAACCCTCTCTTTCAAAATATTTTGAAAAAGGTTTCTGCGATGTTCCAAGGCTCGCATTTTGTCAAATGTTGCGATTTTCGGTAAACCGAGCAAGGACAAAGTGGAAATGAATGAAAGAGAGATGAAATCTTTGGAAAATATCTCAAAACACCTTGTTTAGGGGTTTGGAGTTGAAGAAAAGAAGAGAAGAGGGAAGAAACCAAGTTGGACAAGAAGATGGGCATGAATCGCTAAGAGAGAGTCGAGTAGCCCTCGCTAAATCAGGCCTATCCATTTGTACACTTGGATTTAAGCTATGAGGCCACCACTGTTGGAAAGAAGACTTATGGAGCTTCATTTTTCACTCACGAATCTCCTAAAGATGAGTCCGGATGGGGGAGATATGATTGGTTGAAGTTGGGCATCATTTTGGTTGGACTGAAACTGAGCAGTCTTCACTAAAAGAGGCATAAATTTTTGCATAGTTGGAATTTTGATGTGATATTTCCACCATTGGAAAGCTTACTTCTGGGGCTTTAATTTGGACACAATAATGACCTGAAAAGGAGCCCATATGAAGGAGTTATGCCTATTTTAATTTGGACCTGTAGAGCAAAATGTCCTATCGGCCACAAATGTGCACAGTCGGCCATGGAGATGGCCGATCGGCCATCAAGTAGCAGGTCAGCACCAAAGATGGCCGGCCGGCCAAGAGTTATCCAAACTCAGATTTTTTGAAGATCTTTTCCCTCCAGTTGTTCCACACAACCTCCAGCTGTCCCATATTCAGATATTTCGACCAAGCTCTTGCTTTTTGCTATATATGGAGCCAAATATCTCATATTCAAGAGAGAACATTTTGAGCAATTGTGGGAGCTTCTCACACAAAAATCTCTCTCTCTCTCTCTCTACAAATTTCAGAGCTAAATTTCAGCTTTTCTCTCTAGTTGGTTCTCCCTCTTGCCCTTGTGTGCATGCAAGAGATATACTTGGAGATATACCTCTCCTTTGCCTAGGCATCCTTGATCAAACTTGTTCACCATTGGGCTGAGATTCCTTGGAGCCTTGAGTCCTAGAAGTTGGTTTAAGCTCAGAATTTTGGCTATTTTGCAGCTGTGCTTCAAGGGTAAGCATCTCCCTCTTTTGAGCTCATTTTTGTACACTATCTTGGCCACCTTTGCATGCTTGTTTTGCCACCCTTTCAAATTGTTTTTGGCTTGGTTTTGAACTGAAGAAACCTCTGTTTTTCAGTCCTAAAAATGTTGGTTTAAGCCTTGTTTGGCTAGGGGGTGTTCCCTCCCTTTTGCTCCTTGGCTTGTAAAGCCTTTTGAGCTATCTCTCAAGCTTTTCAAACAACCTCTTTTTTGGCCTTTTAACCACTAAAATCTAGGGGATTTTCAGTAACAAAAAGCTTGTTTTGAGGTCCCAAATGGGAGGGGATAGCCTCCCCTCCTTGTCTCTCCATGCCATGCCTTGTTAGCACTATAAAGTAGCATCTTTTTGTGGCTTATGTTAGCTCTGTTCAAGTATGTTTTTGTGACTTTTAGGACCAGATATAACTCTATTTTAGGCTGGCTTGGTCACCTCTTGCATGCTTCATGTGCTTGTAGTGCAATCTTGCCCATTAGCCTAGTGTACTTGGTGCTTTGGCCCTTCATGCTAGCCTGTCTTGGCTATACTCCATACATGTTTTAGTATTATTTTGACATGATTTTGGACTATTTTGAATATTCTTGGCCTTTTGGGGTTTGCACTATATAGCTATGGAATAGAGGACTTCACTAGTTTTGAGTTTTGAGACCACTAGCATGCTATATTTGTGATGTGTGCCTGATATGGCTTCATTTGATATGTAATTTCAGAGCATAAACTTCTGCCATACTCTTATGTTTATCACTCTTTCATTGTGTTTAAGAGTTGTGCCCTTATGCCTTGCTTGTGAGCTAATACGGGAGCATATCTTTCTTGCCATCTATGTTGCAAGTCTAGCATGTTTTTGCTACCATTTTGACCTGCCTTAGGTCTATTTTGAGTGCTTAAGGTCATTTGAGCATTGATTAACATGGTTGTAGTATAAAGCCCTTGACTAGCTTTGTATTTCAAGTCTCTTGGCATGCTTTATTTAAGCTATTTGCATGATATGGCATCATTTGGCATAGTATTTCAAAGCATATACTTCCATCATACTCTCATATATATCACTCTTTAAGTGCTTTTTGAGAGTTAAGCTTTATGCCTCGTTTATGAGCCAATGCATGAACATCATTTTCTTGCTTTTCATGTTATCCTCTCGGTTCATTTTAGCCACTGTTTTGGCCTGCTGTAGCTCTGTTTTGGGCTGGTTTAAGCATTTGAGCATTGTACGGCATGCTTCTAGTGTAATGCACTTCACTAGCTTTGTTGTTTTTGGCTTTGAACATGTTGTGCATATGTTAATTGCATGATTTAATGTTGTTTAGCATGTCATTTCAATGCTGGAATACATGTCATTGCACTCCATTACATGCCATTGCACTCCATTACATGTCATCTTTCATTTGTTGTACCACTTTGAAAGAGGTCTTACGCCCTTTGTTGGTTTGAACACGAAATTGAGGCGTTCATGCTCAAGGGCATGATGCTTCTTTCATGCTCAAGGTGCCTGTGGCTTAGATCCTCTTTCAAAATTAGAGGACTCTCACTTTTGGACTTAACCAGTTAAAGGACTTATCGGTAATCTAAAATGAGTAAACAAAATGAATGGAAGTAAAACATGCCAAGATAACATGTTTGTGTTGCATTGCATGTGTTTGGATCGGACGTTAATCCAAACACGAGAAACGAGGGACGTTTCATACTCAAAGTGATGAAACGTGCCTCATTTCTTAGTCGCCGACACCCTTGATCGTGCATGATAGGGTGGAGGCTCATCGAGTCTATTTGTGCATTCATTGACTTGTACAAACTTGACTTCTCGGCTATCGTGCATTGTGATGCTTGGTTGGTGGTCCGAGAGTCGAGTACCATACTCCTTTGAGCTTGAGATATGATAAGGAGTGTGGTGGTATGCACATTTCCTTGCAAATACACTGTCATGCCTCTGTTTGTGCTTTGTTGCAGCAAAAGGAGAAATTGCAGGAAGCATTGGCCGACCGGCCATCAAAGCTGCCGATCGGCTATCAGAAGTGGCTGATGACCATAAACTTTGGCCGATGGCCATCCCGCTCAGCCGACCATCCCTCAGCATGTTCCTAAGGTGGGTCAGAATCATCTTGGAAGTTGGCACAATTTTCAGAAGTTCAAAAGAGTGCAAACAGGGGCATCATGAGGCACGGTAGTGGATTTCTGAGCGAAATCGACCGAGCATGCATCTCTTCCTTGCCCGCGAGGCCATTTCATTGCTTATGGCTAATTCGTGTAACTAGTCATTTGATTTATTTTGTAATATTCTAATTAGCTTAGCATAGCTATTTGTTTCAATTTGGATTGTAATATTAATTAGTTAGAATAATTAGTTAATTAGTTGGTTAGCTTAGCTTAGTTAGCTTAGCTCATTATTCGGACCCTCCGTTGAGAGGGCAAATGTTGTAATAAGTGTGCGTGTGTGTATGAATGTCTTCCAACCCCACGTCTTTCTCCCTTTTACTTATCCGCTTTTGATGGTTAGTTTAGGGCATATTTCAATTAGCATACCTTATGCTTTGCATGTTTACATCATTCATTTGTCTTGCATGCACTGGGCTCAGCGCATCATTCAAACCGCATTGTATTTCAATACACTTCTTCAAATACATGTATCAAATGTTGCATTCATATGCCATCTTAGATAGCCGAGCCCATTTAGTTGCATTTTGAATGTGTTGCAACAGGCACTTAACATAGTTAGGATCATGCATCGATTTCTAACTAGTTGTTGTATTGGCTTGGAGTACACTGTAAGTGTTTATGCTTTAGCATCCTTGCATGTGTGTAAGTGACTGTCATGATAGCGTGACTGCCATGAGGCTATGTGCTTAAGTGATTAATTGCATGAATGCCTGTGGATGAAGGCTTCATTGCTTGAATTGGAACAATTCATCAAAATGTGCGTTTTAAGCCCACTTGTTTGTGGCAAATCATGTTTTAAGCCCACTTTAGGGTGGTAAATCCGCATTTTAGCCTACTTGAGGGTAGCAACTTCAAACCATTTTCGAAAAACAAACATGAGATGTTTTGTTCCAAATCGAGTGATTTAGTCTATACTTGTATGCTGTGCGCATCACATAGTAATTCTAGATTAATAATCGAAATAAGAACACATGTGTTCATAAAAACAACATATCATGTTAGTAGAGGCCGATCTTTGATCAGGCGAGCGGGGGTACTCATTTCAGGACCTTCCCCTCTCGTACCCAAGTTCCCGAGCCTAGGCAACTTTGGTGATGACAACGTGGCCTTAGGCACGAGTTAGGGTTTCCTAAATTTCTCAAAATAAAATATTTAGGTGGCGACTCTGAAATCTGGCAAAGTAGTCCATGTTTAGCGCTTTTTGATTGAAATCAATTTTCGAAAACGATTTGCCAGATTTGGACTCTTTGGTGATTTATCAGTCTTGCATTGCACTTTGTGAGATTAGATTCAGAACCGTGACAAGAGTCCGAACTGTAGTAGCTAAGAACTCAATTCGCGCCCTCGCGCGCGAAGCGAGTTCGGGTGGTCTACAGTCTGCTCGGTATCAACCTAGTTGGGATTAGAATAATTTGCTATGTTGCTTTAGGAACTTTCCTTCTTTATGGAAATGAACTCATATGATATGTATGTTGTAGTCATCAATAAAGTTTCCTTTTTTGCTGATAAAAAAAAAAGTTGTGAATAATCAATGTATAAATACTTGATGTTTTGCTGTTGAAAAATCTATTTCTATTCTTCTTGCCAAAGTCTGGTCAAGTTCTTGTTGTTTTGCTCCAATTTGAACGACACAACTTCCATCCACTAGTACTCCGAGAGATATATCAACTAAGCAAGTAGTCGTTTGGTAAGATGCCTAGACATAGTAAGAAAATTATATACAGGCAGGATGCTAAAGCATAAACACTCATCTTTGGTATCCCGCATAAAGCTAGAAAACAAATTTAGTAAAATATACATGTTTTATATGCAAAATCCTAATGCAATACATGTATAAAAATGCGACTAGAGATTCGGCTACTAGTACATGACATATGAATCATCTCAAGACATGGGGTAGCGCACAAAATCACATAGGAATTGATTAAACCCACAGATGCAAATGAGCAGAATCTTGATGCATGAAGTATCAATGCAACACATAGATATGATGAAAAAGAAAATATGATGCCATTTACAGATAATAGAAAGTGCGTAAATATAAGAGATTAAAAGAAATTGGGGGTTGGAAAACATACATAGAAAGTGGTAGAATGAAGCGGGGATTGGGAATTATTACAACACAAACTGAATCTAACAAATCATATGAATAAAAAAAATAGATAAATAAAAGCTACTATTCATTTACCGGTTACTATTCATCCACTGGAAATTGTTCTTCCCGCTGTTGGGTGACTGCTCTGTTTCACCCAGGAAAGCATATTTGGTTGGTGTACTATTCATCCGGCGAACTATTCACCTAGCAATATTATTCATCTGTCGGTCACTATTAACGGCGGTAACTATTCCGGCGAAGTCATATCTCTTACAAATTAGGTGATTCAACCAACCATATAAAGTAGTAAATTATAACAGTTTATGTAAGTGGTGAAACGCCGACCATTTAAAATGGTAAATTATAACAGTTTATGTAGGTGGTGATACACTGACCATTTAAAGCGGTAAATTACAACAGTTTATGTAAAGCACTGAATTACAACAGTTTATGTAGGTGGCTTGAAACTGACCATTCAAAGCGGTAAAACAGTTTATCACAGCTTATATCACATTTTATTAAGTAAAAGTTTGTAAAAATTCACTTTTTGAGAAAGGGATGAATTTCTGATTTTGAAACTCTTTTTTGATCATCCTCAAAATTGTGAAATATGTTTTCAATTCTCAGTCTGAAATTTGAAATTTCAACTTCAATAATATTTTTTGGATGGTATATTAGTGAAAAGGTAATGGACAAAATGAAAAGACAGTTTTGATAAATATATATATATATATATATTTAAAACTTTTTTTCCCTCTTTTAAAACTGATTTTCTTTCTTTTCTTCCTCTCCCTCTTTTTCCTCATTTTTTCTCCTATCCGAAATTAAAAAAAAATTTCTATCTGATTCTACTCCCCAGTTTCCTCTCCCCGTCTGCCTTTTTATAGGGGGGGAAGAAGAAAAAGAAAAGGAGAGACCAAAACATGTTAAATAAAAAAATTAAAAAAAAAATTTGAGAAAAAGACCACATTTTGGTGGAGAACGAAATGATTTGAAAGGATGCGACTGTGCACCGCACAGTATAATTATCATGTATTTTATAATATAATAATATATAAAAGATATTGCTTGTGCAAATATGTACACGAACATTTAAAAAAATATATAACAATGTATAAAAATATAAAATAAAATAAATAGATTAATAAAATATATTTTAACATGTCAAATATATAAAATTTAATCAGTTTAAAACATTTTGATCAAAATAGGTAAAGGTTAGAATTAAAACTTAAATTTTATCTTTCTATTGAGAATTTTATGAGATAGTATATTCTTATTTTTATCATCAAATATTCGAAAGAAAGCATCTAAATCTTAAGACCGATCAAAATGAAACGTCTACACATTACACCAAATTTAAATTTAAATCATTTTTTATTCTTCAAATTATTTTTCAAAAAAGTGTGCACTTTTTTGGCTATTTTAGTCACAAAAGACAAAATAGGCTATTGTAGTCACAAAACAATAAAACATTACATCCAATCCATAATCATTACACTCTTCTCTCACAAAAAAAGCTAAAAAAACCAAAAAGTCCTTCCCAAATCAAACTTTTTAGCTCAGACTAAAATAGCTAAAAAAATCAAAAAGCTAAAAAGCCAACCCACTTCCCAAACGACACCATATATATATCACATCTACCCTTCAATTTCAGTCTGATTTTGACATTTATTGACTTTTTCTGCATGGCAGTTGTAACCATAGATATGTGTGGTTAAGTTTTTTAAACTATAGTTAATCTCTATGGTTTGATATGCTGTAACCATAGACTTTTTGTTGCCGAAAAATTTACTTCTATTCTTCTTGTCAAAGTCTGGTCAAGTTCTTGTTGATTTGTTCAATTCTAATACTGAAACAACTTACATAGGCCTACACCTACACAAAAGACTGTCATCTGGTGCAATATCAGGTGCAAGGTGAAGAAAGAAAATCCTTGAAACTCCATGGCGGCCACAATTCCAATTTTTGATGGTGAGAACTACGATGTTTGGAATGTGAAGATGAAAACTCTATTTCTATCTATGGATTTGTGGGATACGGTAGAGAATGGATGCGATGATGAGACTGACAAGGAGAACCAAAAGAAGAATGCTGCAGCACTTTCTCTAATCCAGGGAGGCGTCTCAGGCTGAATCTTTAAAAAAATCATGAAAGCTAAAAAAGCGAAAGAAGCTTGGGACTTTCTTCAAGAGAAATTTCAAACAGAGGAGAGGGTAACCGATTTGATAGTGGCCACACTGATAGCAACGGTGGCCTTCGCAGCAGGTATCACCATTCCTGGTGGCTACATTAATGATGACAAAGACCTGAACCAAGGAATGGCAATTCTAACAAGAAAAGTAGCTTTCATGGCTTTTGTGATAACAGATACCATTACCCTGACATTATCCATTTTTGCAGTGCTTTCCCACCTCCGTACTATGACTGACCACCCGATTTTACTAAGCGGTAACTTACTTTAGCTTTTGTTTGTACTGCTTATGCTATGATTGCAATGTTGTTGGCATTCATTACAGGGACATATGTTGTTTTAGCATCTTCAAGCCTTTCTATTTTAGTTTGTGTAATCTCTTCCATTCTGTTGGTCATGTACCTGATTTACAGTAACATATTTTTCCCTCTACTGATATCCGAAGACATCCAACCGCTCTCTCCTTTTCTCTCTATCCCAAGCGAACAAAATGCCGATTTGAGCTCTGATGAGTGCACCCAATCTATATCAGTTTCAGTAATTATGTAAATAAAATCTATGCTTACTGTTCCATTGGCTTGCAAATAAAATAAAGATACTATGGGGGCATATTTTTGTGAATGACAACACGTGGCCAAGGTGGCACCGAAGTGCCAATCGAGGTGCCACGTGTCCTGGTCATGGTGCCGAGGTGATCTCGGCTAGGCCGAGATTATCTGCGAAGATACTGGAATCTAGGGTGAACGGATAAGATATAAGAGACCTGGAATGGGAAAGGATCTCAGCCTGGATAAGGATAAAGCTCTTCGAGAGTTTATCTTTATCTATTGGAGAGTCCAAGCTAAGCATTGAGCCAGAGTCCAAAAGAAGCTAGGCATCTAAAGGAATCAGGTTAGTGTTGGCTATAAAAGTAAAGCACTCTCGTGGGTCTACGATACGCTTTTTGTATTCTGGCTAGTGAGTTAAAGCACTGTTTGCTATCTTTGAGAGATAATTGAGTACTGACTTGATCGTCGGAGTGCCTCCGGGTGGATGAACCATCACCGGAGTCTTATCTTTCTATGACAGGTCGTTTGGGAGCAATCTATTCTGCCGGTGTTCTCCAGCTAAGTACCTGTTTGGCAGTGTGGTCAGAAATCAACACATACAATTTGGCGCTGTCTGTGGGAAAGAAAGAATAATAAATGGCCAACGACGGATAGAAAGAGAAGATTGGGGACGACATCCCTACTGGAAGTGGTAAACACATTGACCCTAACGTAGAGGAGGATAACTACAATGAAGAAACTTTGGATAAGAATCCCGAAGAGAAAGACGTTGGCCAGGAGGGAGACGTACCAAAGAAGGCAGACCGAGGCGAGTATTATAATGAGAACGACCTCCAGGTATGGAAAGACAGATGCTTGCGGAGGGACGGCAAGATGAAGAGAATGGCGAACAAATTGGCAGACCTATAATCAGTCGTCAGTTTCATGATACAGAATAACGTCATACAGCCACCGTTTCCGTTATAAGACACACCGATTCCGACAGCCAAGAACGATGCCCAAAAAGGGGGCAAAAAACAGTTCCTGCAGTCCCTCAACGTGACAGGACAAAGGAACATTCTCACCGGCCTTCACGGGAGGTCGGGCGGAGAGAGTCGATGAAAGGAGAGTCTCAGAAGGCACATCGTACCAAAGAAGCCTACACCAAAGAACATCAGCATGTTCAAGGGAAGGAGCTTTGTTTCGACACGACCAATGGAGGGAGGTCCAAGAGGACTCATAACGACACCGGGAGTAGCTCACCAAAAAGGCTGAAATCCATTGATAGCTAAGCTCCTGGACGGACCAAAGAGGATTTGAGGGATTACCTCCAGAGGAAGTGACAGGATGCCGAGGTAACCTCTCCGGCCAAGCCGAGAACGCCTTTTTTAGTAGAATTGGACAAATTTGAGGCCCCGAAAAGGTTCCACATGCCGAGATTCCAGATATACGACGATAAGTCCGACCCTAACTTTCACGTCGGCTTGTACTTAAACTCAATGGCACTATACACCGAGAACAAGTCGTTGCTCTGCAAGGTGTTCCCCTCATCCTTTAGGGAAATTGCATTAGATTGGTTTCACAAGTTACCGAAAGGAACTGTGAAAAGCTGGGAAGGCTTGGCCAAGATGTTCGTGGCCAGGTTTGTGACAAACAAACTACAGCCATTGAGGGTAGACTCCCTGATGGCTCTAAGAATTGGCGAGGATGAAAGCCTTAGGGCTTATGCCAAAAGGTATTATGAGGTGTTTAACCAAATACCAGGGTGTAACCAAGAGGTGGCAATCATGTCTTTTAAGAACGGCCTGAACGACGGCTGTCTGCTGCGAAAATCACTGGCAAAGACACTGCCAAAAAGTATGGAGGAACTCATGGCCAGTATTCAGAAGTATGCGAGAGCCGAGGAAGGCATGCCAGGGACAAAGGCGTCGAAACAAAAGAAAAGAAACGGCTTACCGAAGCGAGGCCAAGGTAATACTAGATACAACAAGCAAGAGACAGGACTGAGGGCTGGATAGGCAGTCACTACCGTATTTTGAATTCTGGTTTATAAAGTCTTGGAAAGAATTCGAAATCAGCCCTATTATAGAGCACCAGAGAAGATTTCTGGTGAATTTATGGGAAGAAGTCTGGGGAAGCGCTGTGCCCACCACAATGAGGATGGGCATCTGACTCAAGGGTGTAGAGCCCTAAAGGCACATCTGGAAGACCTGGTAAGACAAGGTCATTTAAGGGACCTCGTAGATGAGGCCAGGACAAGGGAAGAACAAGCGAGACTACCCCAGGCACCAGCAGCACCACCTCCACCAGCACCACAACCACAAGCAGGCGGACCTCGAGTGATCAATGTGATTCACTCAAAGGTCAATGAGAACGAGATACGTGGGGAAACTCAAAAGGTGAAACACTTACAGCATGTGTATCAGGTCCGACAGAAGAGACCTAGGGCAGACGAGTGCTAGGGACCAATGGTGTCCTTTACTAAGGACGACCTAGAGATGGTGCAGCATCCACACAACGATGCCCTGGTAATATCCTTAAGATTGGAGAGTGCCAGGCAAAACGCATTCTAATCGACCAAGGCAGCTCTTGTGACATCATGTATGTCAAATGTTACAAGGAGCTTGGCCTTCACCAAGATGATCTGGAACAATCCAATGGTCCAATAGTTGGATTCAATGGAATGCCGACATAGCCCCTAGGAGCAATAAGTTTGGAGGTGCAGGCTGGCACCAATAAGGTAAATACGGAGTTCACAATAATTGACACCCCCTTCCCTTACAATGTTATCCTGGGAAGGCCATGGCTGCCTGCAATAGGGGTTGTTCCCTCAACCCTGTACTAGCTATTGCGGTTCCCAACAGAACATGGAATTGAGGAGGTCAGAGGAGATCAGGTATGGGCAAAGAATTGCTCCATAGCAGCAATGAAATCCACCTGCAATATACGAGAAGCAGAAATAGTAGAGATTGAGGATAAGGACATGGAGGTCATTGAGGACGTCTGCAAAGAACCAGCCGAGAAAAGTCTTGAAGAAGATCCTAGTCCAGCAAGGGGATAAAGAGCGCTTCTTTCTTCTCAGCTCAAGCTTGGCTGAGGAAGAGAAAAAGGAGTTAGAGGCATTCTTGAGAGCAAACATTGAGGTGTTTGCCTGGACACCCTATGAGATGCCTAGCATTGACCTCGAGGTCACTTGCCATAGACTGAATGTGGACAGGTCGGCCAAACCTATCATCCAGCGAACAAGAAGGCCTACGTTGATGCATGTTGAGGCAATAGAAAAGAAAGTGGATAAACTTCTGGAGGCTAGAGCCTTTCGAGAGGTAAACTACCCAACATGGTTATCAAAATGGGAAGTGGAAGGTCTATGTGGACTTCACCAGCCTAAACAAGGCTTGTCCCAACGGCAGTTTCCCACTCCCCAAGATTGACCAATTGGTAGATGCCACTTTAGGGCATGGAAGGATGAGCTTCCTGGATGCATACAAAGGGTACCATCAGATAGCGATGTACCCCCCCGATATGGAAAAGACTGCATTTATCACCCCAAAAGGGTTGTATTACTACAGAGTGATGCCTTTCGGGCTGAAAAATGTAGGAACAACTTACCAGAGATTGGTGACTAAGATGTTCAGACATCTAATAGGCGAAACAGTGGAGGTATACATTGATGACATGGTCGTGAAGACCAAAGAACCTGAGGATCATTTGGCCGATCTGAGAGCAGTCTTTGATATCCTGAGAACATTTTGGCTCCGACTCAATGCGTCAAAGTGTGCATTTGGAGTTGGGTTAGGAAAGTTCCTAGAATACTTTGTTACCAGAAAGGGCATTGAGGTGAGCCCAGATCAGATCAAGGCCATCTTGGACTTGAAGACCCAACATCAGCAAAACAAGTTGACTGGAAGGGCTGCAACCCTAAATAGGTTCATAAGTAGAAGTTCTGACAAATGCAAACCTTTCTTCAGTTTAGTGAAGAAAGCCACAAACTTCTTATGGACAGAAGAGTGCGAAGTTGCCTTGGCCGACTTGAAAAAATACTTGATCACAGCTCCAATTCTCTCAAATCCAGTACCTAGAGAGGAGTTGTTCTTATACTTAGCGGTTTCAGAGCATGCAGTGAGTGTAGTGGTAATCCGAGAAGAAAATGGAAAACAGAGGGCAGTTTACTATGTGAGTAAAACCCTAGCAGATACAGAGACCAGATACTTACCCTTGGAGAAACTGACACTGGCCTTAGTAATAGCTTCCAAGAAACTGAATCATTACTCTCAAGCCCACAAGATTGTGATATTAACTGAGCATCCTTTGAAGTCCCTATTCCAGCAAGGAGATCTGACGGGTAGGATAGCCAGATAGGCAGTGGTGTTGGGCCAATATGACCTGGAATTCAGACCTAGAACAGCAATCAAAGGCCAAGTTTTGGCCGACTTCGTGGCTGAGTTCACACCTGGCACCATCCCACATCGGGGCTCCGTTGAGTCGCGGTTTAGGATGTCCAGGTGAACAGGAAGAAACCTAGCTGTGGATAGCAGAACAGGAGAAAGAAGAGAAACTCAGGCCCTACGATATTTACATCGGTGACTCCTTCTGCTGTTTGTTAATGGGAGTTCAAATCATTAGGGAGCGGGGGCAGGAGTAGTGCTAGTATCCCCAGATGGGCAGATGTTAGAACAATCTATTCATTTGGGGTTTAAAGCCTCAAACAATGAAGCAGAATACAAAGCACTGACCGCAAGATTGAAGTTGGCAGCAGCAATGGAAGCCAACGAAGTGGTGGTCTTCTGTGACTCCCAGCTTATCGTCAACTAGGCAACAAGTGAATACGCAGCCCGAGATGAAAGAATAATGGCCTATGTAAAGGAGGTTGTCAAACTGGTAGCCTTATTCCAAGAGTGCTGACTACAGCAAGTTAGCCAATATGACAACAGCCATGCTGATGCCTTGGCAAACCTGGCCAGTGCAATGAAATCAAGAGAGCCAAGGACAATAATGGTTGACTATTTGTCAGGCCCAAGCATAGAACCACTGAACACAGAGTATGAAGCAATGTTCGTGGAGATGGGACAAAGTTGGATGGATGCGATTGTAGTATTCCTTAGAGATGGGAAACTGCCAAATGATCATAAAGAAGCACACAAGACCAAACTGAAGTCGGCAAGGTTCAGTCTGACAGTAGAAGGACATCTTTACAGAAGGTCTTTTACTGATCCCCTTTTAAGATGTGTGCATCCTTCACAAGTTGAAGACTTCCTGTATGAAATACATGCAGGAGTATGTGGAAGCCATGCTGGGGGCAGGTCACTGGCTCATAGGGCCATTACTCAGGGGTACTAGTGGCCCTATATGCAGAAAGATGCTAAAGCTTATGTTACAAAGTGTGAGAAGTGTCAGAGATTTGCACCTTTGATACACCAACCAACAGCAGATTTAAACCCAATGTCCAGCCCTTGGCCATTTGCCCAGTGGGGCATGGATCTTGTTGGACAATTGCCTCAAGCAACTGGACAAAAGAAGTTACTGCTAGTAGCAACAGATTACTTCACAAAGTGGGTAGAAGCTGAACCTCTTGCAAAGATTCGGGACAGTGATGTAAAGAACTTCATATAGAAGAACATCATCACCAGGTTTAGGATCCCAAGGGCAATAATAGCAGACAATGGTACGCAATTTGACAGTAAGCTAATCAAGAGCTTCTGTGCAAAGTACCAGATTAAGAACTACTACTCCACTCCAAGCTTCCATCGAAGCAATGGTCAAGCAAAAGCATCCAACAAAACTATCGTGGATGTTATTAAGAAGAGGTTGGAAGCAGCAAAGGGAAAATGGGTGGAAGAGTTGCCCAATGTACTTTAGGCATATTGGACTACGCCGAGAAGATCAACTGGGGAATCCCCATTTGCCATGGCTTATGGCACAAAGGCAGTAATCCCATTAGAAGTCGACATCCCTGGGATCAGAACCCAGTGACTAGAGAATGGGACTAATGAGGCATTTTTGGCCCGAGATCTGGACCTATTGGAAGAAAGAAGGGAGAAAGCAGCAATTCGGCTAGGGGTATACTAGCAGCAGCTTGCTAGGGCTTACAATAAGAAGGTCAATCCACGAGAGTTTCAAGTTGGGGACCTCGTCCTGAGAAAGGTCGTCGGCAACAAGAAGAATCCTAGAGAAAGAAAGCTTGGCCCAAATTGGGAGGGACCTTATAGAATCATCTCGTCACCGGCAATGGGACATACAGGCTTGAAGACAGCGAAGGCAAAGAGTTGCCAAGACCCTGGAATATTTGCAACTTGAAGTTTTTTTATCATTAGATTTTTAGTTTTTTAATTAAAGTTTTGTGTTATTAGCCGAAGTAATAATAAACTTTTAGCTCGATTTTTTAATTTCCAAACCTGTGTAATATGACTAACCAGTCCCTTGGCGATGTTTCTAAGTAAAACATGATGAATAACTTAGACTTATTATATGGCAGAGTTGAATTATACTTGCATATAATAGAGTTGAACTAAGTTGGCGATGTTTTTGATTGAAACATGACGAATAACGTAGACTTATTATATGGCAAAGTTGAATTATACTTGCATATAATAGAGTTGAACTAAGTTGGCAATGTTTCTAATTGAAACATGACGAATAACTTAGACTCATTATATGGCAGAGGTGAAATTATACTTGCATATAATGGAGTTGAACCAAGTTGGATTAACCTAGACCCGCCATATTGGCAGAATCAAACTCAGATTGGGACTAAGTGCATTTGAAGATTAACAAAGGAACCAAGGTTGAGAACCTCGGCCAGTCTCTATTCGAATCTAACCTCGACAACAAGATTGTAGCAACATGCTTAATGAGAACCTAAGTGAAACTTAAGTTCACATTAGGGGGCAGAGAGCTAGAGAATGATGAGTAAAAGTTTAAAGTACTTAGGGACTTGTTGAAATTTACAAGCTAGAGTTGGCTTAACACTTGTTGAAGTTTTCAAGAAAATTTACAAGTTGAAGATAAGCCGAGGTAATATTGCAAGAAGTACGCACGTACTTGCCGAGATGACCAGGTTACCAAACTGAAGTCTTGATAGAAGACAATAAGTAAAGTGGCAAGTTTTAAACAAACACTTGTGAAAATATTTTTTATGTTTTCAAGTGTTAAGCCAAGGCCTAGATGAACAAATTGGAAGTTATGTCCGAGGTATTTTTCTCCGGGGAGGCTATACAGCTAAAGGAATAAATTGAAGACATGCAAAATATTCTAAGTATGGAGGAGTAAAGCATACAATCATACAACCACTGAAAAGAAGAAATTATACTTCCATTCAAAAGAAAAAAAGCACTTCGGCCTGCAAAAGGATTACTTGTTCTGATACAAAAAGGACACATCAGCCAAATACAAAGCTAACATTGTTGAAAACAGAGTATTACAATATTACAGCTAAGAAGGAAACAGAGAAAAAATACAAGGAAAAGTAGAAATATTCTAAGTGCTAGGATTGGCTTCATCGGCTAGTGGGGTTACACTCTTGTCTGCCTCTACCTCGGCATCAATCTCGCACAGTGAGTCATCAAGGCTCTTATCGACAGTCCCGACCTCGGCCTCAGAAGTGGTCTTTTGGACCTCGTCCTCCTTATCCTGAGTCAAGTTCAGGACTTGCTCATTCAAAGTTGGGAACTTGGCCCCAGCAGAACCCGTAGCATTGGCTGCCACCTCGGCCTCTTCATTATCTTCTTCTTCTTCACCTTCTTCCTCCCCAGCCTTAGCCTCAAATTGGCTTGAAGTGGGAGGGAATGGCACCGAAAGTCAACCTTCATCATGAAGAGGAGAGCCCTTGGGGACAACCAACTCCTTCAGAGCAGCCATCTAACCAAGGGTGTAACCCTTGTTACATAACTGTCTGACTTGTTTTTTGTACTCCTCGCAGACGTTGGCTGCCCCCTCGGCATAGGCCTTTTCATCCGCTGCTTTGATTTCGGCATCTTTTGTGGCCAAGGCATTTCGGAGTTCTTCTTGGGCTTCGGCTGTTTTTGCTTTGGCCTCTTTTTTCTCGGCTTTGAGAACCTCAGCAACAGCCTCTACAGCACCTGCCTTTTCCTCGGCCTCCTCTTGGGCTTGTTTAGCTGCCTTGGCCTGATCTATCAGGGCTTTCATTTTGGCCTTGGTGTTGTTTAACGACTTGAGCAAGCCAGCGGCCTCCTTGGTCTTGCGGACCAACTCCTTCTTCATGTCCTCAACCTGTATCGCAAAGGAGTGGGTGTGCTGGATTGCCTAGAAAAAATGGAATGAACAAAGTTAGTGAACTTTTTTTGTATAGAAACAAAGAATGGAGAGTACCAAGTGTTAGGAATTTACCAGTACAGAGTGCTTTACCATCAGAGAAAAATTTTCATATTCGCTGATCTCGGCCATACGGTTGAGGTCATTAGGAAGGAGCAATGCAGTGGAGAGGACAACGCTGACCTCAATTATGCATGTATTAAAGAGCATGCACATCTAAATAAATTGCAATGTAGACAAATCATCACTTATAACACATAGTTGTTCATATTGAAACATTTAGATGCATTCTCGATACTATCAAAGTCAAACTTATCACATGAATGCATCCTAGGTCTTATCTAGACGCTTATTGCTCTTTTGGACAAGTGTGTGAGTTATTAACTCGTGCTCTGATACCACTCTGTCATGACCCGAACCCGCCCCCGTGGGTTTAGGACATAACCGGCCAGTAATCATGAGATTACCTACGGCCTCAAACCAAACCAAATGTATTATAAACAGAGTTAATGAGGGCCAAACGGAAGCAATTTAAAACTTTGTCCATAGAGCTGTGCTTACATGGCACATCAAAACAAACCATACATATATCAATAACTCACGACTGGAATACAGTGCTATAAAATTCTGTTCAGACAGGATCATCCAAAACTAAGTCAACCCTTGGAACTATATACAGACATATACAAAACTTCGCCAACATGACAAAAAATATAAATACATAACAAAAGGGCGAACATGGGTCTCCTGCGTGAGACACGAGGGCTGACTTTCCAACACCTATGTTGATCCACTTAGGCTTTACTAGGGCTGGGTCTGGACCTCTCTGGGCTCACCTACAAACACATAAATGAGCGTGAGCGAAAGCCTAGTGAATAATATCAAGTAAGGGAAATGCGTTGAAACATTATACAACAGACGGCCTTGGGCCCAATTCATTCATGTCAACTGGCCTTTGGCCTTTTCAAACTTTCATATCAGACTGGCTCTTTGGCCTGTATATCAGACTAGCTCTTAGGCCTGTATATCAGACTGGCTCTTAGGCCCTTATATCAGACTGGCTCTTAGGCCCTTCAAACTTTTTAGATCAAACTGGCTCATAGGCCTTTCAAACTTTCATATCAAACTAGCACATAGGCCTTTCAGACGTTCAGATCAAACTGGCTCATAGGCCTTTCAGACTTTCATATCAAACTGGCACGTAGGCCTTTCAGACATTCAGATCAAACTGGCTCATAGGCCTTTCAGACTTTCAGATCAAACCATGTCCACCATTCAAATTAATGAACTTTACAAAACTTACATAGAAGTAGCAATTGGACAATAACATATGTCAGATATTACTCACAGTGATCGGCTTGTGGAGTTGCCCTGGAGCTTGACCCTACATATCACATAACACATATGGGTCACAAATAATTCAATCCGTTCTTTAATTTACATATTCCTCTTTAGGCTTCATTCTTATCTCTTTAACTCAATTATAATGCTCAATGAATGCCTAAGAGTGCTTGCAAGTGAAAGAGAACGGAAAACGAAACACAGAACGAGCATACAAAATTTCAGAAAACAGGGTCCCCGCTCCAGCGTGGACTTCCCCGCTCAAGCGGACCCCTGGAGGCCTGCAAAAGTACTGGATAGGTGAAATTTACGCTCGAGCGTTCATTCTGGCGCTCGAGCAGAAAGCCTCTCTACATGGCTCCCCGCTTGAACGTGAACCTCCCCGCTCGAGTGGGAACCATGTCTGCAAAAAGTACTGGATATGCCATTTATACGCTCGAGCTTAAACTTGGACGCTCGAGCGGAAGTTCACCAACATAGCTCCCCGCTCGAGCGTGAACTTCCCCGCTCGAGCGGACATCAAGGTCTGCAGAAAATACTGGGAGCACGAAATTCACGCTCAAGCGGCGGTTTACCCGCTCGAGCGGGCATCAAACTTTCTGGAAATTCCAAAACTATTCTTGGAGTTCAAATTCGATGTTCAAAGGTCTCAACTCGTGATTTTTGGCCCAAACTCCATATATTTATGTACTAACATGGTACGAACACTAAATTACATCACAATGAAGCTCAATTTTGCTAATTAATCATATGCAAGTTCCAAATTACATGAAACTCATGCCCAACATGATAAATTCAACCATTCAAACTCCTACTCCCATGGATTGTACATGCATGTGACATATCTCCCTCATTCTCAACTCATATGATGAAGAAGTGGTTAAAAACATGAGCTTCAACTTAAAACTCACATGGATCATACATTTTGTGCTCAAATACACAAATTCAAAGCAATTATACCCATGCATGCACACATTGACCTTCAATTCAACATAAACAACTCAATTTCATTTCAATTCTTACTCTTGATTACCCAACTAGCTTGAATACACAATTTACAAACTTATACTTTTGAATTCATGCTCACTAGCTTACCTAGAGGTTCAATTCTTCCAATTTATAGCAAATCTTTGAATAACCTTCAAAACCTCCAAGCTTTAAGATCAAAACTATACAATTCTCTCCCTTTCTCTCACTATGGCCAGCCCTCTCTCTACCTCTTGGAGTAATTCGGCTCAATGAACAAGAAAAGAAGAGTTGAGTGTGTGTGTAGTGCTCATATAAGGCCCCTCTTGTTATATTATTATAATATATAATAATAGAGCACTAATTCACCAATTAAATCAATTTGATCTGATCCAAATCAATTTCCAATTAAATTTCACCGTAAGCTCTAAAAATTACGCCAATCACAATGGCGCAGTCAATTTTAGTTTCTATGGCCGATAAGGCCTTCAATTTAATTTCCAAAGCAGACAATCAAACAGATATTCCTACGGTGAACAGATAGGAATTCAAAACCACATATTTTCACATAATGGCACACAAAAACATATTAAACGCATAATCACATTCATGTTAAGGACCAACTAACATATTACGGAATAGGGATATCACAGTCACGACGCCTGGGATGTCAGCCAAAAGGTCTTCGACTACGGCCTTGTTCCGCCCCATCTCATCGGCGGTAGCGGCGACAGTAACCTTGGTTCCGAAGCGAATTGCTGGTAATGTAGTAGGCGGGTTTGTTGGATCGTAAGCTGCCGCCTCAGAACTTTGGCTTTTTCAGCTACGAGTTCTATCAGTAGGAGTGTTGGCGGGAACTCGACGACGGCGTCGATGCTGTGCTGGAGGAATTAGTTGGGGAGTGGATGTTGATGGTTACTTTGTTGGGTCAAATGTTGAGGCCTGGTCAGGCCGTGGTGATGAAGTGGTAGGAGGAGTTGTTGCAAAGGGTAGAGACTTGCTCTTCTTGGGGATGTTGGACAATGTGGATTTATAGGTCGGGATGTAGTTCAACAGCGAAGGAACCTTGCGCTGATTAACAGGCAAGTCCAGTAGCTTCCTGAAATCTTTGCCAGGGTAGAAGGTTTTACGGAAGTCTTTCGGTGGTTGAAGAAGAGCTGCAAGTAAAAAACAGATATTAGAACATATAAAAGGAACAAAGTAGTGAAAACTTGAAAGTAAATAAAGTGACACTTGGTTCTTACCATTACCCTCTTTAAAGACTAATCAACTCAAAGGGTAGAGGTGGAGGTCATCATCTGGTGGGAACTCCCAGTTGCCCGAGACGATGAAATAATCATCTCCAGTACCTTTGTTGGAGCCTGGGAGGTCGGCAATTAGTTTGTACTCGGTCGACCTTGGCTTAAGGTAATAGATGTAGCCTTTTTTTGATTTAAGGCCACACATGGTATAGCAGTATTGGATGTCAGCTAGAGTAATCCTAGCATTCTCTCGGCTAGCTAAGGGAATTATACCATTGATGACTTTGTAAGAGTTAATGGCTAGCTACATTGGGTTAAGTTTGTAATAGTGAAGGACTTGGCGGAAGAGGATGTCAAGGGGGAACCTAAGTCCGCACTCGATAAAAGCAACTACTAGGAAGGGCATGAGGTTGTCAATGGGCATAATGGAGTCCTCATCCCCAGCCAACCTGAGTTGGACATCAACAGGGATAGAGAACTCCCTCCTAAAATGCTCAATTTTTTTTAGGGTATCCACCCTCCGCCTAAACATACCCATGACGTCGGCTAAAGGGACAAGGTGTGAGATTTCAGAAGAAAGAGGTTTGTGTGGGTTTCAGAGACCTCGGCTGAATCCTAGAGAGCACTGGAATGAAGGTTTCTGGGGATCTGAGGGGATTTTGGTTCGATTTTCCTAAGGGATAGGGTTCTAAATCAAATCCCAAGCCTAGGTCTACAGAAACAAGAAATAAAGGCAAGAATCTAGAAATAAATCACAAAAAACAGTGATTAAGACTCAAGAAAATCAATAGAAATTCAAGAACATCGTACGAAGTATGTGCAGATGTCTAAAGCCAAGAACAGTGGCAAGATAGCAAGTGTGTGAGCAAAATGTGTATAAATATACCCAGAAACAGATTGGGCAGAAGCAAAATCATGAAACAAACGTACTAGATACACAAATGATGGAATTCAACACGCAAGCAATTATTCAAGGAACATGAATAAATTTACAATAGCAATGTACCAAACATGACAAAATTCAAAGCCAGTCAAAAACTGAAAAGAGGGGAAACAGTGGCTTACCAAGGAAAATGACGCCGGTATAGGGTACGCAGAAGTCAGACAATAATGGCGAAAGTAGCAAAATGGTGGATGCTTCACCGGAAGAGGTGATTGGAGCAAGGTGCAAAGCTTGGAAAACTTGAAACAATGGCGGTTTTTCTTTGGGGAAGAAGTTTTAGAGAGAGAAAGCTTAAGAGAAATCAAAGAGCATAAAGTGAAAAAACGGAAAGAGGGAAGTGATTTTGTTAAAACACGAAAAGGCGGCAAAATTGCATTGAATATGCCTTAGACAACGTGCTTGTCAGGCAGCGCGTGCAGACGCGACGCTACCTGATGGCGCGTGTCAGGTACGGGTCAATGAGGAAAAAATGCGTGGATAAAATGGTTGTGAAACTGTGCGTAACAGCTCATGCACATGTGGAACTCTTGGAGTTCTTGATTTGATGAAGCAAAGACCTCGGCTATGGGGACGATCTTGGTTAAAGAACTTAAGAAACTTTTTTGTTTTTGGTTTTTGGGCATTGGTAACACAGATTGCAGTCTTGGTCATATGGAGCCGACGTGTGACAACCCCGGTAATAAAGGGTAGAGCAAATTTTAGCCAACGGGCTATGTGAACAAATGATATAGGTTACATCACCTCAGGATGCCGAGGTAATAGAACCTAGGGGACAGTTGTGGGGGCATATTTTTGTGAATGACAACACGTGGCCAAGGTGGCACCAAAGTGCCAACCGAGGTGCCACGTGTCCTGGTCATGGTGCTGAGGTGATATCGACTAGGCCGAGGTTATCTGTGAAGATACCGAAATCCGGGGTGAACGGATAAGATATAAGAGACCTGGAATGGGGGAGGACCTCAGCCTGGATAAGAATAAAGCTCTTAGGGAGTTTATCTTTATCTATTGGAGAGTCCAGGGTAAGCATTGAGCCAGAGTCCAAGAGAAGCTAGGCTTCCAGAGTAATCAGGTTAGTGTTGGCTATAAAAGTAAGGCACTCTCATGGGTCTAAGGTACGCTTTTTGTATTCTGGCTAGTGAGTTAAAGCACTATTTACTATCTTTGAGAGATAATTGAGTACTGACTTGATCGTCGGAGTGCCCCAGGGTAGACGAACCACCGCCGGAGTCTTATCTTTCTGTGACAGGTCGTTTGGGCGTGATCTATGCTGCCGGTATTCTCCAGCTGAGTACCTGTTTGATAGTGTGGTCAGAAATCAACACACACAGATACCAAAAGTTCCGGACTCAAATTAAAAATAATAATAATAATTGTTAGACTATACTAGATATAATTAGAGGCTCTTGATACTATTTAATAAAGTTCTCTATGACACTTTGAGATCAAAGAGAATTTTGAACACGATGGACTTGTTTGAAAAGTTGACTATTTTAATTAGTTATTTAGTGTTTTAGTTATTTTAGTCTGGTTATAATAGTTGTGTTTGGAAAGTTAGTTTACTTTTTTTTGTATTTGATTTGATAGTTATGAGAGAAAAAATGAAATAATTATAGATTGAATATAATATTTTGTCTTATTAACTATTTTAATCTATTTTGTCTTTTAATAAGTTATTTTAGCCCACCCCTCATTTTTAAAATGTAACGATGAATCTAATCAGTTTTTGTAAATGCAATGTGTAGTAAAATGAGGAGGTCAAAAATCAACAACTTTTACCATCATAAGGAAAATTCATAAAGTCATCTACTGGTGGAAATAGTGTAGCAACAGCCTAACTTTAATCAGAGTAGCTCATAACTTCCACCAATTTAATTAGGTCACAATTGGCTTCGTTTGGGAAGCCAAGTTTGAGGTTTTTTTTGACTATTTTAGTTACAAAAAATAAAATAGATTTTTTAACTTAAAAGATAAAATATCACATCCAACCCATAATCACTACATTCTTTCTCTCACAAAAAAGTCAAAAAAAGCTAAAAAAGTCAAAGTCCTTCTCAAACAAGGCTTTTTAACCCTAAACTAAAATAGTCAAAAAAATCGAAAAGCTAAAAAGCCAATCCAATTTCCAAACGAACCCACAATTGATTTTGATTATATATTGACATGCTGAATGGGGCTGGTAATTCCTGTCATTTTATCAATCACATATTTGATGCATGCCATGCCATACGCACTATTTATAGGATGTGTCTTGTTAAAAGACTCATTATAAAATTATCCTTGAGGGTGCAATATATTTCTTTCCCTTTTCCCTCCTCCCTTCACCCAAAAAACAAAAAATATAGATGAATTACAAATACATCTCTTGAGATTTGATTAAAATACAAATCGCCTCATGTGGTTCTAAAAATTACATTTCACCTCCTGAGATTTCTAATTTCATAACAAATCAACCATTTTATTAATAAATTAAAGTCAATTAATAGTTTTTAATAATATTAGAAATATTTTTCAATTAATAATTTAGGTAATTTTATTATTGTATAAGAGAGCAATTATAAGTTTCATTTTGCAATTAATTCAGTTAAATAAAATTTTTTGACAAGGGAGTATTCGTAATTTTTCAAATCACAGGGAGCAATCTGTATTTTAAGCAAATTTCAGAGGTTGTATTTGTAATTTACCCTAAAAATAATAAGGGCAAATTATATTGGTAGTTTCTGCATTTTCGCCTTTATGTCATTTTGGTCCATGTAATTTTAATAAATCCGATTTTGACCTTTAATTTTAGATTTTGTATCAATTTAGTGCAATTGATAACTTTGATTAGGGTTTTTGAGAAGAAAAATTATCACTAAATTAGCTGAGATTAACTCACAAAGTTAAACAAATTTATAGTTTTTCTTATAAAAGCATAACATGTCACTTATGTGCATGTTTTTCATAAAAAAATACAGCTCATTATAATTAATTAGACCAAATTAAAATAAAATCATAAATTAATGATCAAAATTGAGTTAATTAAAATTAAAGGAATTAAAATAACACAAAACCAAAAATATAGAGACTATCGGTGTAATTTATCTAACAAAACAAATTTAATAGATGACGAAGATTGTCATTTTCAAAATATACTCTGCTACATATATTAGGCCCTTGATACTATTTATTTAATCAAATTATCACTGAAACTTTGAAATCAAATACAATTTTAAGCACTGCATATGATGATCAGTTTCTAAAAGCAATGTAAGAACATAAGGAGGCCAAAAATCAACAATTAACCATGTTATGGCCCTGTTTGGTAGAGTTGTGGAAAACTGCTTATAGCTTATGCCTAAACAGCTTATAGCTTATAACTTTCAGCTTAAGCTGATTTCCAGCTTATTCTTAAAGCATCTCCTGCCCCACTCAAAGAATAAGCTGATTTCTTACTTCCAAAAAGCTATAAGCTAAACCAAACACATCAAAATAGCTTAAATTAAGCTAAAAGCTGGAATAAGCTGATTATAAGCTGTGCCAAACAGGGCTTATGTATCTTTGATTTGATGTTGTGGCTAACAAGTATAAAGATCATTTATCTATCTCAAATGAATAACAGTACCTATGCCATCAAGAAGATTCATAGCACGATGTACTAGCGGAAATATTGTGTATCTCATTGGAGCATTTTGGAATTTGGTTTAAATTTTTTTTAAATAGTTCTTTTAGTTTTTAATCTGTATTTTATTAATTTTAATGAAAATTTTCAATATGTTAATTATTATTTTTTCTTAATTTTTTAGATCAGCTCAATCTAGATATATTTAAAAAGTATAATATTTGTAAAAAAAAATTTATAAAAATTTACTAAATACAAAAAAAAAAAAACAGAGAGTACATTTTCATTTTTTTATTTTTTTATTTTTTACTGTTTAGATCCATTTAATCTAGATTCATTTAAAAAGTATAAGATTTGTGAAAATATCTTTTAAAAATTTACCAAATACAATAAAAATAAAAATAAAAATAAAAAGTACACTTTTTTTGTGTTTATTTGATTTTTTTTTTTTTTGTAATTTCACAAATGTTGTACTTTTCAAGTATATATAAATTAAGTCGATCTTCAAAGAATGATTAAAATATTAAAAAAGTTCACTAAAAGTAATAAAATATTAAAAATTTAAAAATTTGTTTTTAAAAATTCAAAATCAATCAATGATGATTTTTTCTTTCATATCCAAGTTCAAGTCTCACCATTGTATCTCTTTTCCCATTCCAACTATTAACAGACATTGGATCACTTCAACCAATTTGTCACGTTTAACTAGTGTTTGGTTCATTGAAATGAATCAAAATAAAATGATATATAATGACAAATGCATTATCGCTAGAATCATCTTTCACTATGTTAAGAGAATAATCATTTTATAAGAATGCTAAAAGAATCACTATTTCATTCTATTTCATCTCATTCTAATGAATCAAATAGAGCATTAGCACTAAATTTTTATTACATCTACTAAGAGCATCGCCAATGGTATTTGCTATAACAGCATTGCCATTGCTATAATTTGGCAATGAATAGTAATAAATTGCCAAATTATAGCAATGGTGCTCCAATGGTCACATTCTATTTTAGTAAATCTTAACCAACTTTCTCTCCAAATTTGTAGGTATTGTTTGGATATAGGTTTTTTAGTTTTTTTTTTTTTTTTTTTTTTTTTTTTTTTTTTTTTTTTTTCTTTGGTTGTCTTTTGTGACCTTTTTTCAACTGTTTGTAAAAAAAAAAAAATTATATATTTACATTATACTCGACTAGACAAATATAAAAAAAATGAAAAAAATATTGAAAATTTGAAAAAAAAAATTAAATATAATTCACGCCACCAAAAAACATATCACTACAAAAAAAAAAAATAATAAATAAATCATAAAAATTTATTAACTACATTAAAAAATAAACAATCACCAACTATCCACTAACAACCATCCATTATTCACTGAGCATTCATTTACTAACAAACACCCACCAACAATCATCTATCATTCACATAGCATTCATTCACCAACAACCACTCACCCAACAACCATCCATTATTCATCCACCATTTACTTACCAACAATCACCCATCATTCACCTACCCACAATTTTCTCTATAAATGATAACATAAGGTTTTCTACAATTTTCATATTCGCCTATCCACAATTTTCATATCTTCTAAACTCTCTGTACCCACCCACAAGATTTTCTATGATTTTCATATTCACCCACCCACCCACCCACATCGAACAATTTCACTACAGTCATCTTCAATAGAGATTTCGATGAATCTTCATCATCTGATGATAATATAATGATGATACAATTGTTAACAACGCAACAACAAAGAATACATGTGTTAACCTTAAACCAACTAACCAGACATGTTGGTTCCACAAGTGGTCGTCGATACATTAATCGTGAGAGGGTCAAAGACGACGAACAAATTTATAAAGATTACTTTGCAGATAATCTTGTCTACCTAGGAGAATACTTCTGAAGACGTTTTCGAATTAGGTGGTCATTATTTCTTAGTATCTTACATGATATTCAATAAGTCAATGAGTACTTCATCAAAACCCATGATGCCACTGATGCACTTGGATTATCTGGTGTACAGAAGATGGTTGCTACACTTTGGATCTTGCAATACGACGTACCTGTTGATACTATGGACAAGGTGTTTACTTAAGATCCTCAAATAAGGCAGATGTCGCCAGATCATTGCAAGAATGAGAGAAATGCGGGTTTCCTAGAATGTGAGAGAGTTTGGATTGTATGCACTGGCGTTGGGATAAATGTCCAACCGCTCAAGCCGGTGCTTACACTGGACACTACCACAAACCAACAGTTGTACTCAACGCAGTCGCCTCCTATAACTTGTGGATTTGATATGCTTTCTTTAGCATGTCTGGCTCTCTGAATGATATTACAGTTCTTGACAGGTCGCCTTTATTTTTTGAATTAACTAGAGGACGTGCCCCTACTGCCAACTATACCATCAATAATCACGTGTACACCATGGGATATTGGCACTATTTGTTAAAGCTTTTGAGAGTGATTATAGCTTATTTTGATTTTGGAGTTTATGCCAGACTGTTTGGTGCAGCTTTTGCTTATAGCTTATTACGCAGACATAGCTTAAATAAGCTAGAAAAAACTGATTTATTTGGAAGTTGTGGTAGGGGTGCTTTTAGCTTCTACTTTCAGATTATTAGTTTTTAACTTTAAAAAAAGCTCCACCAAATAGGGCCATTATCTTGCTAATAGTATCTATGCTCGTTGGGCAACGATTGTGAAAGCAATATCTCAACCTCAAGGTTTAAAGAGACAACTATTTGCGAGGATGCAAGAGGCATGTGGAAAGGATGTCGTAATGGCATTTGGAGTGCTCCAAGCACGTTTTAATATTGTTAGAGTACCAGCGAGAGGTTGGAGTGATGAGAATTTGTATTACATCATGAAAACGTGTATTATTTTGCACAATATGATCATTGAAGACGAATGTAATATTCCAGAAAATGAACGCAATGCAACACTACTGCAAACTGATACCACTAATACCCCATGTCAAGTGTCACATGATCCAAATCAGGAATATGTTGAATTTATGTTGAATCGCTAGAGGATTAGATATACTAAAGCCCATAATGCAATTCGTAATGATCTAATTGAACACTCGTGGTCTCGATATAGAGAGTTAGATTAAGTTTTTATTTTACCTTTTTAATGACACTTAATGTCATTTAATGTCTTTTTATTTTAATAAAATTGTCTTCATTTGCAATTTTATTGCCTTCATTTCAATAATATATGTATTTTTTCATAATAACATTGAAAAATTAAAATTATACTAAAAAACAATCAACATTACATTGTAAAAACAAAATTACATTGGAACATAAAAAAATACTCAAAATTAAATAGACCACTACATTACATTGCAAAATAAAAATTACATTGCAAATAAAGACTAAAAATTACATTAAAAAATAAATGACATTGCAAATTAAAAAATACATTCTCTTGTAATTATCTATCAGGAGACAAGGGAAAATAGTAATTAGGGTTGCTGACATGTACGGACCACTTGGCGAAAATCTCATTTTTGCGCATTATGTAATACGCTTTCGTCTGAGGGTCCAAATGAGAAATGTCGTTAGTCATTATCCAATGTTATTCCTTTTTAATCTCAAGTTCTTTCATCTCCTGCAAATGTTCTTGTCTTTTGATCTCAATTTCTTTCATCTCTTGCAATGCTTGAGCCCTTTTTTCTTCTCTTTCAGTTTTTTTCATTTTCTTCTCAGCAAGGTATTGGTTAAATGTCTCCAACAAATTGTTAAATTTGTGGACTTTAGTTTCAACAACTTAACTTCTCCAAAATAATTCTTTTGCAAATTTCCTAGCCATAGGCCTTTTACCCCTTGCAGAGACACTACCCACACCGATTGGATTATTACCAATAGTTGGATTGTTACCAATACTTGGTATGTTGTCGTCTTCAAGAGAAATGCAGTTATTGATAGGGGATTCGTGGGGCTGAATTAGGGGAAAACGATGTATATATCCTTGATTTAACTATGTTCGTAGGAGCTACATCTTGCCACCTGATATTGTTTTGCAAGATTGGCCAATGTTCAAAAGCAAAATGTCTGTTTTCATCTTGATGGTATAAAATTTTTGCTTGAAGTATCTGTATCAATAAAATATTAAATTAATTAATTAGTTAATTTTTATATAAAAAAAAAACTAACATAATAAATGAAGATGAAATCCCACTTGGGTGTAGATTTTCAACTTGCACTAAACACCCATGAAATTTGTTGCAACATTTCATGATTACACCCCATTGAGATGAGATGGACACTTGTGTTCTTGAGTGATCATTCTGTAATAAGCAATAATTTTCAAAAAAAATTCCCCCAAAATGAGCATGAGATTGTGAATTCCCAACAATTGGGTCTTCAACAATGTGACACTAAGCTCTACAAATTGCTACATCTTCATTAATGCTAAATTATTTTCCTCTCTTTATTTTTTATGAACCTTCCATAGTAATTGTGTGAAAAATAAAAAAGAAAAATATAATTTAAGATGCTTTGCTGTGAACTCAAATTGAATTAAGGTGTGTGTATTTATACCACTACAAAAACATGACCGTTTTTTTAGCCATTTAATTTATAGCCGTTGGTGTCTTGTCTATTTGGAAAAATAGTTTTTTTTTTTTTTTTTTTTTTTTTTTTTTTTTTTTTTTTTTTTTTTTTTTTAACTTTCAAATTGAAATAGAGCCATTGGGCTCATGTTACACATTCCAAGACACATCTCACTGTTCGATCTTTATATAATCCAATGGTCGAGATAAACCTCTCAAATCTGTTGGAAAAAATGATTTTTGGTGACTTTAATTTAATATTAAAGTGTGGTGACTTTAATTAAATATTAAAGTGGGTCCCAACCTTTTATTGCGTTGGGTCCAAGTGAGCCAAAAACTATTGGGTTTTGAATAAGAAATTGCCAAGAAATTGCTTCATGATGTTAGATTCATGAATAGGATTTTAAAGAGTTTTTAAATCCTTTTTCTTGGCTAAAGGGTGTGAATCCTTTGGGTATCCATACTTTCATATTTTGGAAAGGGGCTATGGATGCTTGGTGTTTTAATGACCAGCCTTAAAGGCTGGAGGCTCTTCTTCTCTCCCCTTTTCATGTATAAATTGAGACCCTCCTATCAAGTTTCTATATAGAAATTTTTTGCTTCCATTTTACAAGTCAGTTTGCCAGAAAGTTCCTACATTGAGAGAGTGCTGCCACTGTTTTTGTTCACTAAGCTAGACAGAAAGTGCTTATGCCATAGTTGGTTTTGACCGTCGTATCCTGGGAAACAGACGTCGGGTTTCCTCAAGCACTCGACCCGTGAGGCGGCGAAATCTGTTTTAAGGAAACTACTTCCGTGCAGGCTTCGGTTTCGTCTCTTTACCCTTTTATTGTTTTGTGTATTTCTGTTGAAATTTAATTGTAATTATTGGCATATGTTCTTGGTATATAATTTGATTTCTTCATAAATCTATTTATTTAATTTCACAATTTGAACAACAAGCTTAAAACAGATTATATATATATTTTCTATGAAATTAATCAAATAGATTTATATAGACTATTAGGTTAGCTTTGTATAATGTTACTAGGAATTTTTGCGGAATTGCTCACTATTTCAATGATTGTGAATTATGCTATGGTACTCTCTAATTGCTTAGTTTAGTTAGAATTCTCTATCATAATTTGCATGAATTTTAAGGTTATAAAATATAATTTATGGATGTTGCTATTTTGACATGCTAATTCTATTCTAGTTTTAATTTGTTACATGCTTATTATTTTCTAGACTAGATTACCTAATTTAATGTATTTTGGAGTTATAGAGTTTTTTATGAATTATTTAATTAGGTGCATTAATGTGAATTATTTAATTGGGTGCATTAATCTAAATTATCTAATTGGGTGCATTCATGTGAATTATTTAATTAGGTGCATTAATCTAAATTATCTAATTGGGAGCATTAATCTGAATTATTTAATTGGGTGCATTAACTTTGAATTTAACTTATTTATTTGGAGTTAATAGTTTAAATGTTTATTATAAATTAATTTCATTCATAACCCATGAGTATAGAACTTTATTTTAAAGTTTTAATTTAATTGACATTTTAATGCATTGGTTACTTATATAATTAAAAGTTGGCTAGATGGTTTCATTTAATTTATTAAATTTTTTAGATTATTGGTTTGTATTTTGTTGTGGTTTGCTACTAACTTTCTTTGTAGGGATACCAATGCGAAAAACAAATACAAAACCAAATGAATAGTATTTGGGATGTAAAAACAAAAATATTTGGACTACTAACATTTGTGTTGAATAGGAATACCTAAGCGTGGAAAGGCTTTTGGACTAAATAGAATCCTTATGGATTGGCTATTTTATTTAAATGTTTGAAGCATGTTTTGCTTGAGATTTAGTTGGTTTGTTTACCAATTTGTGGTAGCAAGTTTTATTTTCTTGTTTTGTTAGAAGCATTTTATATGCGTGTAATTGTTATAGCAATTTTTTTAAATTGCTTGTAAGTTTGGAACTTGGTTTGGTTTTCTGTGATAGAAACCAAAGTTTTAGCTTTGGCTAAAGAGTAGTTCTTATTTGTTCAAAAATGACAACTAAGACGGATTCGGTTTCAAACTTTTGGAGTTTGAGGAAGTCTTTGAGTTTAATCATTTTATTCCCAAAGTGTTGGAAAACCAAGTTTGGAGAAAGTCTTTGGTTATAATCTGATTATGTCCAAAGTATTTTGGTTGTGAGAAAGGAAACCAAATTTTAGCATTAGCTAAAATATTTCTGATTTTATTCAGAAATAATGGACGTAGTTCCGGGAGTACCGGTTAATTTTTATGAGTGGTGTAATTCTGGTAGCAAATTTTATTTGCTTGGAAATCGGTTTGTTATAACCTGGTTTATCCCCTGGAAATCTTAATTTTAAAAATTGTTTCCTATGGACTAGGAGTCAACATGCTCTTGAATGTTTTGTCAAAAGGTTAACTGGGTTTTCAGTGGGACCGATGTGACCCCTCCAGTCTTCCTGGGAACATTCCTAACCATGTTCGATTCTAGGTTAAATGGTGAGACTAGTTTTGAATTAAATTTCCATCTGAGGGATTTTCTAAGGGTTAAGTTTAATTTCTGAAATCACAGAAGTGAAATTATGTTGTGATGTTTCAGAAATGGCTTCAAAATGTGACAAACAGAAATGTTGTTCCACCTGACAACCTTTGCCTCACGAGATTCTTAAAGGAAGATCTTGAGAGATCAAGTATGATTAAAGGAAATCATAAGATTGCATTAAAATATCTCTGAATTGATCAGAGGCAATTAGTATGGTATCCTTGTGTTATTTATAGCATCTATGATTGCTATGTGATTTTGCTTGAAAGCAAAGTTAAGACAACTTGTTATAGTGGGTGAATATTTTTTAGATTTTTAAATTCCAAATATATTCTTAAATTGGTGGCTCCTAGTGAGTACAAGATCACTGATCACAGAGATAGAAAACTGGTGGTTCCTAGGTGGTGTTAGACCACTTGCTACACAGTTATGAGTTTGTGGTTCCTAGTAGTGAACAGATTGCTGATCACATGTCAAGACATCATGGTTCCTAGTAGTGGAGAGGCTACTGGTCATATGTCAAGACATGATGATTCCTAGTAATGAAAGAGTCTATTGATCCTATGTCAGGACGTTGTGATTCCTAGTAGTAAAGTGACTACTGATCACAGGTTAAGACATTGTGATTCCTAGTAGTAGAAAGTCTACTGACCACATGCTGAGAAATTAGTGATTCCTAGTGATAAGACTACTGGCCATGTTATGAAGTTCCGAATAGTAGACTATTGAACACTGGATTTGTGTTTCCTAATAGTAAGACTATTGGCTTCAGAGTGATAGCTCGGACCTAATATATTTGGGTGCCTAATTCGGTTGATGAAATTCTGGGAATTTATTTACTGTGATATGATTTTGAGAGTTTCATAATCATTGTGACACAAGGATTTGTTCAAAAAACTGTATAAATTCTACAAAGAAGACTTAATTATCTGATTCCAAAATTGAAGAGGATAATAGAAAGAAAGAAGGGAGTACCTCCTTAGTGAAGACCAATGTCATTGAGCATGGCAAATTTTCTGGGATGAGGAAAAAGCCTCCCGTGAACAAGGGCTCTTTGCTGGGGCCAAGGGGTGGTGTTGTAAAGAAGCTGGCATACAAGCCACGGGAACCTGGTTATCGGTTCTTTGGGAAGTGCTACAACTGTGGTAGCGAGGGGTTTTATCTTTACTAGGGCTACACGCCACATCTGCTCCGAGAAGGAGCTGTTTACAACTTTTGAACCGGTTACAACCGGTGAGAAGTTGTTTATGGAAAACTCTGCTACCTCGATTGTTGAGGGGAAAGGAAAGGTGGTCCTGAAGTTGACGTCAGGAAAGGAGCTGACCTTGAACGAAGTCCTATATGTTCCGGACATTCGTAAGAATCTTGTCTCAGGGTCTCTTCTCAGTAAACATGGTTTTTGCATGGTTTTTGAGTCCGACAAGGTCGTTCTTGCCAAAAGCGGAATGTATGTGGGTAAGGGTTATATGTTGGGGGGTATGTTTAAACTCAATGTTATGACTATTATCCCAAAGATGAATAAAGGTGCATCTTCTTCTGTTTACATGCTTGAGCCTTCCAATTTGTGGTATGGTAGACTAGGACATGTGAACTTTGAATCTTTACGTAGATTAATCAAGTTAGATCACATACCATCTTTTAAGATTAATCCGAAACACAAGTGTGAAACTTGTGCTGAAGCAAAGTTGACAAGATCTTCGTTTCATTCTATTGAAAGAAGTTCAGAACCGTTGGATTTAGTGCATAGTGATGTGTGTGACTTAAAATTTATACAATCACGTGGTGGCAATAAGTACTTCATCACTTTTGTTGATGATTGCACTAAGTATTGTTAGGTCTTTTTGCTCAAAAGCAAAGATGAGGTGATTGACAAGTTTGTTCTTTATAAGAATGAAGTTGAGAATCAAGTAGGCCGCAAGATTAAGGCTTTAAGAAGTGATCGTGGTGGTGAGTATGAATCTCCGTTTATTGAGATTTGTGCTCAATCTGGGATTATCCACCAAACCACGACGCCTTATTCTCCTCAGTCTAATGGGATTGCTGAGCGGAAGAATAGAACGCTAAAGGAAATGATGAATGCAATGTTGATAAGTTCTGGATTGCCACAGAACTTGTGGGGGGAAGCAATTCTCTCTGCAAATTACATTCTGAATAAAGTACCCCGGAAGAAGGTGGACAAGACGCCGTATGAGTTATGGAAAGGCGTTAAGCCTTCGTATAAATTCTTACGAATGTGGGGGTGTCTTGCAAAAGTGGCGATTCCTACACCCAAACGGGTTAGGATAGGCCTGAAATCCGTGGATTGTATATTCATTGGTTATGCACATAATAGTAGTGCATATCGGTTTCTTGTACATAAGTCTGAAATTCCAGACATACACAGGAATACCATCATGGAGTCAAGGAATGCATGTTTCTTTGAAGACATTTTTCCTTGCCGAACCCATGAAGGGGTTACAAGGTCTTTGGAGCAATTTGATGAGCTTGCTAGTGAGGATGATCATGTTGATGATTCAGGTGATGATCAAATTGAGGTTTTAGATGAGCCCAGAAGGAGTAAAAGGGCTAGGATATCCAAATCTTTTGGTCTAGACTTCTTGACTTATATGGTTGAGAACGAACCTCAAACTTTCCACGAAGCTATGACTTTTCCTGAGAGTCCTTTATGGAAAGAAGCGATCAAAAGTGAGATTGACTCCATCTTACAGAACCACACCTGGGAGTTGGTAGATTTACCTCCAGGTTGCAAGCCTTTAGGCTGCAAATGGATTTTTAAAAGAAAGATGAAGGCCGATGGGTCAATTGACAAGTATAAGGCGAGGCTCGTTATCAAAGGGTACAGGCAACGAGAAGGCCTAGATTACTTTGATACGTACTCACCTGTAACTAGGATAACATCCATTCGCATAGTGATTACGTTAGCAGCTTTGCGCAATCTAGAAATACACCAGATGGATGTAAAGACAACTTTCTTAAATGGGGATTTGAATGAAGAAATCTACATGGAGCAACCTGAGGGGTTTTCAGCTCCAGGACAAAGCAAGAAAGTCTGTAAACTTGTCAAATCTTTGTATGGTTTGAAGCAAGCGCCTAAACAATGGCATGAGAAGTTTGACAATGTAATGTTGTCAAATGGTTTTAGAATCAACGAATGCGACAAGTGTATTTATGTCAAAGACACTGACGGAGGTTATGTCATTTTGTGTCTATATGTTGATGATATGCTCATTATAGGTAGTAACGATGAAATGATCAAAACTACCAAGAAGTTGTTAAACTCTAAGTTTGACATGAAGGATATGGGCATTGCAGATGTTATTCTGGGAATTAAGATTACCAGAATCTCTGGCGGAATTGTACTATCTCAGTCTCATTATGTTGATAAGATACTTGAGAAGTTTAGTGGATCAGATACGAGTGTGTCATCGACACCTGTAGACTTAAGTCTACATTTTACCAAGAATAATAATGAAAGTGTCTCACAGTTAGAATATTCTCGGGTAATTGGAAGTTTAATGTATCTGATGAGTTGTACTAGACCGGATATAGCTTACTCGGTTAGCAGGCTTAGTAGATACACGAGTAATCCCGATGCTTCTCATTGGAAGGGCATTGTGCGGGTGTTAAGGTATTTACGCTACACTCGGGATTATGGGCTGCATTATACTCGATATCCAGCGGTGCTTGAAGGATATAGTGACGCGAATTAGATATCAGATATAAAGGACTCAAAGTCCACTAGTGGATTTGTGTTCACTCTTGGTAGGGCAGCCGTGTCTTGGAAATCTTCCAAGCAAACGTGTATATCTAGATCAACGATGGAATCAGAGTTTATTGCTTTGGATAAAGCAACAGAAGAAGCAGAATGGCTTCGCCATTTCATTGAAGATATTCCACGTTGGTCTAAACCTGTGCCAGCTATTTGTATTCATTGTGATTGTCAATCTGCAATTGGTAGGGCACAGAGTAATATGTATAATAGAAAGTCTAGACATATCCGTCGTAGACATAATTCCATACGACAACTACTCTCGAACGGAGTTGTCTCTTCAGACTATGTAAAGTCTAAGGACAACATTGCGGATCCGCTAACCAAAGGGTTAAGTCGAGTGTTAGTTGAAACGTCGTCAAAAGGAATGGGGTTAAGGCCTTTGGAAGTTACCGGAATGAAAACCCAACCTAGTTGACTGGAATTCCCAAGATCTAGGTTCAATGGGACAACTTAATTGCGTGTAACGGTGGTATGTCACCGAGGAGGTTAAACCTCCAGCCATTGCTTCTATCAGTGATACCTGCAAGTGTAGAGGATAAGCTGAGCTTTTAATGACTCTTGTGTGTTAAGCTGTTAAGCTAAGTATTGCAGGATACTAAAGTAGAGTCACCTATGTGAGTTTGAAGTGGGGCCGCTTCTAGAAGAATTGGATAGGGCAAGATTCTTTGAAACCACTCGCTAAACCAGGCTAGTGTCCAGGGCCACACAGGGCACACCAGTGAGAACAGAATGGTGGTAGGAGTAATTCCCGGGTGAGATCTATTGTTTCAGTTTACATAAACGGCAGAGCAGTTCAAGATGTCTTATTCACTGATCAGCCAATAAACTCGATAGGTTTTCACTGGGAGAGGTTCAAAGCCAAAAGTTACCTTCTCTGATGTCGGGGTTAGTTCGTTGTACTCTCTCTTCGAGTCATTACTGTTGAATGATGTCCGTTTGTTGAGTCTTTCGGTCAATTTTTATTCATGTGGGGGATTGTTGGAAAAAATGATTTTTGGTGACTTTAATTAAATATTAAAGTGTGGTGACTTTAATTAAATATTAAAGTGGGTCCCAACCTTTTATTGCGTTGGGTCCAAATGAGCCAAAAACCATTGGGTTTTGAATAAGAAATTGCCAAGAAATTGCTTCATGATGTTAGATTCATGAATAGGATTTTAAAGAGTTTTTAAATCCTTTTTCTTAGCTAAAGGGTGTGAATCCTTTGGGCATCCATACTTTCATATTTTGGAAAGGGGCTATGGGTGCTTGGTGTTTTAATGACCAGCCTTAAAGGCTGGAGGCTCTTCTTCTCTTCCCTTTTCATGTATAAATTGAGACCCTCCTATCAAGTTTCTATATAGAAATTTTTTACTTCCATTTTACAAGTCAGTTTGCCAAAAAGTTCCTACATTGAGAGAGTGATGCCGCTGTTTTTGTTCGCTAAGCTAGATAGAAAGTGCTTCTGCCATAGCTGGTTTTGACCGTCGTATCCTGGGAGACAGATGTCGGGTTTCCTCAAGCACTCGACCCGTTAGGCGGCGAAATCTGTTTTAAGGAAACTACTTCCGTACAGGCTTCGGTTTCGTCTCTTTACCCTTTTATTGTTTTGTGTATTTCTGTTGAAATTTAATTGTAATTATTGGCATATGTTCTTGGTATATAATTTGATTTCTTCATAAATCTATTTATTTAATTTCACAATTTGAACAACAAAATCATCCAACTCTCTATCTCTCTCTCTCTCTCTTTCCTACCCTCATCACTGGTCGTTTCCCCTCCTCTCTCTCTCTCTCTATATATATATATATATATATATCTCCTTAACCTAAACCTTTCTCTCCCTCATAGATCACAAAGCCCTGAAAGCCCTAACCCTCTTCTCCACAAAAATCACAGATCACAAATCATAAAGCCCTGGCCCTAACAGATCTAGCATTCACAGATCACAGATCACAAAGCCTTGAAAGCCCTAGCCCTAACCTTTCTCTCCCTCACAGATCACTAAGCCCTAAAACCCTAACCTCAAACCCTTCGAATCACTCCTCCAAATCAGCTCTCTGATGGAGAAGATGAAGATGGTTGCAAAGAAGATGAAGACGAAGAAGATGATTGCTGAAATCTGCAAGAATATAAACAACAAATGGCAATTTGAGGTGTTTATTATTTGAAGTTTTGTTCATATTCTGTTGAAATTGTTTCAAATTTTTATGAAATTACTTGTTGAGATTTATTGAAATTGTTGAAACTGTTTTATTGAATCTGAGATTTGTTGAATTTGTTTGAGATTATGTTGCGACTTATTGATTGTTGTTGACTGATTCTGTAAAAAAAATAAAATAAAAACTTTGCTCAATTTGGGTAAATTAAAAAAAATATATTGCAAAATCATTTTGGTGAATTTTGATTAAAAAAAATGGTGAAACAAGTTTCTATCAAATTTGTTTTGTTGGGAGGGAAACGGTTGGTTTTGGCTGAATTGGCACAATTGGCAGCTGCTAAAGCTTGTGTCAAATTTGACACAAGTTTTGGCATTTCTCAAACATGGCAGCTGTTATATTCAACCATTGGAGCACCAATTTTTAACTCTAGTTGCTATATTATAGCTTTGGCAGCTTCAATGCCAAACCATTGGAGATGATCTAATAACTTTTGAGATCTTGAGCAAAATTTTTATAGTGTTTTTTTTTTTTAATATTTAAGATGCCTTTTTTTTTTTTTAAGATACAATAGAAATTGAGGTATTTTTTTCATAAATCCTATTTAGTTTGTTTGGTTTCACTTTTCAGTATTTACTTTTTAGAAAATTGAATTTTTTTTTTTTGTTTTATGTGTTTTTTTTTTTCAATGATTTTTTTTTAATATTTTAAGCAATTTTTTTAATTATTAGATACACCTAACTGTAGACACCCCATTTTTGACCGCCCTAAAGATTTGGGCGCCTCAGGTTGATCACTCGATGATGAAAGATACGTTGTACAATCGTTCAATTTCTTTAGCAAAAAGAGCTTTTAAATCCTAACCTTACACCCCATTTTGACCAAAACTATTTTGACAAAAACTATTTTAGACCTTAAAACCCTCTTTTGCAAAATATTTTTCCAAATGCTTCTACGATGTTTCGAGGCTCGCATTTCGTTCAAAATATTGCACTTTTCAATAAACCGAGTAAGGACAAAGTGGAAATAAATGGAAGGGAGGTGAACTCTTTGAAAAATATTTTAAAACATCTTATTTATAGATTTGGAGTTGAAGGAAATAGGAGGGGAGGAAAGAAAACTAGTTGGGGAAATGGTTGAGCATGAAACTGCTAAGAGAGAACTGAGCAGCCTTCACTTAAATAGGCATATCTTTTTGTACACTTCAACTTTAGTTGTGAGGCCACTTCCATTGGAAAGTGGACTTCCAGGACTTCAATTTAGACTCATGAATCTCCTAAAGCTAAGTCTGGATGAGGGAGATATGGCCATTTGAAGTTAGGCATCAATCTGGTTAAGATAGAAATGAGCAACCTTCACTAAAATAGGAATATCTCTTTTCACACTTAGAATTTTGATGTGAGGCACCTCCATTGGAAAGTAGACTTCTGGGGCTTCAATTTGGACTCAAGAATGACCTAAAACCGAGTCCGGATGAAGGAGATATATCCATTTGAAATTAGGCCTAGAAGCAGATTTAGTGGCCGACAACCCACTATTTGTGGACGGCCGCCCACTACTTCTGGTCGCCGCCCACTTGTGTAAAACCCAGATATTTTTGGCCAGCTGTCCCCCAAAAGCTCCAGTTTTTCCTATACAGATATTTTCGACTGAGAGGTAGAGGAGTTGAACCTTGGTTCTTAGGCCTTTGCCCTTGTGTTTCCCATCTTTTCATCAACTTTTTTAAAGATTTTTAACACTAATTTTTAGAGGTTTTCAAGGGCTAAAAAAATGGTTTTGAAGTCCCAAAAATGGAGGGGTTAGCCACCCCTCCTTTGGCTTGTTTACTAGCTGAAATTCTCCATTATTTTAGTTTACTTATTTAGCTATTTTTACCTCAATTCCAGCACTATTTTTCGGTGTTTTGGGACTGTTTTGGGACTGTTTTAGGTTATTTATTTCATCTATGCTTTGTATTGCATGCTTGTAGTGTAATGGTCCTCATAAGCTTAGTGGTTTAGGCCTTAGCCACCAACCTATTTGAGTTGATAGCATTTATTTCAAGCTTTCCATACATGTGTTCATCTTTTAATCACCTCTGCACCCTCCCTCCTTTCTTGGCTTTTTATTGTGTTGAGAGTCATTTCAAACCGATTGTTTGTTTAAAGCTTGAGATAGAGGTATTGTGCTTAATGGTTTAATCCCTTTGGGGGTTCATTACCAACGGCATGGTGTCTCTCTCATGCCTAAAACGATACTTGGTTTGATGCTCCTTTCCATTAGAGGACTTAAAGCTCATTTTTGGACTTAATTGACTAATGAATGGATGGTAACTAAAATGGAGTAATAAAATTGGGACTAAAAGAGGTGCAAGATAATAAACTAATTTGATGTTCAATCGGACGTTAATTGAACACATGAAAACTTGAGTCATTTCATACTTGCTAGTGATGAAATAGTTCAAGTTTCCAAGGTCAACCACTTCCCTTGATCAATCATGATAGGGAGGAGGTTTGTGAGTCTTTTATTGTGCATTTATTGAAATTGTATCCCTTGATTCATAGGCCATCATGCAATGAATTTGCATCGATTGATGGCTTGCGAATCAACCCTACCCCTTCCTTTGAGCTATTTGATGATAAGGAGAGGCAGGTTAGACAAACATCCCTTGAGAATACTCTGTTTGTGCTCTGTTTGTTGTCTGTTGCAGCAGGAGAAATTCAACATTAGTGGCTAGCAGGCCACCTTTCCTGGCCGGTAGGCCACTTTTTTTGTATGACAGGCTACTTGTAGTGGCCGGCCAGCCACCATTTCTGGCCTGCAAGCCACCTTTTTCAACTAGGCAGTGCCACTTTTTTTTCACAAAGCATATCAGAGGCTGAAGTTTAAAAACAGTGCAGAGACATTCTCGGGGGAGAAATTTATATGCATGCATAAGCCATTTCCTTACTCCTCGGGACCCGTCACATTTGTTAATAGTAGTATGTTGTACAACTTGTAATTAACTACTTAGTTAATTCGTTCCTTAATTTAACTAATTAGTTTAGTTTGTTAATTTGTATTAATTAGTTAGAATAGCTAGTTAATCTTGTGTTGTAACTAATTAATTAGTTAAAGTAGTTAGTTAATTTGTGGTGTTGTAATAATTATTTAGCATAGTTAATTTATTTCATTTGGTTTGTAATAGTTAATTAATTTATAGTAATTAGCTAGTCCATTCATTCGAACCCTCCTACGCAAGGGCAAATATGTAATATTTGTGTATGGCTTCCAACCCTACGTCTTTCTCCCTTTTATTTATCTTCTTATGATGGATAGAATAGAGCATCATGTTTCAATTAGCGTTTCCCATGTATAAAGCATTCACTTGTCTTGCATGCATGAACTTTGGTTCATCATGCTAACAAGAATTGTCGTTTTAAATACTTCTTTGAAAACGTGCTTAAAAACGCATGCTAGCAAATTGATTTATATGTCATGCTAAGTAGCCAGACTTCTAATTGCATTTTTGCATGTGTTGCATTAGGCATTTTGCATCAGTTAGGATCATGCATCTTTCTAACTAGTTTCTCTCTTTTGGCTCACCTCGGGAAATGGAGTAAGTTTTTTATTGCTTTGGCATATCGCATGCGTGTGAGTGTTGCCATGGTAAGCACGATTACCATGAGACTAAGTGCTTAATTGATATAATTGCTTGCATGCCTGTGGATGAAGGCTAATTGCTTGAATTGGAATAATTTGAGCAGTGTTTATATGCAATCACTTTTTCACGTGGTACATATTCAAAACAATTTTCAAAACAAACATAAATCAAATGTTCCAATTTTTACAAATTAGTCTATACTTGTGTGCAACACGTAGTAATGCTAGCCTAATAAATCGGAACAAGAGCATATAATGTAAATAAAAATCACATCATGATTAGTAGAGGCCAATCTTTGATCGAGCGAGTTGGGGGTGCTCAATTCATGACCTTCCCCTCTCATACCTAAGTTCCCGAGCCGAGACACTTTGGTGATAACGGATAAGTGGCTTTTCGCATGAGTCTTGGGTTTCCTAAATTTTTCAAAAATATTTAGGTGGCGACTCTGTATCCGGCAAAGTGGTCCATTTTTGACAATTTGATTCAAAATCGATTTTTCAAAAGATTTGCCGGATTTGAACTCTTTGGTGTTTATCTATTTCACATTTCACTTGTAAGATCAGATTCAAAATCATGGGAGCCCGAACTGTAGGGCTATCGTTTCTGAAAGGAACACGAAAGTCGAGCTACACTAACATAAATACTTAAAAGTATAATATTTGTGAAAAATATCTTTAAAAAAACACTAAATACCAAAAATACAATAAAAAAATATATATGAAAATTCAGTATATTTTCGTATTCTTGTGTATTTATTGATTTTTTAAAATATTTTTTAACAAATATTTTACTTTTTAGATACATCTCAGATGCATCTAAAAAAATAAAAATAAAAAAAAAAATTGCTCAAAATTTTATAGGTAAATTACACTGACACCCCCTGAGATTTCTGTTTAATACAGACCCCCCCCCTCCCTTACATTTGAAAAATTGCATTCCCCTCCTAGAGATTTGTAATCTCGTTACAAATTGCACTATAGATTGCTGATGTCATGCCCTAAAATTTTCTAAATGACTATGTTGCCCTTTTTTTTCTACCATTTCTTTTTCCTATCATCATGACTACATCTTACAACTTTCTATCATTAAATTCTACCTGAGCATGTTTTTATTAACTGATGATATACAAATATAGAATTTTATATAGAATTTTCAAACACAATGGTATAGCTTAATGATGACCTTTCACTCTAAAACAAAACACCCATAAACATTAGTTATTTTTACAACAATATCACTATTACAATATTTTTATGACAGTATAAATTTTTATATATAAATATAATTTTTCATTTTTATTTCCACCATTATATCTAGATTTGATCAAATCAAACTAGATATATTTAAAAATATAAAATTTATACAAAAAATCTTTAAAAAGTCCATTGAATACAACAAAATAAGATAATATATTGAATTTTTGTATTATTATTATTATTTTTTTGGTATTTGGTGAATTTAAAAAAAAAATCACAAAATATTATTATTTTTAAATATATCTAGATTAGGTGTCTCTAAAAAATAAAAATTAAAAATTACTTAAAATATTAAAAAAATTCATTAAAAAAGTTTTAAAAAACAACATGAAAAATAAAAATAAAAAACTCAATTTTTTGTATGAGTTAAATCAAAGAAGATGATTGTTATTTTCCTTGAAATTACATGAACAAAATATTTGTATTATTTTATATGTATAAAGGTTAAAAGGCAAATATGTCATTTTAATCTAATAAAGGGGTAAGTGTAATTTTTCACATATGAGGGGAGATCTGTGTTAAACAGAAACCTCAGAGAGTGTCAGTGTAATTTTCCTAAATTTTAAAAACATTTACTAAAAATAAAAATAAAAAATTGAAAAGTAAAAAATTTAATTTTAAAAAAATTAAAACCAAACACAGTAATTGTTATTACTTATGTTCCAATCGGTTGCAATCTTCTTCCTATATTTCAATTAGCCTTCGTTTGGGATGTGGGTTGACTTTTGAATTTTTTGGCTATTTATCCTAGGGCTAAAACGTCTTGTTTGGAATAAGTTTTTTGGCTTTTTTGACTTTTGTAAGAGAAAAAATAAAATGGTTATAGTTTGGATGTGACATTTTGCCCTATTGACTTTTTAGTCTATTTTATCTTTTTGTAATTAAAATAGCAAAAAAAGATTATCCCTTAATCTCATAGGTAGCCTATGATAAGAGGTTTGCGTAAAGAGGTTAGTTTGGTAATTTTGCATATAGGTCAGTTTGGTAATTTTGCATCCCAACTCAAGTGTTTTGGCATTTTATGATTTTGTAGCTTTTTTTTTTTTTTTTTTTTTTTTGCCCATATGTGATTATTTAGCCCAAAACAAATGCCAAACCAAGGCTTAGGTTTTTATTTTTTATTTTTTTATATGTGAATATTTTAATTAATTTCAATAATAGCATGGCTTCCAATAATCATGGCATGAATGTTCACATTATAAATTTGATTATATATGATATGTGAACATTGATGATAACAAATATACTTTGAATTGGATAGTTATGTTAATATTCACACTGTTAAAAATGATTTTTGGTATATGTTCACATTGTTAAATATGAATTATAAATATTCACAGAGAAAATTTTAACTGATTTCAATAATAGCTTGGCTTCTAATAATCATGACATGAATGTTCACATTATGAATTCAAAAATATATGGTATTGAATTGGATAGTTTCGTTAATGTTTGAACTATTAAAAATTATTTTTTGTGTATGTTCACGTTGTTAAATATGAATTGTGAATATTCATAGTAAATGTTGGACCATTTTAATATCTTTTATTTATTTTTTATTATTTGGTGACCTTTTGTCTTGTTCATGAATGGAGTTTAATTAGAAGGTCGTGAGCTTGGTGGCGAGTTAATATTTGGAGACTCTCCCTATCCTCTAGTTTAATGGTCATTATTTTTTTAGTGTAATTTGTAAGGTCCTAGTGACCTATAAATAGTTCCTCTCATCTACTCTTTTCTATAGGAACTATTTTTTTTTTTACACTTGAGAGATTACTAGCCAAAGAATGGTGTTTTTTCTTGATGGAGCTTTGGGTTCACTATCTTGTACAAAGTTGGCCTGAACCATACGACAAGTGATCGTGTTGTTTTATCCTGGAGGAGACAAGTCATAGTTTAGTAACTACTGCATCAGTATTTAGGTTCTTCTTACCATAGTGAGCTCGATCTCCTTAAAGAAAACGAGATATCTGTGCCTCAGCCTGATCTATTTGTATCTCATTTTTTTTTGCATTATTTATCAATAAAATATAATTCTTCTGGTATTTTCACCAACAATTTTAAGGAGATCAAAATGGAACAAGTACCAGAAAAAACCAATGATGGAATTGGAGATCTCAACAAGCCTTTCAAGTTCAAGGGAGTTCATTTTAAGAGATGGAAAGGAAAAGTTCTTTTTTACCTCAGCCTTTTGAAAGTTGCTTATGTTCTTACCGAGCAAAACCCAAACAAAATCCCAAAAGAGGAGATGAATGATGAAGACTACGAGCCACATAAAGTAAAAATGGCTTCCTACAATACAAATGAGTATAAATGTCATTTTTATCTCTTAAATTACTTTGTTGATCAATTTTATGATTACTATGACACCACTTACACTTCCGCAAAGAAAATTTGAAAACTTTAAAGACTAAGTATAATACTAAAGAGGCAGGAGCAAAAAAGTATGCAGCTAGCCAATTTTTTCGCTTCCAAATGGTGGATGGAAAATCTGTTGTGGAGCAAGCACAAGATTTCCAAATGATAGTTGCAGAAGTAAGATCTAAAAGCATCAAGATCGTGACAACTTGGTAGTTGCAGGACTTGTTGACAAGTTACTGCCATCTTGGAGAGAATTCCAAAAGAGCATGCACCACAAACAAAAGGAGACTTCCTTAGATGCGTTGATCACTCACATCCGAGTCGATGAGGAGGCTAGAGGCCAAGATGCATTAATAACACAAGAGGGCAATGACAATTCCACTACAAAGGTAAAAAATAATAACTTACCCAATGGTCACAATTCCAAGAATGCTTATTTGAAGCCTTATAAAAAGAATATGAAGAATTATGGTAAACCTCACAATAAATGGATTAATCCAAATAAGAACCAAGGTCCATCACCTCCACAAAATTTTACATGCTTTGTCTGTGGCAAAAGTGGGCATATTGCTCGAACTTGCAAATTCTGAAAATGTGCACCTGCCCCAAAGGCTAACGTTATCGAGGAGCCATTTGTGGCGATGATTACAGACATTTGCATGGTTGATTATGTGGATGGTTGGTGGGCAGATTTTCGTGCTAATAGACATGTTTGTTATGATAAAACTTGGTTCAAGGTGTATACTCCCTTTCATGATGAGAAAACAATTATGCTTGGAAACTCTAGTCAAACCAAGATACTTGGGAGTGGTGAGGTTGACCTTAAATTCACCTCTGGATGTATGCTTACGTTAAAAGATATGCTTTATACACCGTCCATGAGAAAGAATTTGATGTCAAGTTATTTGTTGAATAAGGCTGGCTTTAAGCAAACATTGGAATCTGATCAATGTGTGATTACCAAGAAGGGTATTTTTGTGGGTAAGGGTTATGCTTGTGATGGGATGTTCAAACTGAATGTTGAGATTAATAAACCATCTACCAATTCGGTTTATATGTTGTCTTCTATTAATTTTTTGCATGCTTGCTTGTGTCATATTAACAGTAAATATGTGGGAATCATGAGTAGTTTAGGATTAATCCCTAATGTGACAAAAAATTTTGAAAAATGTGAAGTTTGCAGTAAAGCAAAAATTATCAAGAGGCCTCATAAGTGTTGAGAAAAATACCGAATTGCTAGAATTATTTCATACTGATTTGTGTGAGTTTGAAGGAATTTTAACTTGTGGTGGTAACCGATATTTAATCACTTTTATTGATAATTTTTTAAAATATACAAACATATATTTATTAAAAAAATAAAAGTGATACTTTTGAGAAATTTAAAGAATTCCTTCTTGAAGGAATTTTAACTCGTGGTAGTAACTGATATTTTATCACTTTTATTGATAATTTTTCAAAATATACAAACGTATATTTATTTTATTTTTTAAAAAAGTGATATGCTTTTGAGAAATTTAAAGAATTCCTTCTTGAAGTGGAAAATCAATTTGGTAAAAAGATTAAGAGAATTAGAAGTGATAGAGGCCGGGAGTATGAATCTCTTAGATTCAACTCTTTTGTTCAGTCATTGGAAATTATTCATGAGACTACTCCACCGTATTCACCTTCATCTAATGGCGTAGCTGAAAGAAAAAATAAAACATTAATTGACTTGACAAATGTTGTGCTTATTGATTTAGGTGCTCCCTCAAATCTTTGGGGCGAGGCTATTTTCATAGCTTGCCATGTAATAAATAGAGTGCCACAAAAAAATTATACCTTATGAGTTGTGGCGGGGGCATAAACCAAATCTAGGTTATTTGAGGGTTTGGGGTTGTTTAGTTTTTATGAGGTTTGCAGATCCTAAATGACCTAAATTAAGTGAACGAGCTACCACTTATTCTTTTCTTCGGTATGCGTTGCATAGTACAACTTATAGATTTTTTGATATGAAAAATAATATTATTTTTGAATCAGGTGATGCTATTTTTCAGGAAAATAAATTTCCTTTCAAATCTAAAAATAGTGAGGGTCAAATAATTTCTGAAAATATTTTATCCATGCCTAGCTCTTCTACTCCATCTTATGTTTTTCAAGAGCAAGAAAATTCTCAAATCTAACCAAGGAGGAGTAAATGAGCTAGAGTTGAAAAAGATTTTGGCCTTGACTATTATCTTTACAATGTGGAAGAAATTCCTCTTATGATGCAAAAAGCTTTATCGTCACCTGATGCTATTTTCTGGAGAGAGGCTATAAATGATGAGATAGATTCATAACTTTCAAATAAAACATGGAAACTAGTGGATTTACCTCCAGGTTGTAAAACTATTGGGTGCAAATGGGTCCTTCGTAAAAAACTTAAACCGGATGGAACTATAGATAAATATAAAGCGAGGCTTGTCGCTAAAGGTTTTAAACAACAAGTTGATCTTGATTTCTTTGATACTTTTTCTCCGGTTACTAGAGTTACATCTATTAGACTGTTGATAGCAGTGGCTACAATTTATGATTTAAAAATTCATCAAATGGATGTGAAAACAGCATTTTTAAATGAAGATCTAGATGAGGAGATTTACATGGACCAACTCGAGGGCTTTGTGGAGCCTGGCCAAGAAAGCAAGGTGTAACATACCCGGGGGGTACCTGCGCGCGTTAAACAGTTCGGACTCCCGAAATCTCTTTGATCTAGTCTCACGGGTGCAATGTGAAACGTAGACGAGAGTCCAGATTTGGCAACTTTTATTGAAAATCCATTTTATTGCAATTTTATCAAAAATGGACTGCGTCATCAGATTTCAGAGTCACCACCTAATATTTTGGTAAATTAGGAAACCCATGACTCATGCCAAGGCCACTGTTCGTCGTAACTAAGGATGCTTGGCTCGGAACCTTAGGTATGAGAGGGGAACGTCAATAATGAGCATCCCCGCTCACCCGATCAAAAGATCGGCCTCTACTAAACCATGATATGAATTTTATTTTCTTTATATGTTCATGTTCTGATTATTTTAGTAAATCCTAAAATTTACTATGTGAAGTATACAAGTATAGACTAGTTTGCTCAAATTGGAACAATTCAACTTCATGTTTGTTTTTCGAAAAGGGTTTGAATTTGCCACTTGACAAAGTGGGCTTAAAGTTTGTGAATTTGCCATTGCAAAGTGGGCTTAAAACGTACATTTATTGAATTATTCCAATTCAAACAACAAGCCTTCATCCACAGGCATTCATATAGTTATATCAAATAAGCAAGTAGCCTCATGGTAGAATACTAACACATAGTAAGAAAAACACACACAAATGAGATGCTAAAGCATAAAAACTCACAGATTGACCGACGTCCCTCGAACAACTACAAAACAAAGTTAGTAAAATATGCATGATCTTATATACAGAATCCTAATGCAATTCACTCATGAGATGCACTAAAGATTAGGCTTCTAAAATATGGCATGTGAATCATCTCAATAACATGAGGTAGCGCATAGAATCACAGAAGAATTGATTAAATCCACACATGTAAATGTAGCCGCATCTTAATGCATGAGACATGAATGTAAAGCATGGATATGCATGGCATGTCAGATATATACATATGTACAGTTATGGAAAGCGAGTAAAGAATGGGATAGAAAGAAGCGGGGTGGGGGAATAATTACAATACTTTGAATATTACAAATCTGAGGGAGATGAATAAAATAAAATCCTCACAAACACTCAAAATAAAATAAAATAAAATAAAATAAAATAAAATAAAATAAAATAAAATCTTCCATCCAGCAGACTTGCACACCTCAGCCCATGTACTCATCCTCAGTGGAGGGTTCCACCAATTTATTTGCTTGAATTTGATTTGTCCCAGTCTTCTTTGCATGCTTTTTCTCCTCCAACTTCGAATACACTAGCTGTGGCAAGACAAGCTCTCGATATGGGTACAACGATTTCTGGTCTCCTATTCGTCATCCGAATCAACAACTACAATCGGCAATCTCTCAACTGGAACATCATTTGCAACCGTTGCAGTTATAACCTCCATTTCCATATCATTTATGAGCTTCTTCAGCCGCGTGCTTCTCTTGATCTTGGCCCATGTTCACCACCTTGCTCCCACCTTGCTCTTTGATGACGACAGCGTCGTCGTTCTGGAATTGGCGTTCGGCGAAGGTGCAGGCGATGTGGCGGAGGACGATGGCAGCGGCGGTGGTGGAAGAAGGGCAGCTTCCGTAGCTGCCGTTGTTGACTCGGGTTTGGAGTGAAGAAGTTAGCTTCTCTCTCTCTCTACCATCTCTCAAGCAGCAGATTACTTCTTATTCAATGAGCATCATTCAATGAGCACCCTCGTGCTGAGATCGATTCCGATCGCTGGTCCCTCTCCCTTTCCTTACATCGCATGTAGAGTAGTAACATCATCAACCAAAGACTTGTAGAGAGAGAGACAGAGAGTGCTATGTATCTCTCATGGTCCGTTTTGCTAGATTGGTTTCTCTGGTTAAAGATGGAAGAGTTCTAACGAAGGTTGGTAGTGCGGTTTGGATGAGTGGTTGTGCCGTCGTGGAGACTCAAATCGAAGGTATATAAGAGAGAGAGAGAGAGAGAGAGAGAGAGAGAGAGTGTGAGTGAGAGAGTGCCCATGCATATGTCGATCTCCTTACTATGTCTGTGTTGTGTGTAGAGAGAGGTGGGTTTGGTGCCGAGAGTGAGAGAGCTGGGTTTGGTGTAATGTGATAGCAGCCCCCAAAGAGAGAGGTGAGCTTGTGTGTGTGTGTGTATCAGTGTGCTATGTGTGATGCGTGTGTGGTCTGTGTCAATGGTGTGTGTGCCTCTCCTTAAAATAACAATATATTTTACCACCTTTTTGACACCACTCACCGCCCCTCTTATTATAATATCACCCCTTCCCCCACTCAGCTTTTTTGTTTTCTCTCTTTTTATCTTTAAATTTGATTTCAAAGATGCCCATTGTCCCCTCTACCCAAAAAGTCTGTATGTCTCCATCCACTCTCACCTGCCCTTCTCTTTTTTCAATTTCCTCCACCACTTTTCAAACCCACCGAATTGAGCCCCACTCCACCGAATTATTTTCCACCCAAACCTATCATCACAATGTCCACTCTGTTGTCCTTTGAATCCGGCAAAAACAAAATCCTTTTCCATCCTAAAACCCATTATCTTTATCTGACCCTCTCTTTTTCTTTTCTTTATTTTTATTTTCATTTTTTTATTTTTTTGTTTGTTTTTTATTATTTTATATAAAAACACCTAAAAATATGTATACACACATAAAATTAGATAAAAATTATAAAATACTACAAATTGATAAAATATTAATGATATAAAATAATTTGACCAAAATAGGTGAGGTTTGGGATTAAAGCTTCAATTTGATTTTTTTGTTGAGAAATTCATAAAATGACATATTCCAATTTACATCATGGGGTGTTCAAAAGAAAGTGCCCAAGTCTTAGGGCCGGTCAAAATGGGGTGTCTACAGTTGCCCCCTCTTTAACAGAGCTCGAAGTCATTTCATGACGTGGGTGAATGTCAAAGCCCCGAAGACGACCCTTTTGACAAGGCCATAAGAGTTGGGCAAACAAACAAGATGCAAATGTAAGTGGTTGAACCCAAAGGTTGCCTACGTATCCCTTTGCAAGGAATCAAACCAGCGTAGTTCAGGGGCAAGATGCTAATGATATGCAGGAAGATTGTGAGAACTGGACTTATACGCTACGCGAAGCCGATTATTTTTGAAAACCTTATGATCATGCAAGAGAGGGAAGACCTCAACCAAGAGAAATCAACATCCTAACACGTGTCACGCGAAAGGAGGAAAAATGGTGCAAACAACAGGCGCACCTGATGTTTTTTAACCGAGTGAATCAAAGACCTAACACGTCTCACGCGAAAGGAGGAAAGATGGTGTAAACAACAGGTGCACTTGATGTTTTTAGCCGAGTGAATCAATAACCTAACGCGTCTCATCTGAGAGGAGAAGGGGGGGTGTAAACAGACAGGCGCACCAGCTGTTTTTAATCGAGTGAATCAACAACCTACCGCATCTCACGCGAAAGGAGGAGGGGTGGTGTAAACAATAGGCGCACCTGCTGTTTTTAACCGAGTGAAATCAATATCCTAACGCGTCTCACGTGAGAGGAGAAGGGGTGGTGTAAACAGACAGGCGCACCTGCTGTTTTTAACCGAGTGAATCAACAACCTACCGCGTCTCACATGAAAGGAGGAGGGGTGGTGTAAACAACAAGCGCACCTGCTATTTTTAATCGAGTGAAATCAACATCCTAACGCGTCTCACGCGAGAGGAGAGGGGGTGGTGTAAACAGACAGGCGCACCTGCTGTTTTTTAACCGCGTGAATCAACATCCTAACGCGTCTCACGCGAGAGGAGAAGGGGTGGTGTAAACAGACAGGCGCACCTACTGTTTTTAACCGAGTGAATCAACAACCTACCGCGTCTCACGCAAAAGGAGGAGGGGTGGTGTAAACAACAGGCGCACCTGTTGTTTTTAACCGAGTGAAATCAACATCCTAATGCATCTCACGCGAAAGGAGAAGGGGTGGTGTAAACAGACAGGTGCACCTGCTATTTTTAACCGAGTGAAATCAACATCCTAACGTGTCTCATGTGAGAGGAGAAGGAGTGGTGTAAACAGACAGGCGCACCTGCTATTTTTAACCGAGTGAATCAACAACCTACCGCGTCTCACCCGAAAGGAAGAGGGGTGGTGTAAACAACAGGCGCACCTGCTGTTTTTAACCGAGTGAAATCAACATCCTAACGCGTCTCACGCGAGAGGAGAGGGGGTGGTGTAAACAGACAGGCGCACCTGCTATTTTTATCCGAGTGAATCAACATCCTAACGCGTCTCAAGCGAGAGGAGAAGGGGTGGTGTAAACAGACAGGCGCACCTGCTGTTTTTAACCGAGTGAATCAACAACCCACCGCGTCTCACGCGAAAGGAGGAGGGGTGGTGTAAACAACAGGCGCACCTGTTGTTTTTAACCGAGTGAAATCAACATCCTAACGCGTCTCATGCGAGAGGAGAAGGGGTGGTGTAAACAGACAGGCACACCTGCTGTTTTTAACCGAGTGAATCAACATCCTAACGCGTCACACGCGAGAGGAGAAGGGGCGGTGTAAACAGACAAGCGCACCTGCTGTTTTTCATCGAGTGAATCAATAACCTACCGCTGTGGACACGCCCCGCGTGAGGGCCTCACCCTACAGTTCGGACTCGATTGTCATGGTTCATAATTTGAACCAAAGAGTCCAAATCCGGCAAATTATTTTGAGAAAATAGATTTTTAGAAAAGAAGTGCCAAACATGGACTGCTTTTCCAGATACAGAGTCGCCACCTAAATATTTTTTATGGGGGAATTTAGGAAACCCTGACTCATTTGCCTAAGGCCACGTGTCCGTCATCACCAAAGTTGCCTCGGCTCGGGAACTTGGGTACGATTAGGGAAGGTCAGCTATGAGCACCCCCTCTCGCCCGATCCGAAGATCAGCCTCTACTAACCATGATATCTTGTTTTTGAAAACACATGCGTTCTTATTCCGATTAATTAGCTAATCTTAATATGTGATGTGCGCAACACAAAAGTATAGACTAGATCGCCTAATTTGGAACGAAACATTGCATATCCGTTTGTTTTGAAAAACAGTTCGAGATTTTGCTACTCGCAAGTAGGCTAAAGCACGGATTTCAACGAGTTGTCCCAACTCAAACAATCCAACCTTCACCCACAGGCATTCAGGCAATTTATATCACGTAAGCAACTAGCCTCATGGTAATCATGCTATCATGTTAACATTCACACTCGTGCGAGATGCTAAAACATAAAACATTTACAGTGTACTCCGAGCCAAAAACAATGAACATGTTAGCAATCATGCATGATCCAAGTCCATGTTAAGTGGCTAATGCAACACATACAGAATGTCACTAGAATAGGCTCGGCTAATCCTAGGATGGCATGTGGGATGCAACAAGTAGCACATATTCAAATTAGATTTGGAATACTATGCAGTTAGTATGATGCGCCGAGCCCGGTGCATGCAATACTGATGAATGATGCACGCGTGCATAGCATAAGGTATGCTAAATTAAACATGTCCTAATACTAACCATCAAAAGCAGGTAAGTAAAAGGGAGAAAGAAGTGGGGGTTGGAAGACATACACACACGCACCCACACTTATTACACATTAGCCCTCACTCGAGGGACCAAAAGAATAACACAAATTTAACTAACCTATAAGCTAATTAAATATTACAGACCAATTAAACTAATTAAGCAAATTAACTAATCTAATAAAACAGTAAACAGCCTCGGGAAGAGGGCCCAATGCAATGCGCGCTCGGCTCCGCTCATAAATCCACTGCTATGCACAAGCTGCCTCTGTCCACACTGTTTTCCTTCTCTGATCATTGCAAAATTCCCAAGGTACACTCTATGAACCTTGTGGGACACCACCGGCCGAGGGAATTGGTCACCGGCCAAAGAAAATGGTCATCAGCCACTGGAAATGATCACCGGCCACAAATTGTTGGTCGGTCGACATTAAAGATGGCCGGTCGGCCAAACCTTCCTGCAGAATCCTGTTTTGACAGCAGCAGAGGGCAAAACAAGGCATAGCAATGCATTCCAAGCAAATGTATGCACCAACACATCCCTTATCATGCTTATGACTCAAAGGGACATGATTCTCGGTTCTCGGACCAACAATTGCGCATTTCCATGCATGATGGCCCAAGGGAACCAAGTTTGTATTTTGATAACAAATGAAATACAATGCACAAAACAAACAAATGAGGCCCAACCTCAATCATGGATAGTCAAGAGGCAAGGCATGCATGCTCATGCAATGCAACCTAGGCATGGAGGTTAAGTATGCAACAACACATAAGGCTAGCATGCAAACATGCAAGCATGTGGGATGCAATGCCAACATGCAAGTGTGCAAGACATGTGGCATATTAAGCAACCAAAACAAGGAGAAGAATGCATGCCAAATGCACTAAGATTTAAGCATGCAACACATGCGATAGGCCAAGTATGCAACAACACACAAGGTAAGCATGCCATGACATGCGAGAATGGACTTAGACTAATTTAGGCAGCCCTCAAACAAGCCTAAAACAGTGGCCAATATGATCAAGAATAGAAGCCAAAACACATACAAATAGGCATGCATGCAAGGTCCAACACTTAGGCACATAGAGACAACTTTTAAGCACACTTAAAAGAGAATAAACATGGGCTAATAGCATGTATTATAAGCTCTGAAATTGCATAGAAAAAAGGTGCCAAACCAATTAATCAACACAAGCAAAGCATGCAACAAAGGCTCACACATCCGAGGCCAATCAAGCCAAAATGCAAAGAGACTACACAAAGCATGTTGAGCATGACCAAAGCAACTGAAAACAGAGCTAAAGCATACTAAAGCAAGCATAAAAGCTTCACAAAGCTAGGCCTAAATCATGCTAGAACATGGGTCAAGGCCTAAAGCATGTTAAGGCAAATTTAAGGCATTACAAGACAAGTATGCTAAGCAAGCATGGTGTGTCTAAATCAAGTAAAAACAGAGCTATATTATGACATAATAAGCACAAAAAATAGCTAAGGCATGGCCATCATACACTTAAACATGGTGCTCACACATGAGGCAAAAATGGCCCTTTTCAAGGACAACAAGGAGAGGGGGTGGCCCTCTCCTTCTTGGGACCTCAAGGTACCATCCTCACCACTGAAATCTCTCAAGATTTCAGTGGTAAGGAGGCCCAAACAAGGTGGTCCCAGAGCTCACCAAAATAGGACAAAAATAGGGCCAAACAAGGCCTAAGAGGGGTCAAACAACCCCAAACAACAAAACACTCTTAAGAAACTATTTAGAGCAGGAAAAAAAAAAAGACTTTTATATGTTATACACAAAGTCTAAAAATAGTTGCAAGATAGGCTAAAAGACTATGCAAAAATGAGGTAAAAAGGAGTAAGTTCTCACCCTTGTTGACCCTCTTCACAAACAATGCTCCAGCTGGTTCTTTGAACTCAAAACCAGTCAAGAACTTCAAGAACAGCTCCCTAGCACCTCAGCAGCCAAGGCAATGTGTAATGGTGGGTGTTTGTGTGCAATAATAAGACGAAACACACACTTATACACAAAAGAGAGAGATATAGAGATGGGGGATATGCAAACCCTAACCCTAAAACTCAGAGCTCTGAAAAAAATGTCTAACCTCAATAGAGGGAGAGGAGGCTCCCTCTTATAGACAATCCCTCTTGTGAAGCTTTGCAAACAAGCTAGTCAAGAGAGAGATCCCTCCATACACGTGTATGGAGGGGAGCAAAGTGTATGCCAGCTAGCACAGCTGGCATAAAAATATCTGCAAAAGCAGATGAACAATGGTCGGCCAGCCAAACATTTGGCCGGTGGCAACAAACCAATGGCCGGTGGCCTCAAGCCATGGCCGGTGATGTGTGGGGATGGCCAACAAGCCATTCCCTACCCCTCAAAGGCAAAACACAAGTGTTTGGTGCGAAACTAGACACAAAACAGTTAAGCCGAGAGATCCTGAGACAAGGTGCGTGGCCGAGACCTCCGGGAACTCAGGACGAACACAAACATGGATGATCACCGAGTGTTCAAGCGGTGACATCCAAGTCTTGAGGACTGTCAAAAATGGGGTGTCTACAACCGCGTCTCACGCGAAAGGAGGAGGGGTGGTGTAAACAACAGGTGCACCTGCTATTTTTAACCGAGTGAAATCAACATCCTAACGCGTCTCACGCGAGAGGAGAAGGGGTGGTGTAAATAGACAGGCGCACCTGCTGTTTTTAACCGAGTGAATCAACATCCTAACGCGTCTCACGCGAGAGGAGAAGCGGTTGTGTAAACAGACAGGCGCACCTGCTGTTTTTAACCGAGTGAATCAACAACCTACAGCGTCTCATGCGAAAGGAGGAGGGATGGTGTAAACAACAGGCGCACCTGCTATTTTTAACCGAGTGAAATCAACATCCTAACGCGTCTCACGTGAGAGGAGAAGGGGTGGTGTAAACAGACAGGCGCACCTACTGTTTTTAATCGATTGGGTTTTGATAATTGGACTTATACGCTATGCGAAGCCGATTTGGGTGGTGTGAACAGGCAGGCGCACCTGCTGTTGTTAACCGATTGGGTTTTGATAATTGGACTTATACGCTACACGAAGCCGATTTGGGTAATTCATGATTTGTGCAATGCAATGCAATGTCATGGAGTGATGATAAAGCTATGAAGATGGCAACATGGGTGGCAAGCTTTGTGTAAAACACATGAAGCAAGCCACGTTTCTACCTGGCTATGTTTGTAACTTTCCCTATTCTCCAACAGGGTGACAGACTAGGTTGGTTCAGTTTCCAGAGTCGAGGCGCATACAAGCTATCTCAACCTATGGGGCTGCCATACAGATTTCAAGCCGGGGATACACCCCTGGGTATTTAAACCAGACTTTACTCTCGGAAATCCCGAACCTTTTGCATTCTAGGCATCGCCATTCGAACTCTAGTTTCCACCGTCTCAATTGATCTCCTAGGAACTCATTACAAACATAGTCAGGTGACTATACCAGACCGATTGAAGTCGTTTGGGCATGACAAACACCAAAGGAAGTGCACCTCTAAAGGATTTAAGGTCTCCTAGACCATGAAAGTCGTTTGGGCACGACAAACACCAAAGGACTTGCACCTTCAGAGGATTTAAGGTCTCCTAGACCCGAAAAAGAACAACAAGCACACCTGCTGTTTTTAACCGATTGAATGGCCACGGATGCCGCTTTACTTCCTGATCATATTCACAACTTTCCCTATTCTCCAACGGGGTGACAAACTAGGTTGGTTCAGTATCCAGAATTGAAGCGCATACATGCTACCTCAACCTATGGGGCTGCCATACAGATTTCAAGCCGGGGATACACCCCTGGGTATTTAAACCAGACTTTAGTCTCGGAAATCCCAAACCTTTTGCGTTCTAGGTCTCGGCCATTTGAACTCTAGTTTTCACCGTCGCAGTTGGTCTCCTAGGAACTCATTGCAAACACAACCAAGATAATACACAAATATTTACATATAAATACACACATATATGTACATATGGTATACACATATGCATATACAGACAACATACAGACAGATATATACAGATATATACACAGACATATACAGTATATATACAGGTATATACGACACAGACATATACGGACCTATACACAAACATATACAGATATATACACAGATGGAGAATATTCCATTTGCAACCGTCAGCTGGAAGATGCCGTTACTGAGAAGGCATATTCCGTTTGTTGACGTCAGCACACGTACGCAAAACACGCAAAAAGAAAGGAAAAACACAAAATGCATGGATGTGGGGATACGGGGTTTCGAACCCCTAACCTTCGGCCTAGTCTTCGAGTCCTCGACCACTGAACCACGCCACTCTTGTGACAAGATATGCAAACAAATATATATACATATACGAGACATATATACACAAAATCAAAACAAACCAAAAGAAACACTCGATGTGGGGTTCAACCCCTGACCTCAGGCTCAGCCTCTCACTCTTCAACCATTGGGCCAAACCACTGAACCAAGCCACTTTTGTGACAAATAATTCAAACAAATATATATATATAATACATAGGCATACGAGACATATATATATATATATATATAACCAAAAGAAAACAAAAGAAACATTTGTTGTGGGATTCGAACCCCTGACCTCGGGCTTAGCCTTCCATCCTTCAAACGTCGAATTAGACCACTTCACCAAGTCACTCTTGCGATAAAAATAGTCGAATAAATGTATATAATACATAAATATACAATACATATACACATATATATGTAACTCTCCCGCCTCTCCTATTTTTGTCTCACTCTCTCTTCCTTCATCTTTTTCGAGCGTCGTGTCTGGCGCGCGATTTCAACAATCGCGGCTCCTGATCGACAGGCTATCCAATCTTGCCCCGATTGTCAATGATCGTCTTGAGCCTTCCTCCCTTTTTGTCTTCTTCTTTGGCTTCATCCTCTTCTTAAGTTGAGGCCTGCGATAGAGAGAGGCAGAGCGAAAGCCTACAAACTTTCTCTGCCACCACTCTGCAACCTCTTTCTTTTGCATTACTCTTCTCTGCCATGGCCTCTTCACAAGGTTCTCTCACTCTTATTCCAGACCTAAACGAGTCTACGATAGAGATGACCAATTCCGACTCCCCTGAACCTCAACCACGAGCTTCTCCTCCTTCTCCTGTTTTTAACTTTCCAGCGATGTCAATTGAACAAATCATGGCGGCACAGTCTGACATCGAAGCAAACTCGTATACACTGAGGTCATGTGTGGAGACCGTGACTGCGGTCTCCAACTTGTCCCGTCGGCTGCAGAACAGAACGTGTGAGGTGCATCGATTGAATGCACAACTTTCTTTACTTCAACATATGTACAAAGATTCTCGAGGGGAAGTTAGCGGATTGAAGAAACAAATCAAGGAGTTGAAATGACAGGTGACCGTCGCAACTCGTCATGGGACTACCTTTGACGGCCAGCGAGGGATAATCTCTTTCGGAAGCTCTGCCAAGGCCGAGGCAGAGTCTTCAAGAGCTTCGAAGAAGTAAAGATGAAGCAAGGCAGCTGATGGTAAAGTCAGGCAACGAAGCTATGTGCAAATAAAGCTGGTTGTAATCTTCGCCGCCGAGCTACTGCCAGAAAACTGAGAAAATGCTACTCTCTCTTTTTGCTTTTTTTGTTTTTTTGTTTTTGTTTTTGTTTTGTTTGTTTTGTTTTTTTTTTTTTTTTTTTTTTTTGTGTCTATGTGATCGGGATGTCCTCCCTTGACTGCAATAAAATCAGTTTAGTTTTTTGCAATTCAATGGCGTGACTGACATATCACTTTGAACTTGAAAACATTTTTGTTTAATTGAATTTGAGAGTGATTGAATTTTGAACTCTGAATTGAACATTGATTCTATACTGACCTGAATCAAAGAATGACTTAACGAAAGAAAAACGAAGCAAAACAATCCAAACCTACTTATATACACTGACTGGTATGAAAGGAACTTAAAAAAAACAAGACTCTGAAACACAACCATTGAGCCTAAGTGATTCTGCAGTTTATCCTGATGGGTTGAAATTGAAACTGATGGGCCGACCAAAAAGTTGGCCGACGAACTCATGATCTAGCCAAAGAGTTGGCCAACGAACTCGTGACTTAAGTGGCGGAGAAGATAGCATCTCCGACTCGACTATGCCCCTAGTTCATTGCCTTAACCCTTTTTTGTGTCTTGATTGATTTTTTTGTAAAAATGTTTTGATCAACATGAGAGTTAGATTAGAATACTTATTCCATTTTCTGTTTTGAAATCATGTAAGCTAAGCTGTGAGCACTGAAAATTTTCCCTTTTTAAATCCAAAGAATGGTCCAAGTTTTAAAAAAATTGAATAATTTTTTAGAGAACAATTAGTCAACTTCATTCAAATTAATCAAAACCAATTTTTGAAAATGGCCACTACTCAACTAACATGAAATCAACCATTGGGGTGCATAGTCCCAAGCCAGATAATCAATGGTGATAACTGAACCAAGCCAATCTAAACCGAATGAAGCCGAGAACTGAACCGAATCGAATCGAGCCAAACCGAACTAGAGCCCAAATTAATCGAACCAACTGAATCGACCAGACCGAAGACAAACCAAGAAAATGCAGATAAGACAACCAAGTCGACTAAAGACACACCAATCAAGCATGGACGAGATGAATGAGTTGAAAATTTATTAGGGCCGAACTTCGAGATGAAGCTACCTACGTATCCCAAAGATAGGAATCAGGCCATCGTAGTTCAGGCTAAGGTTCACTCGGGTATTGACACTCTCCTTTTGTGCTCTAACTTTTGCCAAAGCTGCCTTTTCGGGTTTTCAACCTTGCGAGCTTTTCATTTTTCATCATTTTTTTTTCATTTTCATTTTTTTTTCATCATTTTTTTTTTATTTTTTTGTTTTTCTGCTCTAACTTTTGCCTGGGTCGTCCTTCCGGGTTTTTCGCCCAGCGAGCCTCTCAAGGGTTTCAGTTTGGCTTGTCCATGTTGATTGGGTGTGAGATCTCTAGGCCATCTATAAGAACGACTGCTACACTTGACCAGTAGATATGATGATGTAGGGACTAGACTAATTGGGTCTGAATTTGCCTCTAGTGTTGCCCCTAGTGTAATGGATAGGACCTCGACTGTCTTTCAATAATAAAATTCATTCTCTCAAATTCTGGGTTTTGCCTTTCTGGGCGGTCTTCATTGGGAAACAATTCAGTTTTAACTCTTTGATCACATCCAACCTTTTGCCCCTAGTTCAAGGGCTGCTTCAAATCTAAATCACATCCGACCTTCTTGCCCCTAGTTCAACGGTTGCTTCCAATCTAAATCACTGGACCTACATAGTTTTGGCTAAGGTTCACTCGGGTATTGACACTCTCCTTTTACGCTCTAACTTTTGCCAAAGCCGCCCTTTCGGGTTTTCAACCTTGCGAGCTTTCTTTCTTTTTTTTCTTTTTTTTTGTGCTCTAACTTTTGCCTGGGTCGCCCTTCCGGGTTTTTGGCCCAGCAAGCCTCTCAAGGGTGGTACCTTATTGCCCCTAGTTCAAGGGCTGCCTCAATTTTAGCTATGCAAGCCCCACACTTTTGCCCCTAGTTCAAGGGTTGTTTCAAATTTGAATCACATTCGACCTTATTGCCCCTAGTTGAAGGGCTACCTAGTTCAAGGGCTATTTCCAATTCGGCTATGTAAGCCTTACACTTTGAATGATCATTGAATACTTTGAATCAAGGTTTGAAAGCTAAGGAGTTAAGGAGGTCGAACCACGAGTCAAGAGGGATCCTATGTTGTATAACTAATTCCAAGCATGTCTTTGTAGGACCATGCAAAAACAGTTTTTGAAATCTTTTCACAAAGTGACTAATCAGTCGTACTCTTACGAAGATAAGATAGAACCAATTTGGACCAAACCAGGATCCTTCTCAGTACCCACATTAACAAAAATGATTTTATTCATCAAAGGCTTAGCACACTTCTCTTCCTCTCAGTCGATCAAAATTTGCAAATCCCGAGGAAATTCTTCCTCTTCATTTTTATCAGAGTTTTGGAAAAAGTTTTGAAAAACTTTGGTCAATGTGATGAATTAAGGCACAGAGAAGTAGGCAGACTCTATGGCATTTTTTTTTTTTTCTGTTTATTGAAAAGAGACTATGACTCAGCAATGACAACAGACTTTTGACAACATAGTCAAAAGAAAATGACAAAGATGACCTAGACAGGACAGAAATGTCTAGGTTAGCACTATCGAAATCAACAGACTCTGACTCATTAGGCTGACTCGAGCCTGACTCTAACTCCACAAACTTGGTGGAGTCAAACTTAGACTCAATACTCAATTTAGAACTCAGAATAAAACCAATCTCAATTTTGCTAGTCAAAGTGTGGGCCAGCCACAACATTCAAAATAAAGCTCGTGCAATCAACAGGTGGTCACTCCCCAATTACAGAAACAAAATGGAACTTCCAATTATGCCCTCAGTAAAAACACAATGCACCCCACAAACTGAAATGCCTAAACCACTCACTTGAATTTGAGAACCCCTGTATAGATCCAATACATTGCACATAAAGCAGGAAAGAGAACAAACACCCCTAAAGAGGGTAGGGTTATCCTGTCCTAGCTTGACATCATCTAGGGTTTCACTATTCAAACAAGCGGTATCATACATCCTAGAAATGGGAAAGCATCCTATCCTAATTTGAAAGGTACTATAGCTCACTAAGTACTAAAGAATCCTTAGGGTCATAACCAATGAAGATCTTAGAAACTCAAAAGAATCAATATTAGCCTCTCTTCAAAGTCTGAGAACTTTCAGATCTCAAAAGATTATGACACAAGGCCTCCAAAGTAATGTAGAGATAGGTGTAGTGTCACAAAAAGTATACCTGTGTTCCCACCAGTATCTGGGCAACACAGGAACTTTTAAGTGCACCAATGCATGCAATGCAATAAACATATAATTGAAAATAAAAGTCATATCATGGAGTTCGAGTCAAGGTTTCATAAGATCCCCAGCAGAGTCGCCAGAAACTGTAACATGCCCGGGGGGTGCCCGCGCGCCTTAAACAGTTCGGACTCCCGAGATCTCTTTAATCTAGTCTCACGAGTGCAATGTGAAACGTAGACGAGAGTCCAGATTTGGCAACTTTTATTGAAAATCCATTTTATTGCAATTTTGTCAAAAATGGACTGCGTCATCAGATTTCAGAGTCGCCACCTAATATTTTGGGAAATTAGGAAACCCATGACTCATGCCAAGGCCACTGTTCGTCGTAACCAAGGATGCTTGGCTCGGAACCTTAGGTATGAGAGGGGAAGGTCAATAATGAGCACCCCCGCTCACCCGATCAAAAGATCGGCCTCTACTAAACCATGATATGAATTTTATTTTCTTTATATGTTCATGTTCTGATTATTTTAGTAAATCCTAAAATTTACTATGTGAAGCATACAAGTATAGACTAGTTTGCTCAAATTGGAACAATTCAACTTCATGTTTGTTTTTCGAAAAGGGTTTGAATTTGCCACTTGACAAAGTGGGCTTAAAGTTTGTGAATTTGCCACTGCAAAGTGGGCTTAAAACGTACATTTATTGAATTATTCCAATTCAAACAACAAGCCTTCATCCATAGGCATTCATACAGTTATATCAAGTAAGCAAGTAGCCTCATGGTAGAATACTAACACATAGTAAGAAAAACACACACAAATGGGATGCTAAAGCATAAAAACTCACAGATTGACCGACGTCCCTCGAACAACTACAAAACAAAGTTAGTAAAATATGCATGATCTTATATACAGAATCCTAATGCAATTCACTCATGAGATGCACTAAAAATTCGGCTTCTAAAATATGGCATGTGAATCATCTCAATAGCATGAGGTAGCGCATAGAATCACAGAAGAATTGATTAAATCCACACATGTAAATGTAGCCGAATCTTAATGCATGAGACATGAATGTAAAGCATCGATATGCATGGCATGTCAGATATATACATATGTACAGTTAGGGAAAGCGAGTAAATAATGGGATAGAAAGAAGCGGGGTGGGGGAATTATTACAATACTTTGAATATTACAGATCTGAGGGAGATGAATAAAATAAAATCCTCACAAACACTCAAAATAAAATAAAATAAAATCTTCCATCCAGCGGACTTGCACACCTCAGCCCATGTACTCATCCTCAGTGGAGGGTTCCACCAATTTATTTTCTTGAATTTGATTTGTCCCGGCCTTCTTTGCATGCTTTTTCTCCTCCAACTTCGAATACACTAGTAGTGGCAAGACAAGCTCTCGATATGGGTACAACGATTTCTGGTCTCCTATTCGTCATCCGAATCAACAACTACAATCGGCAATCTCTCAACTGGAACATCATTTGCAACCGTTGCAGTTATAACCTCCATTTCCATATCATTCATGAGCTTCTTCAGCCGCGTGCTTCTCTTGATCTTGGCCCATGTTCACCACCTTGCTCCCACCTTGCTCTTTGATGACGACGGCGTTGTCGTTCTGGAATTGGCGTTCGGCGAAGGTGCAGGCGATGTGGCGAAAGACGATGGCAGCGGCGGTGGTGAAAGAAGGGCAGCTTCCGTAGCTGCCATTGTTGACTTAGGTTTGGTGTGAAGAAGTTAGCGGCGGTGGTGGAAGAAGGGCAGCTTCCGTAGCTACCGTTGTTGACTCGGGTTTGGAGTGAAGAAGTTAGCTTCTCTCTCTCTCTACCATCTCTCAAGCAGCAAATTACTTCTTATTCAATGAGCATCATTCAATGAGCACCCTCGTGCCGAGATCGATTCCGATCGCTGGTCCCTCTCCCTTTCCTTACATCGCATGCAGAGTAGTAACATCATCAACCAAAGACTTGTAGAGAGAGAGAGAGAGAGAGAGAGAGAGAGAGTTGTGTATCTCTCATGGTCCGTTTTGCTAGATTGGTTTCTCTGGTTAAAGATGGAAGAGTTCTAACGAAGCTTGGTAGTGCGGTTTGGATGAGTGGTTGTGCCGCCGTGGAGACTCAGATCGAAGGTATATAAGAGAGAGAGAGAGAGAGAGAGAGAGAGAGAGAGTGTGTGTGTGTGTGTGCCCATGCATATGTCGATCTCCTTATGTCTGTGCTGTGTGTTGAGAGAGGTGGGTTTGGTGCCGAGAGTGAGAGAGCTGGGTTTGGTGTAATGTGATAGCAGCCCCCAAAGAGAGAGGTGAGCTTGTGTGTGTGTGTATCAGTGTGCTATGTGTGATGCGTGTGTTGTCTGTGTCAATGGTGTGTGTGTCTCTCCTTAAAATGACAATATCTTTTACCACCTTTTTGACACCACTCACCGCCCCTCTTATTATAATATCACCCCTTCCCCCACTCAGCATTTTTGTTTTCTCTCTTTTTATCTTTAAATTTGATTTCAAAGATGCCCATTGTCCCCTCTACCCAAAAAGTCTGTATGTCTCCACCCACTCTCACCTGCCCTTCTCTTTTTTTCAATTTCCTCCACCACTTTTCAAACCCACCGAATTGAGCCCCACTCCACCGAATTATTTTCCACCCAAACCTATCATCACAATGTCCACTCTGTTGCCCTTTGAATCCAGCAAAAAAAAAAATCCTTTTCCATCCTAAAACCCATTATCTTCATCTGACCCTCTCTTTTTCTTTTCTTTATTTTCTTTTTCATTTTTTTATTTTTTTGTTTGTTTTTTATTATTTTATATAAAAACACCTAAAAATATGTATACACACATAAAATTAGATAAAAATTATAAAATACTACAAATTGATAAAATATTAATGATATAAAATAATTTGACCAAAATAGGTGAGGTTTGGGATTAAAGCTTCAATTTGATTTTTTTGCTAAGAAATTCATGAAATGACATATTCCAATTTACATCATGGGGTGTTCAAAAGAAAGTGCCCAAGTCTTAGGGCCGGTCAAAATGGGGTGTCTACACAAGGTGTGTAAGCTAACTGAATCGCTTTATGGTTTAAAACATACTCCTAAACAGTGGCATGAAAAATTTGATTACTGCATGCTTAAGAATGGCTATAAGACTAATAAATGTGATAAGTGCATATATTATAAAACTTGTGAGAATGCACATGTGATTATTAGCCTATATGTGGATGACCTACTTATCTTTGGCTCTAATTTGCATATTATAAATAAGACTAAAAATATGCTTAATATCCACTTTGATATGAAAGATTTTGGTGAAGCCAATTTTAGTTTGGGAATTAAAATTATCAAGACTAATGATGGCATTTTTCTTAATCAGTCGCATTATGTTGAGAAAATTTTAAAGAAATATAATTTTTTAGACTGTAAACATGTTGTTACTCCTTTTGATGCATGCATACATTTCTCTATTGTAACAAATGAAAAAGAAGTGATTAATCAAAAGGAATATGCTAGCATGATTGGTAGTTTGAGATATACTGACTGTACTAGACCTGGCATTGCATATGCTATTGGAGTACTTAGCAGATTTACTAGCAAGCCAAGCTAAGATCATTGGCCAGCCATGGGAAGAATTATGAGATATTTATCTGGTACCAAAAATTATGGTTTGTTTTTATAACAAGTATCCTGCAATACTTGAGGGATATAGTGATGCCGATTGGAATACTTTGTCAGGTAATTCTCTCTCTATCTCAGGTTTTATTTTTACCTTGGGTAGTGGTACTATATGTTGGAAGTCTAAAAAATGGACTATAATTGCTAATTCTACAATAGAAGCTGAGCATATAGCGTAAGCTTTAGCATGTGAGGAAGCGAATTGGTTGAGAAATTTGTTGCATGAAATTCCTTTTTGAGAAAAACCAATTCCTCTTGTGTTAATTCGTTGTGATAGCACTGCTGCTATTGGTAGAGTGAACAACCATTTTTATAAGGGTAAATCCAGACCTATTCGAAGGAAACACAGTAATGTGAGATTCTATTTGAGTAATGGTATGATAACTGTGAATTATGTAAAATCTTGTAATAATCCTGCGGATCTGTTAACCAAGGCCTTGGTGAGAGATAGGGTCTGGAATACATCGAGGAGGATGGGTTTGAAGCTTATAAAATCATAAACCATATATGAGGACACCCAACCTGGGGACCAGAGATCCTGTAACTAGGTTCAATGGGAAGAACGAATCATATGGTGGTTGTAAAAAATGCACTCCTTAAATATTTTGTTGTCCATCCCTATGATGTAAGTGCATTTGTCCTGTAATGTTGGAGGGTTGAGTTTTCATACTCTTAATGAAATTTTGTAGCTCTTGTTGAGTGGGATGTCTAAATTACAGCAACATCCTTGACATATTTCACCTTTGTGAGCATGGAAGTGGGGCCGCTTTGTATGAGAACAAGGCTTATTCTCAAATATGGTCATGAAAACTGGAATATACACAAGGCCTTAATGTGCTAGCTATTAAAAGCTCATGTCAACACCTAGATCATTATGTGTGAGTAGTAATACTTTATTTCGCCTAAGTAGTCATAGTTCAAGTCTGAGACCACTACAGACTCTGGAGTAAAGGTTGCTGTTTCACTAATAAAGGTTCAATGCAAAGCACACCTTCATGATGCACACTAGTCTATCTTTGTTTGGTAATCTCTCCTGTCCTTGTCGATATTAAAATGAGTGGGAGATTGTTGGACCATTCTAATATCTTTTATTTATTTTTTATTTTTTATTTTTTTGGGTGACTTTTTGTCTTGTTCATGAATGGAGTTTAATTGGAAGGTTATAGGCCTGGTGGCAAGTTAATATTTGGAGACTCTTCATTTTCTCTAGTTTAATGGTCATTATTTTTTTAGTGTAATTTGTAAGGTCCTAGTGGCCTATAAATAGTTCCTCTCATCTACCCTTTTCTACACCAACTTTTTTTTTTTACACTTGAGAGATTACTAGCCAAAGAATGGTGTTTTTTTTCTTAGTGGAACTTTGTGTTCACCATCTTGTGCAGAGTTGACCTGAACCATACGACAAGTGTTCGGGCTGTTGTATCCTGAAGGGGACAAGTCATAGTTTAGTGACTGCTGCATCAGCATTTGGGTTTTTCCTACCGTAGTAGGCTTGATCTCCTTAAAGAAAACGAGATATTTGTGCCTCAGCCTGATCTATTTGTATCTCATTTTCTTTGCATTATTTATCAATAAAATATAATTCTTCTGGTATTTTCACCAACAGTATGGACGTTCCCAATATGTAATTTGTAAATAATTCTTCTGAATCTTTAAGATGTGGGTATTGTAATTGGCTTGCAAGAAATTGACTTCAAACAATCGTGGAAAAAATGTTCACATTGTAAATTTGAAATATTAGTTGTATTGAAATTGATAATGACAAGTTTTATATGATTTGGATAGTTGAGTGAATATTCCCATTGTTGAGCATTCATACTATGAAATTTAATTTTTGGATAAATTATAATTTAACCCCCTGTGTTTTACCCTAAAAACACGGAACTCCCTTATAGTTTCATTTGTAACACTTAAACCCCTAGACTTTATACTATGTTGCAATTTTTGACGGATGTAATAGAAGTGCACAAAACGACGTTGTTTTGTGCACCACTTGATAAAAAATAAAAGAAAAAAAAGAAAAAATAGGAAATAGGGAGAGAGAGACAAACACTCTCCCTTTCCCTCCAATGGCCAAAAACCAGCCCGACAATGCCCAAGACAACTAGAGTAGATCATATCACATCTTAACATATTCTGAGCTTTGTCCTGGGTTGAGTCACCGTCACCAGTGTAGTCGTCGCTGGTTTGACCTGAGCATTCGGTGGGCTGGTTCTCAGTTCAGCGGGATGTGGTCTCAGGCTGGGCACTGCTTTGTTTCACAAGCTTGATGTCAACGGTGGTTAGGTCGCCGGTGGTGTTGTGTTTACCCTTTACGGGTGTTATTTTGGCCGAAGTGGGTCTGTTTCTTGTTAGCCTCTGTTTCTAGTTCTAGAGAGAGAGGGATGATGTCATTGGTTGTAATCTGGGTTGATAGCTCTGGTTGTGGATGGCTCCATGGACGTCACTAAGAGGTGACCTGTGTTTTGTTTCCTTCTCCGACGCTAACTGGTTTTCCATGTCTAAGAGCTGTCGGTGAATATGGTGATCAAGGAGGCGATGATATAGGTTTGGGTTGCTGCTGCTTTATATTCCCCAGCAACGACTGTTATCCAGTTTCAGTTTGCTAGTCTGTTCAGCCGCCGTTCCTAGTGATGAGGTCGTAAGCTCGGAGTGACATACGTTAGTCCGATGGACTTCATTAATCTGAGTTGTTGCTCAGGTGCTGGTTTGTTTTCTGGTTTGCCTGCGCTGTTGTTGAGGTGAAGAGAGATTGGTGCGATCCGGTTGCCGGAGTGATGCTGGGTTGTTTCGGCGATATTGGTCCTCTTTTGGGTTCTAATCTCGGTGCCAGTGTTTTTTATTTGGCACATGGAGTGGGCAGTGGGAGTTCACCCATGCTTCTCTCTCTCTCTCTCTCTCTCTCTCTCTCTAACTTTCATTCTCTCTGTATCTTTCTTGTTTTTTCTTTTTTTTTTTAATTTTATTTTTTATTAGGCTATGCACAAAATGACGTCGTTTTGTGCACTTCTGTTTTGTCCGTCAAAAATAACAACATGGTATAAGGTCCAGGGATTTAAGTGTTACAAATGAAACTATAAGGGGGTTCCGTGTTTTTGGGATAAACTGCAGGAGGTTAAATTATAATTTACCCTTAATTTTTTTTTACCTTACATAATTACATATTCAATGGATCTTATTTGATAAATCTCGTTAAATAGGCTTCAAAAATATAAATTTCATCAAAAATAAATATGAATAACAAAAGTTATGAATTTTTTAAAGTTCAATATACAAAAGCCAAAAAATAGTCTAAACATCATACACATATCAGGTTGCTAAGGGTTAGAAAATACCTATAAGGGTAAAATTATCCATAAAAAATCTCAAATATGAGAATTAGGATTTGGTGGATCAAATTCCAACAAAATAAGACTTATTGGAATACAAGAATATCTTATGGAGTAATTGGAATAAAGGAATATCTTATGGACTAATCGGAATGAAAGAATATCTTATGAACTAATTGGAATACAAATATATGAAACGGGATTTTTCACTAAATTTTTCATAGAAGGAGGTTAAGATTTTTTTTGTAATAAAATCTTAACTAGTTAGAATTTTTTGCTAATTTGTAATACTTATGAATTTATATTTATTTTTATAAACAATTAAATGCGGTTGAGTTAAATATTTTAAAAACTTAATAAATTCATTTGATAATTCAGAACCTAAGTAAATTTTGATTTTTATATTTGAAGAATTTATTAGACGCAATCGATAATTCAAGAATTAAATAGATAAGTTAATAATAATTCAAAATAGAAAGTAAAATTAATCTAAAATTTAAATAAATAAAATTTAAAAAAAAAACGAAAAAAAAAAGCTACTAATAGAAAGTTAGAAAGTCAAAATATGGAAAATTTCAATTATAGTACAGTTCTCCATTTCTAAACTTTGACAAGATGTTCTGAACTTGCCACCAAAGCATGAGGAACAGCAAAAACTATGTATAAGGATTCTTTTGTCAAAGGCTGGGGCTTGCCTAAAGTCTAGATTGGAGAGTTCAGTTCAATCCACTGGGTTTATTTTTAGGTTTTATTTTAATAATTTGAATCGTTCACATTTTACAGTTTATTGAGTATATTATTCTTCTAAAAAAATTACGTCGATCAGATAACGGATACTATGTGTTTAAATCACTTTTTTATGAATCGTTAATTTTATGGCGATCCATTTTTTTTTCTAGACAAAAGTGATCCGAATACATAATATCCATTATTTGATCGACGTGATTTTTTACAAGAATAATAGAGGTGTTTGTTTGGGATTTTTTAAAGCAACTTAGAGCTTTTAGCTTTGGAAAAGCTATTTTGGACTGTGTGGTTAAACTTATTTCAAACAGTTTCTGATTTTAACAACTTATTTTAACTCAAAAAAGCACATTATGAGAAGCTGCTCACCCCTTACTTCTGATTATCAGCTTTCTGCTGTGACATGTTAATTTACCGTTATACTCTTAAATTTTTTTATTTTTTATTTTTTTTAAATAAAAAAAGACCCAAATGGACTATAGATTATTATTATTAATTTTTATGAGAAATATAGACAAGTAGTGACTAACAAAAAATAAAAGTTAACTAAAAAAGTTACTTTACAGCTTATTTAACAAATATTACTCAACAATTTAAATCTATAATCCAACAGTTACACCAAACAGATTAACAACTTCTGATTAAAGTCATAATCTATAATCTGTTTTAACAGCTACACCAAACGGGGCCATTGTACTCAACAAACCCTAAAATGTGAACGGTTTGGATTGTCGAAAGAGGCCCAAAAGCGGGCTCAATGGGTAGAACTGGACCAGACTGTCCCAGATCTGGAGTGGAGACAGTTCGGACCCTTTGTCAAAGTATATTCTTCCTTCACCATCGTTGTGTACTAAAAAAAAAAGATTTTAAATTAAAAATTAAAAGCAAATTGTTCAAGATTTAAAATTAATAAATACAAAATTAAAAATTTGAATCATACACTTAAACTGTAAAATATTTTCTAAATACATTTTTTTTTCCTCGATACATATTATCCATCAGTCCTGAAAACTTTAACCATTTTGGCCCAAATTCTAAACAATGTACGTTAAACAGTATTGCACGTATAAATTCTGAGTTGAAATTTCTTGGCAAAGGCAAGAGACTTATGTAATATTGTGCATTTGGAGTGTTTGTTTCATCTCACATTATATTCTTTATTATTATATATTAGATTTATCTCTCTTATAGATATAGGTAATTTATGCAAAATCACATAAATCTCTATGTGCTTTCTTTAAGATGCATTCATCACAATTTGACAAATTAGATTAACTTCCCTTTTAGCAATTCTTTGTGGCATGTACATGGATGTACTTTTGTTCACATTTAGGCCCCATTTGGGGACTTAAGATTTCAGTCAAAAAATTAAAAAGTTACTATTAGTTATCACATCACTCTCTCTATTTTTCTATACATTTTTTCATAAAAAAACTAAAAAGACAACTAAAATAGCCAATTCTCAAACATTTCCATTCATACGACTAATGAATTATTTATGGGCATAAAATTAAGTATTATGTAAATTAGAGTTTTTAGAAACTCAATTGCTTTGAATTTTTCAAAAGTAGTTTTTGAATTTTCAATCCGTATCTTTTGTTTTTTAGTGAATTTTTAAAGATATTTTAATTCAATTTTTTTTTTTTTTTTTTTTTTTTTTACTTTTTAAATCTACTAAATGTACATACACTTAAAAAGTACAAAATTTTGTAAAAGAATTTTTAAAAAAATTCACTAAATACAAAAAATATGAAAATTCAACACTTTTTTTCTTTTTTTTTGTATTTATAAAGTTCCTTTTAGATTTTTTCACAAATATTTTATTTTTCAAATACATTTAGATTAGGTTCATATCAAAAGAAAATTAACCAAAATAAAAATTTTAAAAAAAAATCAATAAATAAATAGTTCACTAACAACAACAAAACACAGAAAACAAAACCTGTAAGCTCATTATATTATTTTCCAAAATTCAAGAAACATTATTGTAATTTATGTAATTATTAAATCTCATATGTTTGTGAACATGTGCCTCTTCATCTCTGCAATTATATTTGATCATTTTTCCCAAGGGAGTAAATCACAAGCAAAAATAAAAAGATAAACAATGATAAAAACATAAGATATCATACAAAATATGATAAATAAATGTTATTAATCTCAAAAGGAAACCAACATTGATTACGTTATGCAGCAATTTGTTTCTTTTTGAATATCATAAACACAATTCCTTATTTATGTTTATCCCCGTGATGCTATGAGTATCCATATAAATCAATCCACAAAATGAAACCATTTCAAATTCAAAAAAGGACAGAAACATTTGCATTGTTTTGTGAAGCATTTCTACACAAATTCAATCTCTCCACAACAGGTCATGAGAGGGAGATTTGTGCCGAACAATGGACCGAGCTACACCAACACAGAATACAATGTTGGGCCGTGTCGAGAGAGCATGCGATGCAGCGTTTGGCCGAACTGTACCAACGCGACGTTTCGGTTCATGACATTGGGCCGGGCTGAAATAACACGGACCTAGGACTCAGCACGAGCCACATTTTGATACCACAGTTGCGGAGGTCAAGGCAACGTCGCGAGGTCGGCTGGGTGAGGCGCAGCGTTGAATGCCATGGCCGCGCTATTTGGCCATGATGACTTACTGCGCACCCAACCAGTCTAGGGGCAGTGCGCATATCTGTTGACCAAGCGTAGCGTTGACTCGATGGCCGACCTATCTCAACTCGGTGTTGGACTGACGAAAGGGAGTACCCTTGGAATAGCATAAGCGATAGTGCGGTTATGCGTTATTGCATGGACCAATGTGGAGGAAACCGCTCAGGGCATGCGTCAATACCATTTGGCAGTTTGTCCAACCTTGTTTGGCGGTATTTACACATCCACGTGTAAAGAATAGAGAGGGCAGTACAACCACGCATCCAGCAAAGGACAGCAGAGGTAGTGGGCGCACAATCTGAAGCTGCATGGCCAGCCTAGAAAGAGATGCGAGAACGAACTCAGAAGGTAAGCAACCTTTTAGCTACACTCTCTCTCTACAGTGCTCTTCATTATCTCTTCTCTCCAAAAGAAATCTAACTTGACCGTCGGAGGGGTTTTCCGACAACCCACCAGCCGGGTAGCTCACCATTGTTTACTTGCAGCGTGACGAAGTTCAACTGCGGCGATCTCAGCTTGGTAGCAAGGAAGTACGGAGTGAGACAAATATTTCTCTCCCATACAATTGGCGCCGTCTGTGGGAATTTCTTTGACAGACAAACCTTGTTCTCCTAGCCTTTTTTACTATTTTCCCTGGCAAACAATGATGAGACACCGCTGTCCGTTGTTGACGATATCACTCCAAAGTCGATCCGGAGGAGAGATGGCCCTCCCGTCATTCCGAACATGGTGAGCTTGGAGACCTCTCCTAGAGGGCCACCCAGAGACGCGCGAGACAAACATGCAAGGAGCACTGATTGTTCTCGGAGTCCTGATGGGCACCGGTGATGAGGAGAATCGCATGCTCAACGCCTGGAGCACAAACTCAGGGACCAAGATGCCCTCATACGAAGGATGGCAACTGAGATGGAAACTTTGAAGCAACAGATCAAAAGAAAGGATGTTGCTGGAGTGGGAAACCACAGTGAGCGCACCCAACCCCGTCGCTCTAACAGCCAGCACCAGCAGGGGGCACCCTTCCTCTCCATCACAAAGAGCTATGGAGTAGGCAACTCTGACCCACCATTGGAGAGGTCGTGCACGTGAGATAGCAGCTACCGTCCCTCGCGTTCACCGACGACGTTGAGATATACTTACTCCATCGTTCGGAGGACCTAAGGGGCATCTAGGAGGAACATGCACGCTGCAAAGAGCCCACAGAGTGTTGGCGCTGCAAAGGCTGAGTCCCAGAATCCATTGCAGTGAGGAAGTGGCCATGCTGCCACCTAGAATGGTGGCTCCAGCACCGGTGGACAGAGACTTGGCAAGACTCACCACCACCCCGCTGTCTCCCGAGATTGAGAGCACGCCGTTCCCCACTGGATTCCATCAGCCTAAATTCACGCTGTACGAAGGGAAGATGGATCCGTACATGTACGTTAGTCATTATCAGCAAGTCATGGCGGGCCACAGGCACAACGATGCCTTGATATTCCTTATTTTCCCAGCCAGTTTGGGAGAGTTGGGCCTGAAATGGTTTGAAAGGCTACCGAAGGGGAGTATCGAGTGGTGGCAGCAACTAGCAGAAGCCTTCATCACCAAATTCAAGACAAATACTTGAACACCGAAGGAGGTCGACCACCTCCTGGGTATCAAGATGGAGTTAGGCAGTTCGTTGAAGGCATACAATGCCAAGTATTGGGAGACCTACAATGAGATCTTTGATTGCCCTACTAATTTGGAAATCACCTAATACAAGCGAGGTCTACCAGTCGAGCATAGACTGTGAAACTCACTTACGATGCACCAGCCTACAACCATGGAATCATTGATGCAGCAGATTAACGAGCACATCCGAGTTGAGGATGATGTTGCCACAGTAACCGAGAAGGCGAATCCAGTAGTGGCGGACAAATGTGTGGCTGCGAAGGTTCACTTGGTGGGGCAGGAGGATAACCGCCCTAATAACTAAGCCAAATAGCAACACCGCGGAGCTAGCTGCAATGACAAAAATAAAGGCTGTGGGAATGACCAGGCTAATGCCCCACGCAACGAGGAGGAAGATGCCAAGAGGAAGTTGAAGGCACGGACCGATATCACCAATGTTTTTAAAATTCCCATTTATCGTTTCCTCAGTGAAAGTCGAGGCAAGCCATATGTCTGCTGGCTAACAAAATTGGGGGATACATAGAGGGACTTCAACTAAAGGTACCACTACACATTCCATTAGGAAATGGGGCACTGCACGAAAGACTGTGTGCCGTTGAAATAACACTTAGAAGAGCTGGTTGCGGCTAGGCATTTGGACTAGTACATAGACAGAGGTGTGAAGGCCGCTCCACAAGGACAAGCCGAGTCGAATAGACTAGTCGTCTTGGATACAGCAGCCTAAGGAGTTATCAATGTTATTCATGGTATCATCGAGCCGGTGCGAGTATGCGAGCTTAGAGGGATGATTACGAAGGCTGAGCACCTGAAGGAAGTGCTCTCTATTCAGTCCGCTGTGAAGAAAGAGAAAACTGAGATAAAAGACATCATGACCTTTTCGAGCAAAGACTTGGAAAGAATTCAAACCCCTCACAACGACGCCTTAGTTGTAACACTTCACGTCAAAGACTTTGATATCAAAAGAATTCTGATTGGCTAGGGGAGTTCGATTGAGATCATGTACTATGATGCATTCAAATAGATGAAGTTGGAGAACAAGGACTTGGCTCCAGCAACATCTTCTTTGGTTAGCTTCAACTCTCAACCGGAGTGGCCAATCGGGAAAATCATATTGCCAGTCAAGGCTGGGTTAGTCATGAAGCAGGTGGAGTTTTGGGTGCTGAAGGTCCCATCGACCTCCAATCTGATCTTGGAAAGGGGCTAGATGCACGCCATGCAAGCAGTAACATCAACCTATCACCAGGTCATGCGCTTTCTTGCTCCGACCGAGCAAATTGAAGAGGTTTAGAGGGACCAAGTCATGTCCAAACAATGCTTCGTCACGGTCAATGGCAGCCGGGCAGCAAAGGGCTTCGTCCAGATGATAGAAGAACCAGAAGGTAAGGTGGTCTTGGAGGATGTGGGAAGAAAAGCTGAAGAGAAATTGGTAGAGGATTTGGTAGAAGTTCGCATTGACTAGAATGATCCAAACAAGTTCTTTATCTTGGGCTCATCTTTGTCCAACGCCGAGCAGCTGGATTATGTAAACTTTTTGATTTCCAACATTGAAGTCTTTGTGTGGCCGTTTTATGATATGTCTGGCATCGACCCTAGCTTCATTTGCCACCAGTTGAATGTCTTTTCCAACGTACGGCAGGTCATTTAGAGAACTCGGCACTCAGCTTTACACCATGCTGAGGTAGTGGCCAAAGAGGTCAAAAACTTACTAGAGGCCAGGGCGATCAAAGAAGTCCACTACCCCAGATGGATCTCTAACACGGTGATAGTGCCGAAGAAGAATAGAAAATGGCGCGTATGCATTGACTATAAGATAGTCAACCATGTCTACCCAATGATAGCTTTCCCCTCCCAAGAATTGACCAGCTAGTGGATCTTACTGTTGGTCACCGAAGCTTTAGCTTCCTTGATGCATACCACGGCTACCATGAAATAGCCATGTACGAACCGGACCGCGAGATCACATCCTTCACCGCGCCGAGAGGCCTATACTGCTATAAGGTCATACCCTTTGGTCTTAAAAACGCCGGGGCAACTTTCCAAAGGATGGTGATAAAAATGTTTGCTCCTTTACTTGGCCGCACCATAGAGGCCTATATCGACGATATGGTGGTCAAAAGTAAGGAAGAATCTTAGCACCTTGACGACCTAGCTAATATGTTCACCATCCTCAAGCGCCACAAGTTGCGGCTGAATGCTTCTAAGTGTGCCTCCGGAGTGGGAACTGGAAAATTTCTAGGCTTTTTGGTCACCAACTGAGGCATTGAAGCTGACCCTTCACAGATCAAGGCAATCCAAGAGCGGGAACGATCGAATTTCACAAAGAACGTGCAACATCTTGCCAGAATGGCAGCCGCGCTGAATAGATTTATCAGCCGGTCATCAGATCGTTGCAGGCCCTTTTTCAAGACTTTGAAAGTCAAATTCTTCTAGGATGGGGAGTGCGACCAAGCTTTGACAGACTTAAAGGCCTATCTCTTTTCTACCCCAATCCTGGTCACCCCACAGCCAGGTGAAGAGCTCTATCTCTACCTGACCGTTTCTCAACATGCGGTCAGCGTGATTCTAGTTCGAGCCGAGGGAGTGCAACACCTCCCTATTTTATATGTCAGCAAGACATTTCTCCCCGCTGAGTCAAGATATCTACCGCTCGAGAAACTGGCTTTAGCTCTCACGATAGCCTCCAGAAAATTAGCGCACTATTTCCACACTTATACAATAGTAGTGCTAACCAAATTCCTGCTTAAGGTGTTTTTTAAGAAAGCGAATTTCTTTGGTAGAGTTTTGAAATGGGCAATAGAGCTGGGGCAGTACGACATCAAGTTCTAGTTATGAACAGCCATCAAAGCACAAGCCCTGGCTGATTTTGTCGCGGAATTTACACAGGCACCCACCCCGTCTGTCCAATAGACTTGGCGCACGACACCGAGCAAAAGGAAATAACTAGTGTGGATTTTGCATGGCCTATGGTGCCAATGCTGCCACAGGGAGATAAGGTGCAAGCAATAGATGAGCAAGACAATCCTGAGCAAGCAGAGCAAGAGCCAACCGACTTACCAAATGACAAGATGAATGCGCATGTAGGAAAGCTACGCACGGTGCTGACCAATGCCTTGGACTTGCAAAAATCTCAAAATCCCTCCGATTGCTAGAAGTTGTTCATTGGAGAGATATGGAAACTCTTTGTCGACAGGGCCTCAAATAGACATGGTGCTGGGCTAGGAGTTTTATTAACCTCGCTAGACGAACTAACCATTGAACATGCCATCACATTGGGATTCCCAACATCCAACAATGAGGCAGAGTATGAAGCCTTCCTAGCCGGCCTAAAAAGTGCTCTACCGATAGAGGCCACCAAGTTCATGGTGTTCAGTGACTCCAAACTTGTCATTAACCAAGTCTCTGGTGAGTATGAGGCTAAAGATGAAAGGATGGCCATGTATCAAGCACTGGTACGCGGCGAAATCAAAAAGTTTGCCGCAATAAGAATGGAACAAATAGGCCCCGAAGAAAATAGTCAAGCAGATGAACTAGCTGGCTTGGCATCCATGCAAAACGCCTTTCCCAATCCTTTGATGATCGAGTTCTTTCCCTGACCTAGCATCGAGGAGCCAGAGGTGCCCAAAGTACTCTGCACCGACTTGGGGCTATCTTGGATGGATCCAATCATTACCTTCCTAAAAGATCAAGTCTTGCCCACCGAAAAGAAAAAAAGCCAACAAGATCAGGGCCAAGTCAGAGCGGTTTTGGCTCTCTCCATCTGGCGCCTTGTACAAAAAGTCCTTTACTGGGCCGTATCTAAAATGCGTCCATCCCAGCAAGGATGAAGCTTTCCTCTTTGAGATTCATAAAGGCATGTGTAATAGCCACACTGGGGGCAGATCACTAGCATACCAAGCAATTTCTCAAGGCTATTGGTGGCCATGCATGTAGGCTGACGCGCAGAAATATGTTTGCAGATGCGAGAAATGGAAAAAATTTGCTCACCAGATCCACCAGTCGACCAAAGAGTTGCTCCCCTTGGCAAGTATATGGCCATTTGCCCTTTGGGGGCTGGATATTGTTGGACCACTCCCTAACGGCTCCAGGTAATCGCAAGTTTTTCATTGCTGCCACTAACTACTTCACCAAGTGGGTGGAAGTTGAGCCACTAGCCACCATCAAAGAGAAAGATGTGAAGAGATTTGTATGGCAGAATGTCATCACTCGGTTCAAAGTCCCAAAGGCCCTCATCTCGGATAATGGTACACAATTTGATGGGAAATTGTTTCGCAAATTTTGTGAGGAGTTGAAGATTGAATTATACAATTCCACACCGGCCTACCCTCAATCGAATGGCCAAGCCGAAGCTTCGAACAAGACTATCTTGGACAGGCTGAAGAAGCGGCTTGAGAAAGCCAAAGGGAGGTGGACTGAGAAACTCTCCAACGTGCTTTAGGCATACCACACTACCCCAAGATGCTCAACCGAAAAAACTTTGTTCGCCCTAGCTTATGGTATGGAAGCAGTCATACCTTTAGAGATCGGCATATTAACCATCCGGTCTGAAAATTTTGAGCCAGACTTGAACGGTGAAGCTATCACCCTAGAGTTGGACCTAGCTGAAGAAAGAAGGGAGAGGGCACTAATTCACATCATGGCCTACCAATAAGAGCACTCGAAGAGATACAACAAGACCGTGCATGCACGTCTATTCAAAGTTGGGAACTAGATCTTGAGGAAAGTGATGGGCAACACATTGGTCCCCAGTGAGTGCAAATTAGGAAGGGCCATACAAGATAACAAGCCTTGCTAGCAAAAGGGCATACCATCTGGAGGACTTGGACGCCAAAGCTACTCCCTGGCCATGGAATGCGGCCAATCTCAAGTTGTTTTACTTTTGAAATGTAATCTTTCTTCCTTCTTATTGAAACTTGGTTTTTTGGTAGTGTATGTAATGTTTGATGAGCAATGGAAAGCACCGTGTTATTTCTCTTTGTATCATGTGATTATGTTTATCCTACCCCATTTTTTGTAACAAAGTACTGCGTTAAGACATTGGGCACTAGGGGCAATTCACCCTCAGTTGAAATGGTGCTCCGTACAGAATGTTGGTGATATGACCAGCTTAGGGCACAAGACTGAGCTGACTTTGCTCGCCCCTGGGCTGTCTTCGCCCACCGTGCCAACAGTTGGTGTTGTCCCCAACTGTAAGCGTTTGTTTTGAGTTGACTTTACTCATCCTTTCCAAGCTAATTCTGTTCGCTAAAAGGGCAAGTGGTGCTATCACCCAATTTTTGACAATAGAATCCGAGCTAATTTTGTTAGCCTCTACAGAGTTGATTTTGCTCGTCAGGGAGAAAGGTGTTATTTGCTCCCCTAACCAAGTTGTTTTGCTCACCCAAAAGCGAAGTTTGCCCATCACACCGAGTTGAATTTGCTCACCGGGGAGACAGTTAATGTAATTCACATCACAACGACACAAACTTTTCGTTCCTAACCGAACTGATTTTTGCTCAGGAAAACGTTGTGCTTGCCTAGATTTGAGAAATGATCTTGCATTTGTACGGTCTTTTCCAAGTGGAAATTAGCTCGGCATGATCAAGTACATTTCATGTTTGGACACAGTGAGCAAATTTCATCTCGGCGTTATGCACACTTAACATGTTACAGTTGAACCGAGCCGTTTTGTCTTGGCTATTATGAAAAATAGTGTTGCTATAATTCAGACACTGCAGTTACATTGAAGGAAACAGATGCAAGAGGCAAACAAAAAGTTCATTGATTTCCATTCATAATGAAGTTTGGTTACAAAAGGTGGGGTCGCCAGCCCAGTTACAAAAAAAAAAAAAAAAAACCTAATCTATGTCTACGGTTTCTTCCTGATCAGCAGCTTCTTCCTCGATCACATTCATCGCGACCTCTTTTTCAACGTTGAGACAGAGATCAGTTTCTCGCTCGGCCACGTCATCACTCGGCGATTCTTCTTCCCCGATGATAGACTGGGGCATCTCTTTGTTTGGGGAGGGGAGTGTTGCCTCAGCCGCGCTTGCCGCCTCAGCCGCATCAATCAACTTCTGCTGTACGGCTGCGGCGTATGCTTGCATATGCGGCGGGATGAAGGCAAGTGGGGGATTCTTGAAGAAGTTAGAATCTGGCCTATGGCCAAGTTTCTCTGCAGTGGCTTTCCAGCCGCACTGGAAGAAAATGTCCTTTGTTCCCTCCACTTGCCGCTCATAAACGTTCTCTCATTCAACATAGTCGCAATCTTCCACATCGTCGACTTGTTTCTTAAACTCGGTGGTATGGGCAGCACGGAGCTTACGCAGCTTGACTAGATACCTCTCTTTCTTGGTTTGGACAGCCTTTTGTTTGTCCTCCTCAGCTCTAGCCAGCTTCTCGGCCAGCTGGTCCTTCTTGGTCAGCATTGCCTCATGAGCGGCATGCAACTTCCCCAGCTCGGCCGTTTTGGCCTTGTTGTTAGTGATGGCCTCCTGTAAACTCTGCCGCACCGAGACCATGCGCTCGCGGGCTAGATAGTTTTTTTGCTCGGCCTGAAACAATATAGAAATCAGTACATTGAAACCGAGCAATGCCTTCTAACAAACAGATTCACTTACTTACCAGAATAATCGACTTTGCGGTTGATCTAAGGACCTTCAGGTTGGAAAGTTCTTCATGCTTCTTTATGTCTGTTGGTAGGAGCAGACCCTTGGTCATGTTGAAGCCAAGGGTGTAGTCCTTGTCTGTATAGACCGAATCAGCCATGGTCACCGCTCGATCTTTGTATTTTAGCTTGGGTGACCAGACTGGAGAGGCAGTAGACCGAGTGGATAGCTCGGCCAAGGGTTGTTCAGTCTGATCGGCAGACGGCAACTCAATTGAATCTTCATCAACCAAACTCTGCTCTGTCGAAGCTCGCCTGAGCCTCTTCTTCGACCGGCCAGCACCTTGTTCACTGGCCAGAGCTAGCACCAGGCCAAATTCTCGAGCGGCCTACTAGGAAGACTGCCTTCCTGCCGTTTTCGCCACTTGAGAATCGCTCGACTCCCCAGTGATCATTAACTTGATGGCTCGAAAACTTTGGCAATTTCTTGCTTGGCTGTCAGCGGTACTAGGTTGATCTGAGAAAGGGTTGGATCAAGCTCTAGAGAGGGGACATGAAGAAAATCAGTCACCCTACTTTTTCGCGGTACAGTATGCCGGTAGCTCGATTCATATCTGAGCAGCTGTAGACGCGCTCGTGGGCTTCGCTCTACAGTTCGGACTCCCTTTTTGTTTGTTGCGGTTCTTAATCTGAACCAAAGAATCCAACTCTGGCAATCGTTTTGAGAAAAAACAGATTTTGAAAAGAAGTGCCAAACATGGACTGCTTTGCCAGATACAGAGTCGCCACCTAAATATTTTTTAATGGGGAAATTTAGGAAACCCTGACTCGGTGCCAAAGGCCACGTGTCCGTCATTACCAAAGTTGTCTTGGCTCGGGAGCTTGGGTACGATCGGGGAAGGTCAGCTATGAGCACCCCCTTTCGCCTGGTCCGAAGACCGGCCTCTACTAACCGTGATATCTTGTTTTGAAAACGTTATGTGTTCTTGTTCCAGTTATTAGCCTAGATTTATTATGTTATGCGCACAGCAAACAAGTATAGACTAGATTGCCTAATTTGGAAACAAGCATTGCATATCCGTTTGTTTTGAAAATGCTTTGGAATTTGCACTCGCAAGTAGGCTAAAACACGGATTTCAATGAGTTTTTCCAACTCAAACAATCCAACCTTCACCCACAGGCAATCAGGCAGTTTATCTCATATAAGCATTTAGCCACATGGTAATCATGCTGTCATGTTAACATTCACACGCATACGAGATGCTAAAGCATAAATACTTACATTGCACTCCATGCCAAAACAATAAACTAGTTAGCAAACATGCATGTCCTAGTTCATGTTAAGTGGCTAATGCAACACATGCAAGGATGCAGTTAGAGTAGGCTCGGCTAACCCTAAAATGGCATGTGAAATGCTACAATTATCATGTATTCAATTTGGAATTGGAAATGCAATGCAGTTTGTTATGATGTACCGAGCCTGGTGCATGCAAGACAAATGCATGGATGCACGCATGCATAGCATAAGGTATGCTAATTTAGACGTGCCCTAATCTACCATCATAAGCAGGTAAATAAAAGGGAAGAAAGAAGTGGGGATTGGAAAACATGCACACACACGCATCCACACTTATTACAGATTCGCCCTCGCTCGGAGGGACCAAAAGAATATACAGTCCCAAATAGTACAGTCCAAATACAGAATAAATTATTACAAAAAAAAATCTAATTATCAAATTAAATCGAATATAAGAAGAAGGAGGGCCTCAGCCCTGCCTCGGGGTGCACAAATGATGCATGCTCGATCCGTCTTGCCCGGAAAACCCGTACCATACCACTGCTACCTCTGTTTTCACTGTCCTGCCTTTCCAAAGACTGCCAAAGTCCCAGAATACCTTCTATGCAAACTGCTTCACACCATCGGCTGGATGAAATGGCCACCGGCCATGTAAAATATCTGTCGGCTGCTTATGAGGTTGTCGGCCACTAATACATTGCCGGTCGGCACTCTTTACTGCCGGTCGGAAAACAACTCCTGCAGAATCTGGTTTTTGACAGCAACAAGGACAGACAGTGTATGGCATGGAATTTTGGACACATGTAAGCATGGCCATGCTCCCTATCATGTGTTAGACTCAAGAGAGCATGGCCCTTGATCCTTGGGCCATCAATTATGCACCTTGGTACATGATAGCCTAAGAGGTCAAGTTTGCATTTCAATGAATATGCATGCAACACACAAATGAAGACCAAGACCCTATCATGTCAAGGTCAAGGGCCTCGGTGACTGAGAGTTGAGACAAGTTGCATCACTTGTAGTATGAACTCCTCTCAACCCTCAAATTTGGCTTGACACCCCAAGCCAAACAATGCAATGCATGTTATGCAAACATGGCTCAAAATGCAACATGAGATGAAATGCAAGGCATGCCAAATGCAATGCAACATATCATGGCAAGTATGCAATACTAGGCATGTAAGATGCAAAATGTAATGCAAACATGGACAATTCATGCAAAGGAACTAGCATGTAACAAGGCTTTGTTAATCAAGCATGCAACAAACATGTGGTAAACATGCAATGGTGGACTTAAACCATAATGGGGCAGACCTCAATCCACCCCAAAACAGTGGCCAAAAGTGCTCAAAATCATGGACAAAATGCTATACAAGCATGCAAGTTTATGAGCCTAAAGCTAAGGCACAAAAGAGGGTACTCCACCACCACTAACAAGACCACTCATGGCATGAACCAAGCGACCAAAAACAGATGTTTAGCATGCAAAAAAAGGCCATAAAAACACATGATATGGCAGCCCAAATACCTTAAACATACAAGCATGCACAAGGCCTATTTCAAGGCATAAGAGACCAATATTTCAAAACATGAAATAGATGATAAATGGAGGCATATAACCATGGCATGTGGACTAAAATAGCATGTTGAATGATTCCAAATAACCTAAATCACCTAAATAACCTAACCAATGCATATGCATGGATCACATCCTTAAGGCTCACAAGCCACAATGCAAAGCAACTACATCAAACATGCCACACATGGCAAAATCAGTGGCCAACAGACCTAAAACATGACAAATCATGACCAAAAGCTTCAATAAGCCAAGCTAAAACATGAGGATATACAAGGCTAAACACATGGCACATTTCTAGGCAAAGTAGAGCATTTCAAAGCAAGTATAAGATGCATGCTAAGGGCTACAAATCCAACCAAAAACAGAGATATAACATATCATATGAACACCAAATAAGCTCTGAAATGAGGCCAAAACAAACCAGGTATGCATGCTCCCTTATGAGCCAAAAACAAAGGCAACAGAGGGACAAAGGGGAGAGGGGTGTCCCTCCCCTATAAAAGACTTCAAACCACCTTCCTCACCACTAAAAAACCACTGGTTTTCAGTGGTGAGAAGACCAAAACACCAAGGCAAACAAAGCCTCAAGAAAAGGCACCAAACAGGCCAAAATAAGGCCTAAGAGGGTGAGTTTGCACTCAAACCACAAAGTGACCTTAATGAAAGTTCTAAAGCAAGAAAATATAAGACTTTTTCATGTTATACACAAGACCCAAATCAGTATACAAGGCAGGTAGAAACTTGTTGCAAAAATGGGGAAACTAAAGTAAAGTGCTCACCCTTGAAGAAACCTTGAAGAACAGATGATCCAGCCACTCTCTATTGATCAAAACCAGTCCAAAAGCTCAAGAATCAACCCTCCAAGCCTCCCAATCTCGAGCTAAGGTGTGATAGTGTGTGTGTGAGTGCAAAAGTAAGGTAAAACTACACTTTTAAGCCTAAAAACACACACACAAGAGGAGAGAGAGGGAAAATCTAGAGAGAGGAGATATATGACAGATATATAGATACAAAGCTCTGGTTTTTTGTTCAAGAATGGCCAACCCCAACAAAGGGAGAGATATGATGCTTATATAGGCAAAATAAAGCCAAGAAGCTTAGTGGCTAAGCAAAGGAGAAAGGGTCAAGAGGTGCAAAGGGGTCTTGGCTTCTTGGAGAAGCTAAGACAGCTGGCCAACCTTTCAACCTTCTAGAAGGTTTGGGGGTTCAAAGGTGCAAAGGGGTCATCCCCGTGCATGGGGAGTGGTGTGGGTGCATTCCAGCTGGCACAGCTGGCATGCACCATGCTCCAAGGGGTGCAGAAGGGTCATCGGCCAACCAAATAGGTCACCGGCACAATAAAGTGCCGGTCGGCTAAACATAGTGCCGACCGGCCATTGTTTTTAAGAAACCATGGCCGGTGGTACACATATGCAGCCGGTGATGGTAGGGGAGGGCCGGTGGGGTGTAGGGATGGCCAACAAGCCATTCCCTGCCCTTCAAGGCAAAAACACAGGTGTTTGGTGCCAAAACCAATACACGAAGCAGTCGAGTCAGGAGGTCCTGAGACGAGGCGCGCTGCCAAGGCCTCCGGGAACTCGAGACGAACACAAACACGGATAATCACCGAGTGTTCAAACGATGACATCCAAGTCTTGAGGACGGTCAAAAATGGGATGTCTACAGTTGCCCCTCTTTGACAGAACTCGAAAGTCATAACAATGACGGGAGTGAATGTCAAAGCCCAGAGACGACCCATTTTTGACAAGGCCGAAGACTTGGACAAACACGCAAGACAAACAAGGTATGCGCGGGAAGGCAGGGGCAAAATGCAACTGAAAATGCAAGAAGCCGAGCATAACTTATGATCACGCAAAGAAAGCTGTAATGAAGCACACATGCGACAGTTTTAAGCTAGCATACACCAGGCTACACTACAATGCAGAAAGGATGTAAGAGAATTATGCAATTCTCGATACGTCTCATGCGGAGGATACAATACCTGTCCGGTTCGCCCGATTGCACCGTCCTCAAATGAGCCGTACATACAATATCGTGCCTGTAAAGAAACAAACTTAACAGGTACAATGTCGTTAGTAACTGTAGACGTCCCCGAACGCCCCGGGAGGGTTAGGTCCCGTTCTGTTCATATTGGGGTTACTACAGTTCAAGGACTCAAATGTCACGGTTCTTAATCTTGAACCAAAGAGTCCAAATCCGGCAAATTGTTTTGAAAACAGATTTTTTGAAAGAAGTGCCAAACATGGACTGCTTCGCCAGATACAGAGTCGCCACCTAAATGTTTTTTAAATGGGAAATTTAGGAAACCCTGACTCGGTGCCAAAGGCCACGTGTCCGTCATCACCAAAGTTGCCTCGGCTCGGGAACTTGGGTACGATTGGGGAAGGTCACTTCGTGAGCACCCCCGCTCGCCCGGTCAAAGACCGGCCTCTACTAACCATGATATCTTATTTTGAAAACAATGTGAGTTCTTATTCCGGTTATTAGCCTAGGTTACTATGTGATGCTCGCAGCAAACAAGTATAGACTGAGTCACCTGAATTGGAACAAAACATTTCATGTTTGTTTATTTGAAAATGGTTTGATGGTGCTACCCGCAGGTAGGCTAAGACGCGGATTTGCCACCCTCAGGTGGGCTTAGAAAACATGATTTTGCCACTATCTAGTGGGCTTAAAACCAACATTCAATGCATTGTCCCAATTCAAATAACTCAACCTCCACCCACAGGCATTCAAGGCAGTTATATCACATAAGCATATAGCCTCATGGTAAGCATGCTATCATGGCAACACTCACACGCATGCAAGGATGCTAAAGCATAAGTACTTACCGAGTACTCCAAGCCAAAACAGAAAACCGATCAGAAATCAATGCATGACCCTAATTATACAGAAATGTCTAATGCAACACATGCAATAATGCAACTATAGCAGGCTCGGCTATTCTAAACATGGCATATGGAATGCAACAACTATCAAGTACTCAACTTGGAATTGAAATACAATGCAGTTTGTATGATGCGCCGAGCCCGGTGCGTGCAAAACAGATGAATGATGCAAACATGCTGTCATACTGTATGCTAATTGAAATATGCCCTATATCTAACCATCGTAAGCGGGTAAATGAAAGGGAAGAAAGACGTGGGGTTGGAAGACATACATCACACTCACCCACACTTATTACAATTATGCCCTCGCGCAGAGGGTCCGAATAAATATACAGTCCGAATAAAAGAATAATACAGCCCGAAATTACAGTCCGAATAATATACATATTTCTAATTAATTAACAAATTAAACTAAGAAAGCTTTAAAATTGGCTTGCAAGCCAGGGGCTGCCTCGCTTCTGATGAATGATGTATGATGGAATGCCTTTGCGCAGAAATCCACTGGGATGCCCAATTTAGCCTCTGTTTGCAATGTTCTCGAAATGCGTGCCAGACTCCGAAAAGTTGCTGATTCGTGATATGCTGCAACAGAGAGCAGGAAAAGGGCATAGCAATGTATTTCACAGATATATGCATGCCTCGATTCTCGTGCCACCAATCACGCATATCAATGCATGATGGCCGAGGAATCGGATTGCACAACTCAATATTGGGTGCAATGCAGATGAATGCTACAACAAAACCTAACTCCATCATAGGTAATCCGGAGTATCGGCGACTTGGGAATTGAGACCCGTTCCGTCACTCGGAGTACGAAACGCGTCTCGTTTCCCATGCCTGGGCTAACTCCTATCCCGAACACGATGCAATATGCATGATATGCATGAAATGTAGCTAATATGCAATCCTAACATGCACAATGCTATGGGAATGAAATGCCTCGAAATGCGTGCGCGCGGGCACGCAAACCGAGGAAATGATTCTAAAGCATAAAATGGCATACACAATGCAATTGGACTTACACTAACATGAGTGGACCTCAGCCACACTCACATAAGAGGCCGTTGGATGAAAATGAAGTGCCTCGAAATGCGTGTCCACGGGCGCGCAAACCGAGGCGATGCATTAAAGCATGAAATGACATGAAATATGATATACAATGAGACTAAAATGAGATATCTCGAAGTGCGTGAGAAAATGGCATACGGAATGCAACAGGACTAAAATGAGATGTGTGATGCAATATGGGCTTATACCAACATGAGAGAGCCTTAGCCACACTCACATAAGAGGCCGTCAGATAAAAATGAAGTGCCTCGAAATGCGTGCCCGCGGGCGCGCAAACCGAGGCGATGCATACGGAATGCAAAATGACATGGAAATGATATATAATGAGGCTAAAATGAAATGCCTCGAAGTGCGTGCCCAAACCGAGAGAATGGCATACGGAATGCAATGATGCGAAAATGGCATACAGAATGCAAAATGGACTTATACTAACATGAGAGGACCTCAGCCACTCTCACACGGGAGGCCGTCGGATAAAAATGAAGTGCCTCGAAATGCGTGCCCGCGGGCGCACAAACCGAGGCGATGCATACGGAATGCAAAATGACATGGAAATGATATATAATGAGGCTAAAATGAAATGCCTCGAAGTGCGTGCCCATGGGCACGCAAACCGAGAGAATGGTATTAAGGCACAGAATGACATGCGAAATGAGACGTGGCATATGGCATATGGGAAATGCAAATTTCGGCAGCCAAAATGATGCAAAACAGCCCCCGAATTGTAGCAAAATTACACCCGATGCCCGAAATGCTATGCTAAGCACCCGAAATGGCCTACAGCTATGCCAAACATGCGCAGTATGGAGATGACATGTAAAGACAGATGCTAGGCAGCCCCTAAACTAGCATTTTTCCAGCACAAAGAATGGCCAAATAACAATCACAAGTATGGAAAAAATAGCATGCAAAAATGGGGGAAAAGAGGGGAATAATGAAGCAAATGATATATACAATGCTCAAACTGAAAAATACAGTTCTACAACATTGAAGAATGACCAAAAATATGAACATTTTCCGTAGATGACATCCCCCAATTCAGTATGTAGATATGCTCAACATAGCATGCAAAATAAAGCCAACAAAGGCTATAACATGAGATACCAAAAGGATGCATCAAACAGTCTTGGACCCTTAACAAAATATGAAGAGTAGGCCAAAATAAGACACTTTTCAGGCCTGATTATGGCCGAAAACAGAAGCTAAGCAAGCCTAACAAAGCATGCAATTTTACGGTAAATTGGAGGAATTGTGAAGCAAGTGTAAGATGCAGTTACCAAACAAGGTTGAGACCTTATTCAATGTTTAAGAGGGGCTCAAAATAGTCCCACTCACAATATATTGTATGCTCGAAAACAGATCACTCATAAGCTAAAAATAGCATGCAAGAGCAAGGGTAAAACATGAATTCAAAGCAAGTGACATGCAGAGCATGAAAACAAGGTTGAGCCCTTCTTCAATGTTGAATAGGGGCTCAAAATAAGCACAATATCAGTTCATGAGATGCTCCAAATCAGATCACAAACAGGCCAAATAAATCATGCAATTTTACGGTAAATATGGAGAATTACAAAGAAAGTGCATGATAGAGAGGTAAAACATGGTTGAGTCCTTCTTCAATGTTGAAGAGGGGCTCAAAATAGGCCCACTCACAGTTTATGTCATGCTTGAAATCAGATCACTCATAAGCTAGATATTTCAATGCAAAATGTTGGCATAGAAGATGCTATTGAAGCAAGTGTGCCATAGAGGGCTCAAACAGGGTTGAGCCCTTAATCAAAGATCAAAATGAGCTCAAAAGGGGACCACTTTCAGTAGGGGTCGGAGCTCAACACAATATGGAAATAGGGTTAAGAAAGGAAGCAAGAAAATGGTACAAAAGAGGGATTTGAGATTTACCCTTGAAGACAAGACTTTTGCTACCTCTTTGCTTGATGAAAGTTGCTTCTAAACCCCCCAAGAAATCCTCCTTGCTGCTGGAAATGAAGTGGTGTTGGTGGTGCTAGGAGATGATGAACAAATGAGGCCAAAACTTAAGGATTTTGGAGGTTTTGGAGATGGAGATGGAATCAAATGGAGATGAAGTCTTGAGAAGAAATTTGCTAACCCTAGCAAAGGAGCTCATCAGCCCCTTAAATGGACCAAAAGGGGTGTAAAAGGGGAGGGAAATGCACCCAAGCTTTCCCTCCCAAAATATCCCCCGGAGGGCTGAGATATTTTGAAAAACAGCTGGACAGCTGTAAAGTGGTCAAAAGGGGGAAGCAGGCCGGCCAGGTGCTTTTCTTGAAGATGGCCGGCCGGCCACCCAACTGGTCGGCCAGCCACTCCCCATGGGCGGCCGGCCATGGCCAAAAATGAAGTGAACAATTAATGGCCGGCCACCATTTTTTAGGGTCCTCCCAGGTGTGTAGAACAAGGTCCCATGGTTGGAATTTGACAACTCTGGAGCAGGAGTCACAACATTGCATTTGAAAGAGAGGCTCAAAAATGAAAATCAGAATTACTGGCCGACCACCATTTTTTAGGGTCCTCCCAAGTGCCCTCATCACAAATATGTAGCTGTGGTTGGAAGAAAATGGCCCTAGGGTGTTCAACATTAGCCCGGAAGTGAGAAAAACGAGCGCTGGAGGAGCATAACTGGTTATCTAAGATAATTGCTGGCCTCCCACCCTCCAGTGATCTTCCTGGTGCTAAAACAGAGGTACCTGCCAAAATTGAACAAAAACTGATGCAAAATGAATGCTCGGGGGCCAAACCGCGAGGTTCGGGGCCCGAAAACCGGCTGTAAGCACCGAAAGTGGCATTCAGCCACGAAGTGGGTATCTAAGACCCCAGTGTGCCTCGTTATGATGAAACAGAGGTACCTGCCAAGAATGAACAAAAACCGATGCAAAACGAATGCTCGGGGGCCAAACCGCGAGGTTCGGGGCCCGAAAACCGGCTGTAAGCACCGAAAGTGGCATTCAGCCACGAAGTGGGTATCTAAGACCCCAGTGTGCCTCGCTATGATAAAACAGAGGTACCTGCCAAGAATCGGAGAAATCGGAGACGGTTGGGCGGTCCCGAACCGAGGCACACGGCCTGACGGCTCCGAAAACTGGGAACCGGGCTCCGAAATGGGCAAAATGGCCTACGGCCACGAAACGTAGCCCACGGCCACTGGGAGACGGTCTACGGGACCTCTCCCTCCCCTCAGGAAAGAAAATTGAGAAAACCGGGTCTGGTTCGCAAACCGAGGCAAGGCACAGAAGAGAGTTCAGAAGTCCGGAGGCAGGGCGCACGGCCGCGACTCTGAGACTTCTGAACGAGCACAATATGCAACACACCGAGCGCTCAATCGGTGACATCTGAGTCTTAAGGTTGGTCAAAAATGGGGTGTCTACAGTAACATGCGTGACAAAGCAATCGAAAGTGCGTGACAACGCATGCAATGTGTATAGAAAAAATAGCGGGATTGAACACATGTGAGTAAAGCAATGCACGCATGCAAGCAATGTGTATACAAAGAAACCTGGAATTGAAACATATGCAAGTAAAGCAAGCGGTCAACGCGAGCAATGTGTATGGAAAGGAATTTGAACACATGTAAGTAAAGCGATGCACGCATGCACGCAATGTGTATATAAAAGGAACTTGAACACATGTAAGTAAAGCAATGCACGCATGCACGCAATGTGTATATAAGGGAACTTGAACACATGGAAGTAAAGCAATGCACGCATGCACGCAATGTGTATATAAAAGGAACTTGAACACATGTAAGTAAAGCAATGCACGCATGCACGCAATGTGTATATAAAAGGAACTTGAACACATGTAAGTAAAAGCAATGTACGCATGCACGCAATGTGTATATAAGAACTTGAACACATGTAAGTAAATCAATGCACGCATGCACGCAATGTGTATATAAAAGGAACTTGAACACATGTAAGTAAAGCAATGCACGCATGCACGCAATGTGTATATAAAAGGAACTTGAACACATGTAAGTAAAGCAATGCACGCATGCACGCAATGTGTATATAAAAGGAACTTGAACACATGTAAGAAAAGCAATGCACGCATGCACGCAATGTGTATATAAGGAACTTGAAATTGAACATGGTAAAACATATTTCCCATGATGCTGGAATGTAATGTGTTACAACACGGTATAATTGAAATGATTCATGGAATCACAAGATATAAAAAGGATACGGAAAGGAACGTCCTTCGCATGTACCGAGCATCGCTCACAAAAGTCATGACCTGAGGTCAACTCGAAGGTCAACTTACGTTTCGAAAATGCATTTTCTTGTATTGCCTTGAGTGCTTAACCACACAATTGACCCAAATAAGGGCGCGAAAGGTACAATGACCGAAAGGGGAGGTTATCGGTGTCAATCCCGGTACTCTGCTACCCTGCTATTCTCCTGCTTTACTTTCCTTTTTATTAAGAGTTTAAGCACATTGCATTACCTCAGGCAGGTTCTACTTTTTGAAATTGCATATTTTTTACAAAAAATACATGACGGAAATGAAACAGCTATTTGTTCAAAAGGTGTTGCATTTGCACGTTCTACGCATCGCATCGCAAGGCATCACATAACAATGTGACTGAAATTGACACTGTGTTTTGAAAACGAAGCATCGCATCGTAATAATCAGGTAGTGAACCAATTACAACTCGATAAGCAAAGCAAAGGGACTCGTTATGACCAACCAGGTGCGAGTACAACTCGATAACAGCACAAAGACTTAAAGAGAGTGAAATACAACTCGATAAGTAAATATACAACAACTCGATAAGCAAATGGGCACGCCCTCGTGAGAATCGATCACTGGAGGGTATTGGAGGGTGGTGGGATTCCCCAATCCTTAGCATGGAAAGCTCAGGGGACAAGGGGGAGAACCACCGGCCCAGCAGAAAGTCCATCGGCCGTGAGGAATGGCCATCGGCCGGAAATTGATCCACTGGCCAAAACTGATGGGCGGTCGGCAATCTATTTGGCCGGTCGGCCAAGAGTGGAAGAACCAGCAGAATGCTGACACCTGTCCTCCATTCAACCTTATCTTCCACAAAAGGATCTCAGCTTCGTAGTTTTCTCATTTCCACACTGGTTTTACTCCAAATGGAGGATTTCTTGCCCAAATCTCGCAACTTGGATTAACAACTTGGATGGCTCGGAAAAGCTGAATTTCGGGCCTTCGGCATAAACGCACTATTCACTTTGCGTCGTACTCCGCTGCATTTTTCCATTCTTCGTGCCGCGGCAAGGTTTTGGAATCCGGTGACACATGTCTTTAGCTTTAGCGGGCAAGAGGTGTGTTCTACCTTCGAAGATTTCGAAGCTCTGATGGAATTTGAGCGCAATGAAGAGATTCTGTCCCAACTTCGTTTTGGCCATGCCCAAGCCTTAGGGAAAATGTGTGGGCTCTCAATACCCGATGCTCGTTCTTTAATTTGTGATGGGATGCTGGATGTTCCGAGCTTGGTTTGCCGTTTTTCTGAGACCGGTGATCGCGGTGACCATCACTGGCAAGGCTTCCGGCGACACGCCCTCTGTTTGTGCATGCTATCTCATTTTCTGTTTGTCTCAGGTTCCGGAGGGTCTAGTGTCCGATTGATTGAGGTTGCCCAAGGCTTGAAGGAGGGCAAAAGCTGCATTGCCATGATTCTGGCTGAAACGTTGCTAGGTTTAGACGCCTTTTATCGTCGAGAGACAACCAGATTAGCAGGGAGTCCACTATTACTGCAGGTAATGTTTCCCACCCGATCTCACATATATATTTGCTCACATCACTCGGCCCTCAGGCTCGATTTTTCTCACAAAAACCCTTTTCTTACTTTTTCTCTCATCGTACATCTCTCTATTCTTTATTCTCTCATTTTTCATCCCTCCACAGGTATGGTTGATGGATAAACTGCAGGTTGAGGACTCTTGCCCAGCTTACTCAGCTCGCGGTTACTTCTTTCGGCAACGCCTGGTTGATGCCCTTGATGAGGGTTGGTGGTTTGACTGGATGTGCAGCTTGTCCGCAGACCGTATTGCTTGGCGGTGCCTTTGGCTCAATCTCCCGGTAATGAGCTACAGCATGACCCGTCAGCCCGGGATTCGATTGATTGGCTTGACTCACTGTGTCTTCTACTTTCCATTTCGTATTCTGCGCCAGTCGGTCATGATCAGACTTGCCCGCCGGAAGGGTAGAGAGTACCCGGCTACATTCCCGATTCGAGGTGCACAGCTGGCCAACAGGCCCGATATGCCACAGCATGGAGGACGAGAGAACTCCTGCCCCCGCTCCCACCTTCAGTTGCACTTTGTCTGATGAGTGCTTGGATTGGCTTAATGAAGAGGCACAGGAAGGGCCCACTTTGGCATCAGAGGCTTCGACCAGCTCGGGGAGGGGGCGCAGGAGCACCTGACTTGACTATGCCCGGATTTATTGCTTTATTAGTACTTTCAAGTTTTCTTTATGAATGTAATAAAAAGCAACTTCAATTGTATGCAAGAGCAAGAGAACTCTGTATTGAAATCAATGAAATTGAAGGTTGTGGTACTGAAAATTTTCCGCTTTGGTCCAGAAATGGTCTTAGTTGTAAAAAGATTTATTTGAACAAAGTCACCTTTATTAAAACTTTTCAAAACTATTTTCGGCATGGATCAGAACTGGACATGCCCGAAATTTGTCACTGAGATGCACAACCCTGGATCCTAGCAACTGGAAAGTTGCCCTTTGTTTGAACGGTACCGCGGCACTGTACAGCAACGGAAAGTTGCCCTTAGTCTGAAATAGCATTGTACCGGAGATTGCGATAGACGCTGATGGACAAAGAGATGACGAGATGATCAAATGGACAAAGTTGATCGGGGAAAAGTTTATGGCTGAACTTCAGGATGAAGCTGCCTACGTATCCCAAAGATGGGAATCAAGCCTTACGTAGTTCAGGCTTGGGTTCACTCGAGTATTTTCACTCTCCTTTTGCGCTCTAACTTTTGCCAAGGCCGCCTTTTGCGGGTTTTTGACCTTGCGAGCTCAGTTTTTATATTTTTTAATAATTTTTTTGCGCTCTGAATTTTGCCTAGGTCGCCCTTTCGGTTTTCGGCCCAGCGAGCCTCTCAGGGGTAATATTTCTTCAACTTGTCCATGTTGATCGGTTGGGAGAACTCTAGGCCATCTAGGTCCATCAGAACCACAGCTCCACCTGACCAGATAGACTTAATGATGTAGGGACCAGTCCAATTGGGTCTGAACTTGCCTCTCGGATCGTGGATGGGAGCTCGGTTGTCCTTGAGCACCAAATCTCCTTCCTTCAAATTCCTGGACTTAACTTTCTTGTTGAAAGCCCGGGTAATTCTGCGCCGATATCCTTGGACGTGGTACAGTGCTTTCAGTCTTCTCTCATCAAAGAGCATGAGTTCCTCGAATCTGCTCTACTGCCAATCCGCCTCGGCTATTTGACACTCTGACGGAACCTCAATCTCTATAGGTAGAACGGCCTCCATCCCATAAACCAGGAATACGGAGTCGCCCCGGTAGAAGTTCTAATTGAAGTTCGGTAGCCCCACAGAGCAAAGGCAACTTATCTGGCAGTCCCGGTAGGTTTCCACCATCTCTGCAATATGTGTTTGATGTTCTTGTTGGCGGCCTCAACTGCTCCGTTGGTCTGTGGCCGATATGTGGACGACTTATGAAAAGCCACATTGTATTTCTCCAACAAATCAATCACCTCCTTCTTGAAGTGGGAGCCATTGTCTGAAATGATCTCGTTCAGGACTCCATAACGGCAGATGATGTTGTTTCTGATGAACTTGCGACGTGCGAAGCCTTAACACGCATAAGATTGGGCCTCAACCTATTTTGTAAAATAATCTATCGACGAGGATGACTCATGCCCATTCGACCCCTTGGAGTAACAAGCCCCAATCACATCAATTCCCCAACTGAAAATGGCCATGGCGACGTCATGTTGTACAGCTTTGACGGCGGGAATGTTCAATGCGATTTGCGTGAATCTGGCATTTGGGCATCGCCGAACAAAGCCGATACAATCTTCCTCCATGGTAGACCAGTAGTAACCCTGTCTGAGGATCTTCCGTGCCAGCATCACCCCATTCATGTGTGCCCCACATTCTCCTCCATGGATGGCCTCCATCAGGCGCTTCGACTCCTCAGCTTCTACACAAGCTTGTGCATTCCCAGATGACCTCTCTTGTACAGTTTACCCCCGCAGATGATAAACTGAACAACTATTCTTCTGATTGCCTTTTGTCTTTGGCATTTGCCCCTGGTGGATACGCATCCTTCTCCAAGAAGTTCCATATGTCATAATACCGGGTGTTGTCCTGCACTCATCTATGGCAGAGATTGACTCGTAGGCAGGTGCAATTTCTGGTCAATAATGACTGGACGCATCCGGACTCCAGATGGGATGTCTATCATGGAAGGATAGAGTTGCTAGCGAATCTGCGAACCTGTTGTTCTCTCCTTACTAGGTGAGTGAAATTTAGCTTCTCAAACCGAAAAGGAATAACATCTAATGTCTGGTGGTAAATTATCATCTTTTCCTCTTTGACTTTCCAGTCTCCTTTTGCTTGAGACACAACAAGGTTCGAGTCTCCAATGACATCCAATCGTCTTGCCCCTAGTTCTAGGGCAGCTTCTAGACCGGCAATACATGCCTCATATTCTGCCCATTGTTCGAGACTTTGAACCGGAGCTTGAATGCTAAAGGGATACGGGGAGGGAACGTTAGGCGCTATCAGCAACACCCCTATCCCATACCCGTATTGATTTGACGCTCCGTCAAAGTACATCGTCCAAGTTTCATCTTCGATGTGCAAAATGGCTTCATCTGGGAATAGGTACTCAACCGCTTCATCCCCTTCAACCGGGTGGTCGGCAAGGAACTCTGCTACCGCTCTCCCTTTTACCGACTTGCGCGTTACATACTTGAGATCAAATTCGGAGAGCAACAGCAGCCAACGAGCTAGCCTACCCGTAAGTGCTGGTTTCTCGAAAAGATATTTGATGGGATCGAGTCGTGAAACCAACATTACAGAGTGAGCTAACAGGTAGTGCCGCAGCTTCCTGGTAGCCCATACCAAGGCCAAACAAGCCTTCTCCAGCGGAGTGTAGCGGGTCTCGTAATCCAGCATCTTCTTGCTCAGATAGTAGATGGCCCTTTCCACTTTATCTTCCGACTCTTGTGCGAGCATGCAGCCCATTGTAGTCTCGGTTACTGACAGATACAATATCAACGGTTTCCCTGGCTTTGGTGGTGACAACACGGGCGGGTTCTGTAAATATTCCTTAACCTGTTCAAAAGCTGCTTGGCATCGGCCGTCCCATTGGAACTTCTTTCCTTTCTTCAGGAGACCAAAAAGTGGTTCACAAGTTAAGGTTAGTTTTGAGATAAACCGCCTTATGAATTGCACTTTACCCAGAAAGCCTCGCACCTCTTTTTCAGTCATTGGTGGTGGCATTTCTAAGATGGCCTTGATTTTGGAAGGGTCGACTTCGATGCCCCTTTGGGTAATCAGAAATCCCATCATTTTTCCCGCTGTAACACCAAACGTACACTTCTGAGGATTCAACTGCAGCCGAAATTCTCTGATCCTTTGGAAAAACTTTTGCAAGGCGGTGTAGTGGCCCTCTCTTTCTTTGGACTTGACAATCATATCGTCCACGTACACCTTGACCTCTTTATGGATCATGTCATGTAATATTGTAGTTGCAGCCCGTTGATATGTAGCCCCAGCGTTCTTCAGCCCAAATGGCATCACTCTGTAGCAATATGTACCCCACGGGGTGGTAAAAGCAGTCTTTTCCCGGTCTTCGGGTGCCATTACTATCTGATTATATCCTGAGAAGCCATCCATAAACGAAAGCAAAGCATGCCCCGCTGTGAAATCTACCAACTCGTCGATATGCGGTAAGGGAAAGTCATCCTTCGGACTGGCTCTGTTCAAATCCCTGAAATCCACACATACCCGGATTCTGCCATCCTTCTTCGGCACTGGAACAATGTTGGCCAACCAAGTCGGGTATTCGGATACCAGCAGGAAGCCTGCGTCAATCTGCTTGGTGACCTCTTCTTTAATCTTAATGGCCCAATCAGGGCGGATCCTCCTAAGTTTCTGTTTGACAGGTCGGGCCTCGGGGTCAAGAGGGATCCGGTGCTGTACAATCTCAGGATCGATTCCAGGCATGTCTTCGTAGGACCACGCGAAAACATCTTTGAAATCTTTTAATAAAGCGAACAAGCGCTCGCGTTCCTCCGAAGACAACGTGGACCCGATCTGGACCAGCCGCGGGTCCTTCTCAGTACCAATGTTCACGGTAGTGATTTCATCAATTAAGGGTTTAACAAACCTCTCCTGCTCTTGTTCAATTAGTCGTTGCAAAACCGGAGGAATTTCGTCCTCGTCGTTTTCATCAAAATTTTGAAAGTCCTGATTTAAGCAATAAATCAAAGGCACAGAAAAGTACTCGGAAACCACATTCACCTCATTCTCATTATGTACTTCCAAACCGTCCAATTCTTCTGTTACAACAGACTCAAAAGAGAACGAAAAAGACGACCTGGACAGGACTGTGGCATCCGGGTTATCACCCCCAGGAATACCGGACTCAGACTCAGACGAGCTGGAACCTGATTCCGACTCACAAGACTCGGTGGAATCAGATTCCGGCTCACTACCTGACCCGGTGCTGCTCAGAAATCCCTCTTGGTACTGCCAGACGAGAGAGGGTGCGATGGATGCATCCAGAATGTTTGCTAGTAGGCCCGCAGCCGTTTCATCTCCGATCATGGACACCGAGGAGTTATCCCCCAAGCACAACTGGTCGATCAAAGGATCTGAAAGTAGACATGCCAGTGCTACCCCCATTTCAAACTCTGTGTCCGCAGACTCCAATTCTTTGCTATGCTCAACCTCGACTGTTGGGTCTGTCTGCTCTTCAGCAACATCATCCCCAAGCAACTGCAGGTCAAAGAAAATTTCAAACCCTGGCAAGCGCTTCTTCTCTGCGTTCAGCCATGGCTCCGGAAAACCACAGAATGGAAAATCCTCCCCCTCCCGGACGAAGCGTCCGTTTAGGGTACCCCGAATGGGCCGATGCATCAATTCAAAGGGTTTTCCCATTTGTTTTGCTTTGGCTCTCCCAGCCATCTCTTTTCCTTTCCTTACCCAATCTTCCTTGGTGGGTAGATAACCCAGACCAAAGGTATGGGGGTTATGCGGCACTTCGGCCAATGCCGCGACGCCCTTACGGCCGCTCTTTCCTAATCCCATCCCGGGGATGTATTGGAGCTTGTTCATGAGATACACTGCTTGAGCACTGACATATCCCCTCGTTAGCAGCCATGATATTCTGTACGACCTGAGCCTCGGCCAAGGTAAAACCTGATATAAACACATCCTCCATGCCATGCTCGATTTCTAGAACAGGCGTGGATACCTCCGGTGGTGGGTGGATTGATGAATTCCCAAAGACAATGGCTACTCCCTTCCCATAGGGGTATTTCACCATTTGATGCAAAGTAGATGACACTGCCTTCACCTGATGCAGCCACGGCCGCCCTAGAAGCAAATTGAAGGTTGCAGGAACCTCTAAGACATGGAAATCTATCTCGTGCTGCCCCGGCCCAACCTTTGTCTGAACTTTAACTGTTCCCATTACTTCTCTACTTGTATTGTCGTACGCCCGGATGACCTGGGCTGTTGGTACGAAATCTGCGGTTTCAAGCCAATCGCATACGCCGTCCTTGCTGGGCAGACGTTGATGGCAGACCCGGTATCAACAAGTACCACCGGTATCCACTTATCTCTACATTCCACGGAGATGTAGAGGGGTTTATTGTGATTTATGCCCTCGGGCGGAAGTTCTTTGTCTGAAAAGGTTAATGCCGGGGAACTCCTCCTCCCGGAAAACCAGCCCAACCAGCTGCTCTGGTGTAGTCTCTATAGAGAGTTTGGCCTTATCCATGGCCGTCAGGACAGCCTGCCTATGTACTCGTGAGGCCATGAGCAGTCCCCAGATGGAGATGTCTGCTTGTATCTTTTTTAGCTGTTTGAGTACAGCTTCCTCCTCAAGCTGCTTCTCCTTTTGCTTCTCAGCTTCTCTATCCTTCCCCGAGGCCTCTGGTTGATCTAAGTGTGGGGGTTTGAAATACCGCCCACTCCGCGTCATGTGGTCGACCTCTCCAAGGTACCAGGTGTTATCAGGTTGGTTATTCCCCCAATCTTCGTCGGTGTGAGCAAGACATAAGTCCTCATCTTCCCACCACATTCCATCAGCGGCCGACAGACACCTGTCCGGCTCTGGTATGACTGTTCTTGCGCTCGCAGCACCTTCCATCCACATGCCTGCAGTATTCTCGGTTCCTGTGCACACAGCAATTTCAGCTCCCACATGGGCCTTCGCCTTCTTGATTCTCTCAGAATCTTCAAAACTTGCTTGTTCCGACATAACTGACTGTTCAATAATCCCCGTACTCAAAATACTCCAATCCCGGGCGAAATTCTTAACACCGGCGCTCTCCGGTGATGTACTCTGTTCTTCAACCCTCCCCGCCGTTACTGATATTCTCGCCCCTGCTGGGCCCTGCTCTGCCTGAAATTCTCCTACCACATCGGGTTGATCGTCCAACCACCCAATAATTTCTGCTGAATTCTCATAATCGAACCACGCCACTACCGCATCTTCCGGGTCTTGGTCTCTGTAAAACTGGAGATCGGCAAGGTCCTCCCCCATAGCTGTTACATCATCTGCTCCCTGTCCCAGACTATCTCCTTGGATTACACACAGTTCTCCTCCTGCTGGAAGTTCCACAACTGGCGCATCTTGGCCTATCGATAAAATGTAGTCACCCGGACTATACGTTTTCTCAACACAAATTCCAGATCCCGCAGACTCTGGCCCAACAATCCTCTTTCCTTTGGGGTCTCCTCTCTCCTGTTCTCGGTGGTCACCACTGCTGGCTTAAGTTGGATTATGGAGATGTCCATCATGCACAAGTCGGTGCAATCGGGAAGGAACACCTCTGGCTTGGGCAGGTGGGAAGGTGTGATATAGATACTAGGATCGTAGGACACAATCCCAGTTTGGATGAAATTGAGTCTTTTGGGTGGTGGAGCTTGGTTATGTGTGGGGAGAGGGTTTGTAGTAACATTGGGTTTCTCAGGAGGCAGAATCACCCCGTTATCAATGAGATCTTGAATTTCATGACGTAACCGGAAGCACTGATCGGTGTCGTGACCATGCTGTTGGTGGAATGAACAATATTTGGCTGGGTTATGGGTATGGGAGGAGTTTCTCTGGTAAGGGTCGCGGCTCTAGGGGCTTCAAGTGCCCTTTTTTGATTAGCACCCCCAAAGCCTTGGACAGGGGCATGTAAAGTGGGGCGAAGGTTCTGGTGTTCTTGGGTGGGTATTTGGCTGTTGGTGGGTTACTTCCGGACGCACCGGAGAATGGTGCAGCTGCCGTATTTCTTGGAGGGGGGTTAGCGGTGACCATGCTCACTTCGGAGGCTCTCGTAGTTGTAGTGCCGCTCGGGCCTGCATTGCTACCACGATTGAAAGTTCGTCGGGGTTGCTCCCGGTCGTTATCAATCAAGCCTTGCTTCAAGGCATCCTCAATCTGTACCCCCATTTCGTGTAGGTCAGAAAAAGTAGGGAAGGGAAGAACGATCATCTTTTGCATCAACTTCGGCTGAAGATTGCGCACAATCATCCGAATCTGGTCTTTGTCCGTAGGCCTCAAGGTCATCATCGAAGCCTTGGCCCTCCATCTGGTTACGAACTCTGAAAAACTCTCCTTAGGCTCTTGCCTAGTCGTCTCGAGATCACGGGTCGTAATCTCAATCTGTGTATTGTATGAGTACTGCGCGATGAAGGCCTCAGCCATTTCGTCCCAATTCCTCTTGACGTCATCTTCTAGCTTGGCATACCATATGGCCGCCACACCCGACAGGGTCCGGCCAAATAAAGACAACTTCTGAAGCCTACTGAGGCCCATTGGCCTTAGGATATCTGAAAACAGTCTTAAGTGCACCATGGGGTCCCCGGACCCATCAAATCGATCAATATGAGGCATTTTGAATCTGTCGGGTCGGCAGCGTCACAGCTGCATCGGTGTATCCATCTTCAATATCGGGGATAGTCTTGACTCCCTGAGATCTCTTGAACAGCTTTTCAAGCTTGCTTAACTTCAGTGCGGTGGGTCAGTCTCGAACTCAAAGGGAGAGTCCGGTAGGTTGGTGGGTGTTTTTGATAGCTGAGGTTGGATTTGAGGTAGGGTTGGAGGTGGGGGTGGTCCTGTGGGAAGTTCTGTATCATTCTGAACATTGGCTGTCTCCCCGAGGTTTGGAACTCCTGGTGGGGGAGGAGCTTGATGCGAAGCAGATGCTCCAGTTTGCTGCTCTAGCCTGGCAATTGTCTCTGCCTGTTCCTTCACAACTGTGGCCTGTTGCCTGGCGAATTCTGCCTGACGGACGGCATCCTGCTGCATTGTTTTCATGCTCTCTTGGAGGTGGCGCACCATCTCCTCCAAACTAGCCATACTATTCTGCTCTGGTTGAATCACCGGTATATATTCTCTCTCTATTGGTGACACGGAACCCTGATCCCTACTGAACACAGGTGGGGTAGATAAGGCCCTCTGAACTGACTGCTGTGCTGATGTCCTCTGCCTGACTGACCTCCGTCTAGTAACGGGGGTAGGGTAGTGAGTAGTACACTGGTTGTCCGTCTACCAGATCCTCAGATCGATGGAGTCGACGACCTCTAATCCAGGGTGCTTGGGGAATATCTACCGGGTCAGAAGCAATTGTGCTCAACTACCTAGTAAAAAGATAAATAAAGCGTATAAATAAACAGACAATCGGACAGCATAACGGCATAAAATAAACATACAACACACGGTTGGATATCATAACACATTGCTAGTGAACTGGATACACTGTTCCTCAAATACTGATCACTGTTTCTGAATCATTGCCCCCAAGTCTGAATCTGGTACCCACAGATAACTGATTCCCCAAAATACTGTTACTGGTGTCCTCAGGCCTGATACCCAATCTTGCAAACTGACATGCGCATTCCTGTAGAGATACACTCTAAAAGCACATAGCACGTAAAAGAGAACCAAAACACCCCTATGTTGGGGTAGGGTTTCCCTGTCCTATTTTGTCAGGAGCTAGGGTTTCACTACGCACGCAGCGGTTTCAAACAACCTATATCGGGTAAGCAACCTGTCCTAGTTTGGAATGGTCACTATGGATTTCGATATGCACTAGGTCGAATGGTCAAAAGGGTGCCCCGGTAAAACCGGGGTTTGTGTTCCCATACTGGCAGAGCCCGCAACCGGTCAGCCTTATGGTCATGCCTTGACAAGACAAGCCTCCAGCAAACCGCTCAGGAATAGCAGATGGCCAACACGGTGTCCTAGGCGCACCAATGCAAATGCAATGCAAAGAAACACATAAGTGTAGTCAAAACAGGATATCACGAGTTCGAGTCAAGCTCTCTAAATCCCCAGCAGAGTCGCCAGAAACTGTAGACGCGCCCGTGGGCTTCGCTCTACAGTTCGGACTCCCTTTTTGTTTGTTGCGGTTCTTAATCTGAACCAAAGAGTCCAACTCTGGCAAATCGTTTTGAGAAAAAAGATTTTGAAAAGAAGTGCCAAACATGGACTGCTTTGCCAGATACAGAGTCGCCACCTAAATATTTTTTAATGGGAAATTTAGGAAACCCTGACTCGGTGCCAAAGGCCACGTGTCCGTCATCACCAAAGTTGTCTTGGCTCGGGAGCTTGGGTACGATCGGGGAAGGTCAGCTATGAGCACCCCCTTTCGCCCGGTCCGAAGACCGGCCTCTACTAACCGTGATATCTTGTTTTGAAAACGTTATGTGTTCTTATTCCGGTTATTAGCCTAGATTTACTATGTTATGCGCACAGCAAACAAGTATAGACTAGATTGCCTAATTTGGAAACAAGCATTGCATATCCGTTTGTTTTGAAAATGCTTTGGAATTTGCTACTCGCAAGTAGGCTAAAAACACGGATTTCAACGAGTTTTTCCAACTCAAACAATCCAACCTTCACCCACAGGCAATCAGGCAGTTTATCTCATATAAGCATTTAGCCACATGGTAATCATGCTGTCATGTTAACATTCACACGCATGCGAGATGCTAAAGCATAAATACTTACATTGTACTCCATGCCAAAACAATAAACTAGTTAGCAAAATGCATGTCCTAGTTCATGTTAAGTGGCTAATGCAACACATGCAAGGATGCAATTAGAGTAGGCTCGGCTAACCCTAAAATGGCATGTGAAATGCTACAATTAGCACGTATTCAATTTGGAATTGAAAATACAATGCAGTTTGTATGATGTACGAGCCTGGGCATGCAAGACAAATGTATGGATGCACGCATGCTATCATAGTTATGCTAATTTAAAATGCCCTAATCTACCATCATAAGCAGGTAAATAAAAGGGAGAAAGAAGTGGAGGTTGGAAGACATACACACACACTCACCACACTTATTACAAATGTGCCCTCACACGGAGGGACCAAAAGAATATACAGTCCCAAATAGTACAGTCCAAATACAGAATAAATTATTACAAAAATTCTAATTATCAAATTAAATCGAATGTAAAAAGAAGGGGGGCCTCAGCCCTGCCTCGGGGTGCGCAAATGATGCATGCTCGATCCGTCTTGCCCGGAAAACCCGCACCATACCACTGCTGCCTCTGTTTTCACTGTCCTGCCTTCCAAAGACTGCCAAAGTCCCAGAATACCTTCTATGCAAACTGCTTCACACCATCGGCTGGATGAAATGGCCACCGGCCATGTAAAATGTCTGTCGGCTGCTTATGAGGTTGTCGGCCACCAATACATTGCCGGTCGGCACTCTTTACTGCCGGTCGGCAAACAATTCCTGCAGAATCTGGTTTTTGACAGCAACAAGGACAGACAGTGTATGGCATGGAATTTTGGGCACATGTAAGCATGGCCATGCTCCCTATCATGTATAGACTCAAGAGAGCATGGCCCTTGATCCTTGGGCCATCAATTATGCACCTTGGTACATGATAGCCTAAGAGGTCAAGTTTGCATTTCAATGAATATGCATGCAACACACAAATGAAGACCAAGACCCTATCATGTCAAGGTCAAGGGCCTCGGTGACCGAGAGTTGAGACAAGTTGCATCACTTGTAGTATGAACTCCTCTCAACCCTCAAATTTGGCTTGACACCCCAAGCCAAACAATGCAATGCATGTTATGCAAACATGGCTCAAAATGCAACATGAGATGAAATGCAAGGCATGCCAAATGCAATGCAACATATCATGGCAAGTATGCAATACTAGGCATGTAAGATGCAAAAGTAATGCAAACATGGACAATTCATGCAAAGGAACTAGCATGTAACAAGGCTTTGTTAATCAAGCATGCAACAAACATGTGGTAAACATGCAATGGTGGACTTAAACCATAATGGGGCAGACCTCAATCCACCCCAAAACAGTGGCCAAAAGTGCTCAAAATCATGGACAAAATGCTATACAAGCATGCAAGTTTATGAGCCTAAAGCTAAGGCACAAAGAGGGTACTCCACCACCACTAACAAGACCACTCATGGCATGAACCAAGCGACCAAAAACAGATGTTTAGCATGCAAAAAAAGGCCATAAAAACACATGATATGGCAGCCCAAATACCTTAAACATACAAGCATGCACAAGGCCTATTTCAAGGCATAAGAGACCAACATTTCAAAACATGAAATAGATGATAAATGGAGGCATATAGGCATGGCATGTGGACTGAAATAGCATGTTGAATGATTCCAAATCACCTAAATAACCTAACCAATGCATATGCATGGATCACATCCTTAAGGCTCACAAGCCACAATGCAAAGCAACTACATCAAACATGCCACACATGGCAAAATCAGTGGCCAACAGACCTAAAACATGACAAATCATGACCAAAGCTTCAATAAGCCAAGCTAAAACATGAGGATATACAAGGCTAAAACATGGCACATTTCTAGGCAAAGTAGAGCATTTCAAAGCAAGTATAAGATGCATGCTAAGGGCTACAAATCCAACCAAAAACAGAGATATAACATATCATATGAACACCAAATAAGCTCTGAAATGAGGCCAAAACAAACCAAGTATGCATGCTCCCTTATGAGCCAAAAACAAAGGCAAAAGAGGGACAAAAGGGGAGAGGGGTGTCCCTCCCCTATACAAGACTTCAAACCACCTTCCTCACCACTAAAAACCCACTGGTTTTCAGTGGTGAGAAGACCAAAACACCAAGGCAAACAAAGCCTCAAGAAAAGGCACCAAAGAGGCCAAAATAAGGCCTAAGAGGGTGAGTTTGCACTCAAACCACAAAGTGACCTTAATGAAAGTTCTAAAGCAAGAAAATATAAGACTTTTTCATGTTATACACAAGACCCAAATCAGTATACAAGGCAGGTAGAAACTTGTTGCAAAAATGGGGAAACTAAAGTAAAGTGCTCACCCTTGAAGAAACCTTGAAGAACAGATGATCCAGCCACTCTCTATTGATCAAAACCAGTCCAAAAGCTCAAGAATCAACCCTCCAAGCCTCCCAATCTCGAGCTAAGGTGTGATAGTGTGTGTGTGAGTGCAAAAGTAAGGTAAAACTACACTTTTAAGCCTAAAAACACACACACAAGAGGAGAGAGAGGGAAAATCTAGAGAGAGGAGATATATGACAGATATATAGATACAAAGCTCTGGTTTTTTGTTCAAGAATGGCCAACCCCCTAACAAAGGGAGAGATATGATGCTTATATAGGCAAAATAAAGCCAAGAAACTTAGTGGCTAAGCAAAGGAGAAAGGGTCAAGAGGTGCAAAGGGGTCTTGGCTTCTTGGAGAAGCTAAGACAGCTGGCCAAGCTTCTCCAAGAAGCTTGGCCAAAGGGTTCAACCTTCTAGAAGGTTTGGGGTTCAAAGGTGCAAAGGGGTCATCCCCGTGCATGGGGAGTGGTGTGGGTGCATTCCAGCTGGCACAGCTGGCATGCACCATGCTCCAAGGGGTGCAGAGAAGGTCATCGGCCAACCAAATAGGTCACCGGCACAATAAAGTGCCGGTCGGCTAAACATAGTGCCGACCGGCCATTGTTTTTAAAAACCATGGCCGGTGGTACACATATGCAGCCGGTGATGGTAGGGGAGGGCCGGTGGGGTGTGGGGATGGCCAACAAGCCATTCCCTGCCCTTCAAGGAAAAAACACAGGTGTTTGGTGCCAAAAACCATACACGAAGCAGTCGAGTCAGGAGGTCCTGAGACGAGGCGCGCTGCCAAGGCCTCCGGGAACTCGAGACGAACACAAACACGGATAATCACCGAGTGTTCAAACGGTGACGTCCAAGTCTTGAGGACGGTCAAAAATGGGGTGTCTAC